>JARHVA010001527.1:1912500-2477500 GCA_037957365.1 Torreya grandis
TTCAAGAGAGAAGAGAAAAGAGCAGACTCCTAAAAATATTCAATAAAGATAATAAAAGTCCTAGAGAGAGGAATAGAGAGAGGAAAAGAGACCAAGAGAGGTCCAAGAAGAGTGAAAGAAGATGACTTGCTAAGAGATAGGTCTAAGAGAGAGGCCTTAAAGTAAAAAGAGAGAAGATATATGTTGAAGAAGTGAAAGAGATAAGAAAAGAGTTGGGGCAGAGATTTGAGAGGATTGAGCTCATGACGAAGCTCATGAATATTCAAGAGAGTCAATAGAATGGCTATGATGTGAGAAAGAGAGTGAAGTGGCCACTAGAGATACTTATACGAAAGAGAAGGTATGAGAAAAATGCATTGAAGAGAGAGGAGGATAAGGGCAATAAAGAAGGTACATCCCATAACTATTTGAGGGATGAAGAGTTGCATATAGAGAAACAAGATAGAGAGATTGAGAAGTGATTTCTCATTGAAGAGAACATAAAGAAGGATGAAGTGCCAAGAGAATCACTTAAGAGAGAAGATAAAGAAAAGAAGAGAATGCCCAAGAAAGAAGCATTCATGAAGACTATGTGGTCTCCTATTTTATATTCTAACATTACTTTTGAGTGTGTACATGAAGGTATGAGGAAACATTTGATGAAGGATAAAAATGAGACATTAAATTTTGTGAGAGATTAGATAAATAAATCCCTCATCAAGATGAAATAAAATGATAAGGAAAGAGAAAAAATGGTAGAAGATGATATGATGAAGATTAGAGATGTCCAACATGATAAAGATGAGAATAAAGAGGAATTATAGGATGCCAAGGAGCATATTGTAGCTGAATCAAGAGGAAAAGCACACAAACAAGTCATGATTGCAAGTCATGAAGACAAGAAGGAGATAACTTTGAAATAATCCTATATGGAGGTAAATGAATTTTTAGGCATTGATTTTGATTATGCTAAAGAAAAGAAATGTGTTGATGTGTAGATTGGACAAGTGAAGAGAATAGTGAAACCCTCAAAGATGGCATGAGAACATGGATATGTGGTGCCTAAATGGCTCAAAGAACCAATCAAAGAAATAAAGTTGAAAAACCTCAAGCAAGAGGTCATGCAAGACAAGAATATAGGTGAAATATAAGAGCAAACATGGAGACAAAGAATAAAGGGTAGATTATCTGAAGATAATATGACAAGATATCAAGCTAAGAAGCATGAAGAAGATGAGGTAAGAATCAAACCTCAATTTAAGAATGAATCAATAAGGCAATGGGTTATGAATAACATGGAAAAAGTATAAGAAGATTGTATTGAAAAAGAGGTAAAGATGTAGATGGGAAGCCAAGTGAGGAAGCAAGATAAAGAAAATGAGGAAAACACCAAACAAAGGAAAGGTGAACAAGTTGAACATTATGAGAATGCACCTAGATTTGATGAAGATGATACAGAGATAGATGATATCATGTCTAAAGAATAATTTAAAATGCTAGAAACATTCTTTAGTCTATTGAAAGGACTACACACATGTGTACATCAGCAAGAGAAGCTCAAGAATGAGCTCTAAAAAGGATCAAATGAAGAAGGCTTGGATGGACTAGAGGATGAAAACTATGGAGTGAAGAAGGATTTTGAAAAAGGAATAGTAAGAATTAATGAGATTATTATTGTAGGTATGGAACAACAAGAAGAGGTTGAACATCACAAGCAAATGAAGAAGGAAGAAGATGAGTACAAGCACTCATGAAGAAGCATGGAAAGGAGAAAAAATGACATCAAGGCAAAGTAACAAAAAGACATGTTTATATGATGATATATAGTTGAGATAAGAGGAAAAAATCATGAAGAAGAGGATGGAACAAGTCTCCAAGATGCACATCTCAAAAAAAAGCTGATGGAGGAAGATAATCAAGATGATATGAAGCAAAATATAGCTAGGATGAAGAAAAAACAAAACATACAAGCTTTATAAATGATTGAAGATGTAATTTGGCCTCATGACTGTAGACATCCAATTCTTAACACCATTTGTGTTGAAATTGTCAACCTTACTCAAATTGCACTCAAATGTACATTTTAGGTCAAAATCCATAAAATGCGCTAAATGGTTCAAACTTGTCATTTACAAGTGCCAATTTAGGTCAAAGTATCCCTAAATGGGGAATGTATTTTATGGGCCAACTAACTTTGATCAGATCATTTCGAGTCAAAATGACAATTTTTCCCTTTAGTGCTCTGGATCACTCTTTTCTTTTAAATTCATTAGTACACATCATTTACCTTTGTTATTTGGTGTTGGCAACATCCTAAATGGGAATATAGCTCTAACACATCTAACATTGCCTTCCAGTTCCTCTCTAGTCAAATTATGACCCATAATATAACTTTCTGACTATTTTGATTAATTGAGGGCCAATTTTCAAATAATTGCACAAATGTTGATTAACCTTGTTTAAGGTTAATTAATCCAAATCAAGAGCTTAAGTGGATTTTCCATGTGAGTTGTTGAATATTTATTTTTGAAAATTGATTCTTATTAACTACATCATCAGGTGACATCATTTATTGGGAAGACATCCCTAGGTCGTAAATGCCACAAATATCAGGATTATGGGTCACCCATGCCTAGTTAATACCTCCCATGCCTCTTTAATGCCCCTTCTTCCAAGGTCATGATGAAGATAATTATGGATTTAATTCCAAATATTAGGATTATCCATGTCCACACATCTCAATCTTGAGATGGATGGTCATGGTTGATCCTGACCAATCTAAAAAATCTATAAATAGAGAGGCCATGGACATGAAATTTAAGCTTGACTATTACAAAGTTATAATGTTAAATTGTTTTCACAAGGTTTTGAATTAGATCATAAATTTTGCTTACAAGTTTCATTGATAGGCTAGTTTAGTGATTTTTAATCAAGAGCCTAGGTTTTATGGAGTGTTCTTGAGGTATTAGAGGAACTTACCACCATTGTTGACAAAGATAAGGATGTTTGATGAAGGGAGAACATGTTTTTGAGCCACATGGGTATGGTGAATCCATTTTGGAAGGTAATATGGCATTTATTTCTTTTATTTGTTTCTTTTTATCCTTTGTAATTCCAATAGGAATAGATAGGCTTGGTTAGTTAGTTCTTTATGAATGTTTCATTATTTATGGATTAATACTTGACTAACTTGCTTTGTAATCCTCTCTACATCTTGGTACACTTGGTGGGACCAGACACATCTCATACCTAAAGGAGATCATTTTGAAACTCAAAAATATTTATTTGAGTGTTTAAAACTCTTACAAATTGATTTTCTAACTTTATTTTGCCATTTTTGTTTGCCACAGTTTTACATAATAATCGACGTCAGTAAGTGATACCGACATCAGTTACCTAGCTTAACCGACATTGATTAGGTCTCGATTAGCCAAATTTACCATTGTCAATGGTGATAACCAATGTCGGTCACTGTGTTTTTCCAAAAACATAGACCCGAGAGCTACTTTTTCAAAGTTCATTGTTTCAAGCTAAAAAGAGCTTCAAAGATAAAGGACATGCTAACATTTTTGTTATAATAAAAAGCTTTTGATTTGATAAAAACATGTTTAAATCACCTCTTTCATGCTTAAAAATCAATTAGGAACTTTGTTTTGGGTGTTTAACAAAGAATTTAGATGTTTTGGTGAAGTTTTTCAAAGTTTGCAACTAAGACCAAAGGGTAAAATGAACACCACCCAACATTTCATTTGGGTTTAAAATTGAACAGACTTGTCAATTATTGTTTGCAATAGTTGTTTACTTAGGTTTTGTTTGGAAAAAAGAGGAACATTGAGTGTATGCTCTTCCATTTGTCCCCTTTAGAGAACCCTTGGAATCAAAAGCACCATTCCTATTGCAAATAGTCTAGTCCAAGGCTTAAAAAGAATGTCATCTAAAGCACTCCCCAAAAACTCATCAAAGTTTGGGTGATCTTGCAAATGACCCTAAAGTCTTTCTATTTTATTTTTTCTTTATTTTTCATGCAAACTTGGCTTACGAGGGGGACATCATTACCTCCTGTGAGTTCTTTAGGGAAAATTTGACCTAGGGTTTCACCTCCTAACATTGACTTCATTTGACTTCTTTGGATTTGCACATGGGATGTATCTGCATTTGGACATCATACTACACTTAGTGAAAAATAAGATGTAGTGGTTTAAAAAAGTACTAGACCTTTTTATAACTAACCAATGCCACAGTCACCCAATTTTCATGCTTATATTTTGCATTATTTTATGTGAAAGTCATTGTGTAATTGATTCTCCTAGAATGATTGAAACTTTGCTAGTTTAGTAGACCCTACTTTGTTGTACCTTATTAGTTTAGACTTAAGACATTTATTTTTTGTCATTAGATTAATTTGGTCTTGATTTGTGTATAAAACTTCTTGTCAACTCAAAAAACTTAACCAAATCACATTGTCCTCAATTTTCTTGAGCAAGGGAGGCATTACATTGTCCAAATGGTAAATTCATTTTTTCCTTTTTCAAATTGTTATCAAAAGCTTTATGTCATGTCATCCACTTTGGCACAGTCATGTTACCCAATTGAGTCTAGATATTTTACCCAATTTATTTAAATCCTTCATTTATAATCCACATTTGAAAGTGAACCTTTCAAAGTTCTAAGGGTTGGTGTGTCAAAGTGGGTTTGCCATTTGCGTACTAAGCTTGTTTTAACTTGGGTTTAATTTTCCATTTGGATTAAAGGTCATTTATTAAGACTCAAAATCACATATAATCTTGGTGGACTCAAGTCATCTTTCATATCTCTCATGCTTTGAGTCCTAGAACATATTTTATCGTACTAGAATCATGTGGTGATCTTATGATACCTATTTGGTCCTAGCTTTATACTTAGTAAATCGCATATGTTTTTACATATTTAGTTACTTAGTTCTTTTTGTCTTCTTCATAATCTAGAGAGCTTTCCTCTAAACTTTTAGGGTTAACTTGTCAAAGTTGAAGCTAGCTTTTATGGTGTGGGTGTATCACAAATATCTAGGCTTTGGTGTACTATTTTTGACCTTGGGTCTTTGAATTACCTTACTCTCTTACGATCTATATGATTTCAACTTTACCAAAGGTTGAGTAAACTCATGAACCAAATCTTCTAAATTGTACGTGGTTTCAAACCACCCTCCCTTATAGTCTCATTGGTACCTTGGTAATTTTTTAAAAAGAGAGCCAAAACATACTTTTATTGGTTGTCGAACATTGGTCCAAAGTTAGTTAAACACATGGAGCATTTTTTTTTAGACATGACTCAAAGGTTCACTCGTAGTGGGGCCTCTTATGGCCTTAGTTACAAAGGTGAGAAATTTTATGATGGTCAAGATAACCCTGTTATTTTTAATGATATCCCCATGACAATAGGATCCAAAGATGATTACAATAGATATCTTCCCCATGAAGATCAAGATGAAGCCCTTCTTAGATTGATAGAATTAGGTGCTAGACTACCTTCTAAATTTCCTATAGAATAATTGTATACCTTAGTTAGAGAAGGAGAACAATCATGGTAAGAACAAGATTTAGCAAAAATAGACATACCTTCTTCCTCTAACAAAGGAAAGGAAATACAAATAGAGTCAAAACCCATAAATCTAGATCTTCTAGCTAAGATCAAGATAATAAGTCAATGATATGCAAATCAACTTGTCATAGACTTAACTGACTCCCTAGTTGCCACTTCAATTCATAATAATGCTTTGAAAAAACATAGAGATATGGTTGAAAGTATGCAACAAGTATTGGATGAGAACATTACCATAGTGGATCAAGTTAATCTAAAAAAATAGTTAAAGTCACAAGAGACCTTACAAGATGTTCCATTTGATACAAAACATACATTCTTCACTCATCATGAACCTCTTGTTACTTTACAAACTCAATAACCCAAACATTCAGTTCAAATTGAGGAAATCCCTTAATATAATTTGGCTAGTTCTTTTCAACCAACCCAAAGGTTGGTAAATAAACATAGAAATTTCTAAAATCAACAAAGTACAAAATAACTAAATTCAAATAATGTTTTACAATCCAAGAATCAATGACCTATGTTCTCAACTCAAGGGGCAAATCAGAACCAAGTCATGGATAAAAAGGTATACGCTCCCTATAGATCCACACAAAACCAAGGGCACATTCCACCCTAATAGCAATAAAACCAGGGGCACATTCCAACCCAACAACAAGACAACTAGGGGCACATTCCACCCCAACAACAAAAGAACTAGGGGCACATTCCACCCCAACAACAATAAAACTAGGGGTACATTCTACCCCAACAACAATAAAACTAGGGGCACATTCCACCCCAACAATATATTATCCAATCCACAAATGCACCAAACATGCAAGAATGGAATTCTATGAAGGAAATTATCCAAATATTGGAGATGAATAATAGACTCAAATAGTACAAATTCAATGAGATATGCCCATATCCATTTGATTTATCTATTCTTCAAAACCCCTTTCCACCTCATTTGAGGCACCCAAATTTGACAAGTACAAAGGGAAAGGAGATCCATGTGAATACATACAATCATTCTTCATCTTATGTCAAGAGGTTACTTATAGTAGTGAGTACTTACTATGACTATTTACACAAAGTGTAGTGGGACAAGCTCTTGATTGGCTACTTAAACTACCTAAAGGATCAATTGTGGATTGGAACGACTTATCATAAAAGTTTGTTAACCATTTGTCATATAACATAAAACATGAATTGACCATTATTAACTTCTGTAAATCCAATCAGCATGATGGTGAAAGTTTCATTGCTTATTTGTAAAGGTGGAGAGCATTGGTAGACCACTTTCAACACAATTTACTAGATAAATAGTTGGTTGATATCTTTGCACAGAATTTGCATACTAAAGTTGTGCATAATATATGGTTAGATTGTGATAACTAATTTGAATAAATTATTGACAAAGGAGTGCATATTGAGAAGGCTCTTATTGTTAAGGGCCTTGTTAGGATTTTTTTGCAAAGTCAATCGTCTAATCAGAATAAATCACCAGCTCAAATAGTTATACAGGATAAGCCTAAAGGATTTAACAAAAATAAGAACATGGTTGAAAATGGGGTGATAGAAATAAAACATGTATAAATGGTACAGGCTATGCCTCCTCCAAATGTACAATTAACTCCCTCAAATCCACTACCTACTTTGTACAGACAACCTCCACGAAGAACATTTCATAATAATTTTAGAGTCTTTAGAAAGTTAGGAGAATCAATTGAAATAGTGTTATAAAATCTCATTGTATCTAATTTAATTATATGACTAGTATCAAGGCCATTTCTTCAAGATCAACCGAAACTAGACTAGTACAAAGAGAATGAATGGTGTAACTTTCATCATGTTGTTATTCATGGTGCATATTGTTACATTTAATTACAAAATATTATTGAGGAATTTATTGAAAATGGTGAGCTATAAATTAAGTTGGCCCCTAATTAGGACACAAATTAGGATATGGGAATCTACAAAGACCCCTTTCCTCAACATGATCCACCACCACCAAGAAATAATAAAAATGGTCACAGTCAAGGACAGAGGTAGAATCAAAACCAACAACAAGGTTAGAATCATAATGAGCATAATCAAGATCATAATGCACACACTAATAATGTGGCTTATAATAATGTACATTATGACTATAATAATACTATGAGATGTATTTTTTCAACCCACATTGCCACTATTAATGTGACACCATGTGGCCAATCTCGTGTTCCTCGTAACATAAGACCCATCATTATAGGGTTAGCACCCTCTCCCCTAGTAATACCATTTCAGGTTTGCATAATCATGTTGCTAATTTATTTACATGGGTTACTAATCCTCAACAATAATACCTTTATTATAAATACCTCCTCACTAACATAAAATTGTCACAATACCATTAATCACCTGTGAATAACCATCCAAGGCCTTTTGCCTCCCTCTTCTAATTATAATAACTCCTTGCCACCTCTAGGTTGTGCAGTCACAACTAGATGCCCATGAGTTACCATTTAGGCCCTTTGCCCACATCTTTCCATAAACCCAATGAGAACATTATGCCAATGGTTTCAAAGATAAAAATTATCCCAACAAAGACTAAACTAGTTCAATCCATAATTTAAAGGCCTTATAGTATAATGGATCAATTAGATAAAACCCCTACACAAATTTCCATATTAGAACTCTTGTGGGCATCTGATGTCCATAAAACCATCTTCAAAAAACTTTAACAAGAGTCTATTGTGCCTAATGATATAAACCTTGATCAATTATAGAACCTAGTTGGGCATTTGTCTTCATTTTGGCAAATCACATTTAATCAAAAGGACATGACCACCCTTGGCCCAAACCATAATAACCCATTATACATTGAGATAATCATTGTGGATCACAAGATCAAGTGGGTTCTTATAGATAATGGTTCAAGGTTGAACATCATATCTATTAAATTGATATGATGATTGGGTTACATAGATAAATACATTCAGTCAGAGACTATTACAATCAAGGCTTATGATAACACTAAGAGGGAGTCATCTGGTATAATTTGGTTTCTAGTCATGGTTAGGTCTATTTATCATCACACATTATTCCATATTGTGGATATTGAGCTTCCTTATAACATACTTCTTGTCCATCCTTGGATCCATGAAGTACATGTAGTTCCATCTACTCTTCACTAATGCCTTAAGTTTCCCCATGATGGGATTGAAGTTACTATTCCTATTGATCAACAACCATACCAATACTGCAAACATCTTGAAGCAGAGTTTCATAATTAAAACTATTTCTTAGGTTCTAAATTCACTGTATAAAATAACAAAACCATCATTTCTCATCCATCTCCATCTAATTATATAGACCCTAGTGATCTAGCCTTCACTTCAACTAATCCATTTCCTATAGCTCTAGCCAAATAGGTTATTATTAAAGACACATGCATTTTTATGTACCATCTAAAGGATGACCTCCATATTAAAAAAATTACCAAAATCCCCTAAAACATTTGGTAAGCCTAAAACTTCCTAGACTCCTAATAGACCCAATTAGATTTGGCAACCAAAGAAGAAGCAACCAAACCTCTTGTGGTTTTTGTACCTGTAATTGCACCAAAGAAAGATCGAGAGGCTTTTATCAAGGGATATTGGCTATATTCTGAGGGCCTTACAAATTGTTTTCAAAATCCAAAGTATCTTATCCCTCACAAGATAATGGATCATCTTAACTATATAGGGAAAGCCTTTGCCCACAAGCGCAAGGAATTTTAGAACCCTTGTCAGCTAGAATTATCAACTAGAATCATGGTCTCAGTTTTAAGCCACCAGAGGATGACCTCATAACATTTGGTAGTGACTCTTCTAAAATGACTAGAAATAAGACTCTTATCAGTGACACAACATCCCATTATAGCCTTTTTGATGAGCTTGCTAATTCAGATTTGTTTAATTCAAATGCCATATTGATCATAACACTTATTGGAGCTTCTCGTCTTGAAGCAAAAACCTGTCTTAGTGGTATTTCTCTTCTTTAAGCAAGAAATTATATCTTTACCATTGGTGATTCCCATTCTAAATCAAACCCTCACTGTAACTCATGCCTTTACCATCCTAAACTCATAGATTGGGATCAACAAAATTTGGTCATATGTCTTGATGAGTTTCAAAATGAAGAATTGATTGTTGAATACATGGGCTTATGAGATGCATTCCCCATTGGTGATCATAAGCAGGGTTTTGATTTTTCATTAAATTATTTTGCCTACTTTGGAGAGAAGAAAAATGTTTTTGGTCATAATAAAGAACAAACATCGAGATATTTAGGTGAAAACCTCTTTGAGGCACTTGTTGATCAAGAAAAAATTCAAGAAAAAGATAAACCTTTGAGTGAAAACCTATTTCAGGTGCTCCCAAGTAGGAAAGTTTTCTCATCCCCTCAGGACATTGAAAGTCTATTTAGCCCAAGCTCCATAGCTAGTACAAGCATCTCTTTAGAACAACATCAAATATTTGAGCATCTTGCTCTTGAGTTTCTAGAGGTCTTTACTAATTAGCCTTTACCTGAGAAGGCATATTTTGATTCTTCATATTATCAAGATCTTTGGGAGGAACAACAAGAAGATATAGAAAAATAAGATGATCATGACCATACATTACCTACAATTCTAGAAGATGGATCTACACTCCTTATGGAGGGTGCAACAGAAGTAAATCTGGGAACCCATGAAGATCCCAAAATTGTTTATCTTGGAGCTTCCCTTACTAAATCAAAACATGAACATATTATACCCATTTTTAAGGATTATATAGACATATTTTCATGGGCATATCCTGACATGCCAGGCCTAGATCCAGATTTAGTTATGCATCTTGTTGTTCACCTTGATGCTAAACTAGTCAAATAAAAATTGAGAAAGATGCATCCACGTATCTCCCTTTTGGTTAAGACCGAGTTAGAAAAGTTGTTAGGATCCAATTTTATCAAACCACTAGACTACTCTGAATGGATTTATAACATAGTTCTAGTAAGTAAAAATACCCTAGGCAAACGTGTTTGTACTATTTTTTGTGATATCAACAAAGCATGCCCCAAATATGATTCTCCTCTACCCAACATCGACATGATTGTCAACTCAACTTTTGGGTATGAGATGCTATCCTTAATGGATGGATTTTTTGGTTACAATTAGATCAAGATAACCCCTAAAGATCATTAGAAGACCATGTTCACCACCCTATGGGGGACATTTTGTTACCAAATCATGGCAATTTGGTTTGAAGAATGCTGGAGCCACATATCAACATGCAATGATTGTCATCTTCCATGACATGATGCATGCCATTGTCAAGGACTATGTTGATGATATACTATCAAAATCAAGAACAAGAGCTAGACACCCTGACATTTTATGAAGAATATTTGAGAGGCTTCATGCATATAAAGTCTAATTGAATCCTAAGAAATATGTCTTTAGAGTCACATCAATAAAATTTTTAGGGTTCATTTTATCACAATGAGGGATTGAATTTGACCCTACAAAGGTCATCACTATTATGGAAATGCCTCCACCAAACAATCTTAAATAGTTGCAAGGTCTACAAGGTAAGATCCAGTCTATACACAGATTTATTTCTCAACTGGTAGATAAGTGCCACCCATTTACCCATATCTTAAAGAAAGGGGTAAGATTTTAGTGGGATGAAGATTTTTAGATAGCATTTACAAATATTAAAACATGCTTGGCCAATCCACCAATCTTATGACCTCCAACACAAGGAAAGCCACTGCTTCTTTATATATGAACCATGAAACATGTATTGGGGGCACTTTTGGCTCAGCATGATAATCATGATAAGGAATATGTAGTTTATTATTTAAGCCATACATTGGTGGTCTATGAACATAATTATATGCCTATTGAGAAGGCATGTTTATCTATGGTGTTTTCCACTCAAAAATTATGACATTATATGCTAACTAACAAAACTATTGTTATCACCAAGGTAGATCCTCTCAAGTTCCTCTTATCTAAAGTAGCTCTTTAAGGATGTGTGGCTAAATGGATTATGCTCCTTAGTGAGTTTGATATTGAATACCATAATTAGAAGGCAATCAAAGGACGTGTTCTTATGGACCAACGTCCAGAAGCTCTTATTACATCCACTCAACCTCTCAACTTTGACCTTTTAGATGATTCTATCATGATGATAAAATAAGCATCACAAGAACCTGAATAATGGACACTCTATTTTGATGGATCCTTCACATCTTGAGGGTCTGGAGCTAGTATATTGTTAATCACACCATAGAGGGATTTGATCCCCAAAACATTCCATCTACAATTTTATTGTACAAACAATATGGTTGAATATGAGACATTGGTTGTAGGGCTCTATCTTGCCATATAGTGGGATATTCAAATCTTAAAGGTCTATGGAGATTTGTAGATAATCATAAATAAGACAATTGATTGATATCAAATAAAAGATGATAAGCTTGTTCTTTACAATAAAATTATCAATAACCTTAAAACACATTTTAAATCTCCGTAGTTTGACCAAGTTCCACGAGTCAACAACAAATCTACCAATGCCATGGAAAAAATTGGTTCCATGATTCAAATGCATGATAGTGCTAAAGAGTATTAGTTCCTGATTGAAAATATTCTTTAGTTGGTACATATTCTATTAGATTCAGAGAAGATATGTACCATTTTTTATCCTAATCCCTTACCTGAGTTACCATGGTACCAAGATTTTTATAACTATTTCCATAGCCATATATTTCCTACCAACCTTTCCAAAAATAAACAAAACTTATTCCTTCATCACTTAACATGTTATATCCTCCTTGGAAACATGCTTTACCATAAAGGCTATGATGGAATGCTTCTTCATTGTTTATCTTTGGGAAAATCCAAGCTAGCACTAAAGGAGGTTCATGAAGGAATGTGTGGGGCCCATACCAATGGTGTAGTCCTAGCAAAGAAACTTCTCAGAATAGGCTATTAATTTCCTAAAATGGAGATAAATCCTTGTAATTATGTAAATAAGTGTGTTACTTATCAACAACATGGTAACTTGATACATGCACCTTCCTTACCATTATAGTCAATTATAACACTATGGCCATTCTCAACATGGAGTCTTGATCTTATAGGAAAAATTAACCCAACCTCTTTAGATGGCCATAAGCAAATTTTGACTACAACTGAGTACTTTACCAAGTGGATTTAGGTCATTCCTCTCACTTATATTATCAGGAAACAAATAGCCAAATTCATTCATTACCATATCATTTGTCGATAAGGCATCCTAGCCTGTATTATATTTGATAATGATAGATCCTTCATGAACCAAGATGTGAAATCTCTTTGTGCAAAATTTAAAATCAAGCACAATATATCCACTCCATATAACTTGGAAGGAAATGGACAAGCTGAGACATCAAATAAAACCATTCTAGCCATTTTAAAAAGGATTGTCAATGATGATGGCCATAATTGGCATTTACAACTTTTTCCTACCCTTTGGGCTTATAGAACCAATCATCACACCCCAACTGGGGTTACTCCATACTCCCTTGTTTTTGGCACTGAAGCTATCATCTGAGTCAATATTGAGATCCCATCATTAAGAATATCATTGGATCACATCAAAGATGATGAAGACTATAGAGCCTCATAACTATAAGAACTAGAACTTCTTGATGGTAAGCATTTGGCTTCGCTAGAAAACTTGTAGGCCTACCAAAATAGATTGTGGAGAAACTAAAAAAAATGCATTCTACCTTGGGAATTTAAGATTGGTGACTTAGTTTTGAAAGAGAACCATAATAACATGAATTTTTAACCCAAAAAAAAGGCAAGTTTTAGCCTAATTGGTTAGGACTATATATTATCACAATGAACTATGGATTAGAAGCATACTGACTAGCTAAACCTAATGGTGAAGAACTTTGAGAGCCCATGAACATCGAAAACCTTAAGAGATTTTACACATGAACAACTTTGAACCTTTGTCTATAAGACCCCTGACTTGGGGGAAACTTGTGTTGTTGTAATTTTATCCCACCCTTTTATCTTACCTTGAACACATTTTCCACTTTTCATGAATCCCGACAGTAAAGGCTTTGAACCCTTGGCACTCTAAACACATTCTTCATCTTATTATGGGTTGCTCTCTTTGAGAGGTATATTATTTTTATTATCTAAGACATGTTATAATCTTGAAAAGTTTTTATCCCTTTACCAATTATGATCTCGATTATGTTGCATGAGCATTATGACCATCTTCAATAGAAATTCTATAAAGTAGTTCAACTAGGACAATCTTGTATAGTTTTAGACAAGTGAACAACTACATCTTCTCAATTCAAGTATTTTTTGCTCTTTCTTTTTTATAAAGAACCTTGCTCTCACTGATTTATGAGCATGGGCCATTGTAACTAGCTTAGCTATCTTATTGGAACCTCTACTCTTAGGATGTGCATCTCCTTGACTAGATGGTCCCACCTTGTGCATATTTTATCCTAAAAACACTAAAAACATTAGAAATACTTTGAAAATACCAAAAACATCATAACATGATCCACAAAAGAACAAAAACATTATCTCATGCTTCTATACATCTTTACATTCCCATTCCACCATCCCAAGCTCTCATTATTTTGTGAGCAACTGTTAAGTTTGAATGCTCTTGCCATTTTTAAAGCAAAAAAATACTAGTTCATTTCATCTTATCCCATGCACTTGCCATTTTGAAATATCATTCTTTCTCATCTCATTAGCTTCTTGTTTTCCAGACCCTTCTCATTTGTTTGTCGTATCTTCCATTTCTTCTATAACATTAATCATGCTAGTCTGATCATCATTTTTCTTCTATCCCATTTCTTGGGATAACTACATTTGGCCTGAAGTTCATGTTGGATCATGCATCTATCAAACTATGTAGGCAACATCCACTTGTTTGATACATCTGGAGTTAGCTCGGCTAACCCCTTCCTTTTCTTCTCTTCCCCCATTTCTTCTATCATTGTTCCTCTTTAATTAGGGAATAATTGTCATTATTCTTTGTTATGATATGGTGGAAAGTAATGCCTCTACCGCACATGCATGAACATTTGTCTTTAAACCACACTAACTTGGTTTTTGTTTGTGTGTGTTTATTTGAGTTTTCTTGGTGTTTTTTTGTGCTTTCACACCTATCCTTTTATTTATTATCATTTTTCTTACTTCTTGTCTTATCTTGGTCTTGTGTTTCCTTGTTTGTTTTTGCTTATCTTTTTTGTGTATTAGAACATCTTAATGATTCACATGGATCTCGATTGTTTATATCTTGATCCTATGTTATTACATTATTCTTGGACCATTTTATTTATTTGATTGTTTTTGGTATCTTGTTTTTCTATTTGATTTTGATTTTCTCTTTTGTGTTTAAGAATGCCTTGATGGTCCACATGGATCTTGATTATTCATATCTTGGTCTCATGTCGTTAAGACGTTCTTGACTTTTTATTTTAAACATTTTGTTTCTACTTAAGATTATATCTTAATTTTAAGTTAGGTTCATTTATGTTTATCTTTTTATTTGTTTTTGATTTTTTGTTTAAATGTAAATTGTTGTAACTCTGGTTTTGGTCATTATTGTATCATTATCCTTAGTTATAGATATTCACATTTGAACTAGCTCAGTGCCATTAAAATCTTATGTCATTCTAAGTTATTCATACTTTTGATGCCTAATTTCTTTTTACTATAGCAAGCACTTTGTGCTCAGGTCTCAACATCTTAATGTCAACATCAACGCCGATGAGTGATTCTCAAGAACACTTTGTAAAACCTAGGCTCATGATATGGAATTAGGCTTCTAGGTAACATGAATTTTAGCACTCAACTCTATTCTTAGACAGGCATCTCTTCATAAAATTTTTGAGTATAATAAATTCTTGGTCATTTTTCATCATTCCTCCTTCCATTTTCTCCCAAACTTGGGTGAACTACATTTGCCTGAAGTTCATGTTGAAACATGAGTCCATGGAACTATGTAGGAAATTCTCAATTTATATTGGGTCAGATTAGCTATCTTCATTCTTCTTTTCATCTCTCTCATCAATTTTTGCATTCTCATATGCTTGGTTTTATATGGATTTCTAAGCCATTACCCTATTGCATGTACATTTGTGCCCGCTTGCTTTAACCTATCTTTTGGGTTATATCCTTGAGTTATTTTTCTTGCCAATTGCCCATGTTGGGGCCCACCATCTGAACAACATCTAAATCAATTAGATCTACAAGGAAAAATCATTATTTATTCTTTATCAATGATCAAAATTTACCCTACTAGAGCAAAAGTATTATATCACGATCAAATCTGCTCTATTAGAGTAATTATTTTCTTTTTGGAGACCTTGTTGTAGTTGTGTTTCCCTTCCTAAAGTAGAATGTTCTCTCTTTTCCTCTAATTCCAAGCTCTCCACATTAAATCCCATGATGTTAATATTTTAGTGTGTAACTTTTCTCGAGATTGATCAATACTATAAGTGTCAGCTTGTACTCTTAAATTGGGTACATTTACAGTGTGTCCCTTATATTTATGGATTGTATCTTTCCCATTCCCCTTGTCTCTAGGGCCTATTATACCTCTCACTATATTTTGATCATTGATGGTAATCACATGTGTAATAATTATCTCATTTGGATGTGATCTATTCCATGGGTTAATCTCTCACTTTCTCTCTTTTTGAGAGTCCATCCTTTTCTTCCATCCTAGTATGTCCTCTCGAGGGGGAATCATGGGTCTGTTCCAATTTCTTTTTGACAACTATTTTCTTTGAAAATATGTTGCTTCACATGAATGTCTTGTTATGCCTTCTCAAATAGGGGCAAAATGTAGACATCCAATTCTTAACACCATTTGTGTTGAAGTTGTCAATCTTACTCAAATGCACATTTTAAGTCAAAATCCATAAAACATGATAAATAGTTCAAACTTATCATTTAAAAGTGCCAATTTAGGTTAAAGTATCCCTAAATATGTTAATGTATTTTATGGGCCAACTAACTTTGATCAGATTATTTCAAGTCAAAATGATAATTTTGCCATTTAGTGCTCTGGATCACTTTTTTCTTCTAAATTCATTAGTACCCATCATGTACCTTTGTTATTTGGTGTTGGAAGCATCCTAAATAGGAATACAACTCCAACGCATCTAACATCACCTTCTAGTTTCTCTCTAGTTAAATTATGACCTAGCAATATGACTTTCTAACCAGTTTGATTAATTGAGGGCCAATTTTCAAATAATTGCACAAATGTTGATTAACCTTGTTTAAGGCTAATTAATCCAAATCAAGAGCTTAAGTGGATTTTCCATGAGATTTGTAGAATATTTATTTTTGAAAATTGATTCCTATTAACTACATCATCAGGTGACATCATTTCTTGGGAAGACATCTCTAAGCCATAAATGCCATAAATATCAAGATTATGGGTCACCTAGGGCTAGTTAATGCCTCCCATGCCTCTTTAATACCCCTTCTTCTAAGGTCATGATGAATATAATTATGGATTTAATTCTAACTATTATGATTTTCCATGGCCACACATCTCAATCTTGAGATGGATGGTCATGGTTGATCCTGACCAGTCTCAAAAATCTATAAATAGAGAGGCCATGGACATGAATTTTAAGCTTGAATATTTCATAGTTATAATGTTAAATTGTTTCCACAAGGTTTTACATTTGATCATAGATTTTGATTACAAGCTTCATTGATAGGCTAGTTTAGTGATTTGCAATCAAGAGCCTAGGTTTTATGGAGTGTTCTTGAGGCATTGGAGGAGCTTACCATCATTATTAACAAATAAAAGGATACTTAATCAAGGGAGAAGAAGTTTTTGAGACACATGTGTATGGTGAATCCATCTGGGAAGGTAATATGGTGTTTCTTTCTTTCATTTATTTCTTGCTATCTTTTGTAAATCCCATAGGAATAAATAGGCTTGGTTAGTTAGTTATTTATACATGTTTCATTATTTATGGACTAATGCTTGACTAACTTGCTTTTTAATCCTCTCTAAAATGACATCCATGAAATACATGTGAACGATGTTGTATATGTAGGTGCAACAAAGAAAGAGAATGAAGAAGTCTATGAGACTCATGAACTGATTGAGCAAGAAGTGGAAATGTGGATAATGTCAGTAGAGAAAGAGTTGAGAAGAAATAAATGGAAGAAGAATGTAAGGAATATAATTAATAAGGCCAATAAGAATAAAATTGGACAAGATGGACCTGCGAAAAGACATGAAGAAGATATAAAAGAAAGATGAGTGAAGCATAATTGGAAAAGGAGGAAGAAAGTGACATTTGAGTTTTTCTCCCTCTTGGGGAGTATGATGCATGAGCATTAACTTCATAGATTAAATTTCCATTATTAAAGGGTCCATAATATGTTAAGAGGTCCATGTTAGGTCCTCAAGGTGATATGAGTCCCTGAAGAGGTCTAAGATTTGAATAAGAGGTTTTCCCTCCAAAACTATATTTAAATTTTAAAATGTAAGAACTTGTTCAAAAGTAATCCTACAGGTCTTAAGTGACGTCTGAAGTTTGGATAGTGGTCTAATATGTCATATAGAGGTGACATTATGCATAACCTATGTTATTATAATAAATGAGTATGTTCTTGTTTCATAACCTCCAAGAATCCAACATGAGAGTTGGTATATGAAGATAGGAGGGTTGTTTGCATGGCATATAAAATCTAAAATTTGCATGTAAGTGTAGAGGAAGGAAGAGAGAATATAGGAATAAGGAGAGATTTTTGGGGAAGAGAGAGAGAGAGAGCTCTCAAAGAAGTAGGAGGAGGAACAAAGAAGAGGAAGAGCATACAAACCTCTCAAGGATGAACTCAAGTCCAAAGAATGGATTGCATTATAATAGATAATAATATTTTGCATAAATAAAATTAATTCTCTATTTTGTATACATGATTGTATTGGTTTCCTATTATCCTTGAAGGTTCTTGAAGCTTTGAATATGCTATCAGTTGTGTAAAATTATAGGTGAAGGAATAATTGTAGATTGTAACTAAGGAATGACTATAGGTCATAGTCAAGGGAGAAAGATTGAATTAATTGCACTTATTTGGTAGGTTATGAGTCCTTTTGTTAGTTTATTTAAGTTTATTGGGTCTATACAAGTCTACTTAGGAATTTTTAAGATTTTCATACATCAAGAACTTAGTAATAAGGCTTCTATTGTCCATATACCCTGTGTTGTTTATGACAATCTAACCTGAAATAGATACTAGTCTCTCATAAGATGAGTAAAAAATTGTTGAAGAGAATAATACATATGGTTTGAGAATGGATACAAATTGAATATTTTGAGTTTAGATTATTGTCATTGTATGGGTAAAGCTCTTTTGGAATGCATCTACATGGATTCTTGACACATAGTCAACGATAGTCATACCCTACTTATGCAGTCAATAATCAAAAGGGATGTAATTGGTACATGAAAGGTGAAAGGAGGTTTTTATAGTGAGTTATATAGTGTGAGTATGTTTTATTAATTATTTAAATTAAAGGAAAGGAACCTGTTGTTACCCTAGACCTGTAGGTTATCCTCTAGTTTGCGCAGTCAAAGTGATAAGGAAGGATAGTTATTGTATAAACATGTGTGTTATTGATTATAATGGTTGTATAAGGTTATAAAATGTGTAATAAGGTATTGGAGGTTTGGAAATACTTAATAAGGAGTCCTTGAAACTTATCAATGCACAGACCATGCTTGCATAAGTGATACCCTACTTATACAGTCAATAAACAAGAGAGGTTTGATTACCTAATGGAAAGTGGATGGAAGTGTTATTAGGTGTTTTTTATATTTTATAAGGTGAATAAACCATATGTGTTGACCTGATTATGGTAAAAATTATGTTAGAGGATAATGAAACGTTGGAAACCCAGTACAATCAAGAAGAGAATATATAGTTGATTGATGTTTGTTTATTTAAAACCCTCAATGCATTAAACAAGGTTTTAAACCTATTGGTAAAATTCAAATAGGTAAAGAAAGACATAATGAAAGTGATTTGGTCTTTTGAATTTCTATATAACTCAATATATTGATTTTAGTATTCCCTTCGCTTGTACAGGAGACAAAAAACCCTAGGATTAGGGTTTCGAGCATAAAATGAGTTTGAACCATCAAAATAAAGTGCAAATTTTTAATCTTGTTCTAATAGACATGCCTAAAGTGATTCAAGTGGTTTATAATTAAAAAATTATGGATGTGTATGGATTTCATGATTGTGTGCTAGTACTAGGTCTAGGGAAGGCTTAAAGGAGTAATGGTAGTGAAGAAAAAAAAAATTGTGCAAAATATCCTATTTGTGCATAGTGAGGGGTCTTAAGCCTAGCCACAAGAGAGAAGTTGTGAAAGTAAGAAGATTTGGTTCAATAGATCCATCATGTTTCCTCTACATTATAAAAATATAAACTTAAAGATTTAAATGCATCCATTAGAAAAACTAATGCTAGTATATTAATCTTCTTGGCTATATAAAATGTTCTCTCCTACCGGGCATGCCATTATGTACCTTAAGAGTTTGAAGAGTAAAAAATATGTAGATTAGTCTCTTGTTAGTCTAAATGAGAAAATATAAATCATAACAATTCACTAAGACTAAACACTCTTACCTAAGAACTAGGGGGAGTATAACATAGATATGAAGACATTACAATTTTCTTACCTTCTTTGTCATATTTAATGCTTAATTTTTGGCATAAGGATGTTCATTCTCAAACTATGATGATTTCAGTAGTTTATCAATGCTCTTCCATGGTGGTATCATCTCTTCAATAGTAACTTGTGGCTTGGTGTGAAGCTTGGCATAATTTGGGCATTATAACACTATTCTGAAAGGCTTCAAGAAGGTATTTTAGTAAAATAACCTTACACACAAAAGCTTATTAAATATTGTTGTGGGCACTTGTATTTATATCTCAAAGAACTAACTTTAACCGTTTATATGTTAGGCTAAATTCCAACTTGGGTTGAGTCTGAGTTAACCTAGGTTGAGTTAGTCTAACTCTGGGTGGGGTTAAGGTACTCATGAAATCTTGACACCTTTGTTTCAGGTATTTGTGAGGCATTACAACTCACTTTAGATATTTATGAGGTGTGAGTCATATTTTTGAATATTTATGAGATAATAAATCAATTTATTAGCTCATTTGACCTTTGACTTCATATTTGGCTAAAAATTCCTTTTTTAGTAATTGAAATTCACTAATTTGATTTAGAAATTTTGTTTAGTCAAGTTAATTAGGATTTGTAAAATAATTAGCCTTGATTAGTGATTTTTGTATTTTGGAAATTATTTTAAATGTTTTGAATTAATATCTTGACGTGCCAAAAGTGTCAAATTACTAGATCATAATTTGACTAGATTTAGAACTGAACCAGGTTAATGATACATACAAAGTAATACACCAAATAAGCTAGCCTCATTAGGTTTTTGGGAAATTAAATCCCTTACATGGATGAAATTTGGAAATTAAAGTGATTTCTAGGCTTAAAATGTGTCATTTGCTAGGAATTGAATTGAATACCGATTTAGGCATGAAAGTGGCCAAAACTAAGTTTTTACACTCTTGATCACCGCAACACCAGATATGAAAAATAATGTGACATAAACTTACACAAATAAAATCTCTAATACCACTTGTAATGAATTTATTTATATGTTTCATAATAGTGGGATCATATATCACATTAAGATAAGGAGAATCAGATCCACAACATTAATTAACAAAAGGGCAAAATACTTGATAATTATTACTGGGTTGTTTTGAGGGGTAACCTCCAAAATAATAAAATAAGAGAAAAAATCATAATCTGATCATAAAAAATTAACCAATACCTCCTATATATACTATACTTATCCATGGTTATTCTATAGACTGACCATATTAAGAACATAAAGAAATTAAATAAGACAATATGAAAAGTATGTAAGCCACAAGTTGGACACACATATCCCTATGCACACTATAGGTTAAGGGTGTATCATACAATCATTAAACATTTATTTATTTAATCAAAATAGGTTAAAATATATTGGTGAACCTAAACAATTATTTTTTATCCCTTGCTTTTCTGATTTGATTTTCTATTTTCTATTTTTTCTTTTTCTTTTCTTTCTTAGGGACTATGTTTTGATTGTTTTAAAAATCATAGAAGTTATTGTTCTTGGCAAAACACATATTAATTTTACCTGAGTTATGGTGTGAGGAATACTACCCCAATACTCAATCTATTAGACAACACTATATATGGATTTTAGTTTCAATGTGCTTCATGATATATCAAAAATGCCCAGGTTTTTATTTTCAACCATAAAAAGCTTTCAGTTGTTTGTTCTTGTAGTGAACAGTAAGTGGTTAGCCTAGTTCTCAACATACCATAGAGACAAAATGGTGAAATTTTTAATAGTTAGACCCTTCAACTATGTTTACTATTTATTATTGGGATCAATATATCTGAGAGTCTACAAAACAAGCACACATTGCCTAGTTACACCCATTGATATCCTTTATTTCTTGGTATGATCAAATTTTTGTTAGTAGTAAGCTTATTGTTTGTCATATTTTTTATATTTTAGGTTAACAAATATAAAATGACTTCTAAATTAAAATGACCAATGGTGTTTATCCCTTAAATTTCATCTTCTCTAATAATGCTACTCATGATTATGATAATGAATGGACTAATGATCACACTTTTATGATTTGAGATGCTTCTTATGTCAATAAAGAATATGATTATGATTATTAATATGGTTACACTAATGTTTAAAACATCTAAATAATTTAGAGATATTTTACAGTTTATCTAGTGACTCCTTACCTAAATTAAATTTTTTAGAATATTTCTTTTTATCAAATTATCATAAACACATGGTACCTATTTTAAAATTAGACCATCTATAAGGTTTACAATAGAGTCATGATGAGGTTATTGAAGAATAAATTTTACTATTCAAGGATACTTTGCACTCTCTAAATTATCAACCCTATGATTTAGAAAAATAATTCATAAACTTTGTACTTATTTTGAGAAGTTATATACGGGCGTGCTCAAATATGCACATGATCTAAATTATGCCACACATAAGGCTACTAATTCAAATGATTCAAGGCCATATTAACACATGAAGGAAGATACCAATAAAATAATGGAATTATATTTCACATCAAAAAGAAAGAGTCCAATTAAAGTCTCTCATAATAGGGTTGAATCAATGGAAATAGTTACAATCAAAGAAGAGCAAGATAAAGTACTCAATAAAGGGAAAGAATTGTTTTTAAAACACCATGAAATGTGAATAAATTTAATTTACATAAAAGATAACCACTTAAGTTTGACAAATTTAGAGATTGACCAATTTATATTATACATACATTGTTGGATGAGAAGTTAACCACTCTCCCTCCTAATTACTATCATCTTCCTTGCATCATGAGTACACAAAAGACAATAATTTTTTCACTTGTTGTGGTATTAATGGACATAGATATAATGACTATTATGCATTTTGAGAACATATTACACAACTTGTAGATAAAGGGATTATTACATTTGAAACTAATAGAATAAATAATAAGGAAACTATGGTCCACGATAAAGTGGCATCTCATCTTAAATGAACATGGGTACCAAAGTAAAAGTACCAAGCTTCATATCAAATATATGAACATGTAATTCACACTTCAAAGATATCAAAAGAACATAAACAATATCACCCATAAAGATAAAATATAACCAATATAGATGTGACTATTATAAGAATACATAGCCAAAGATTCAATAGCAAAAGATGGTTATAAATATGATCAACATGATGCACATTTTTTATTTATGTCATAATGGTCAAATTATTCTATAATCCTTAGCTATTTCTATTACACAAAGTGTCACAATTGACAATGGATCAAATGAAAATGCATGCATAATGACACCCATTCACAACCTTGGATATGTTAGAGGTACAATCCACTGAGAGGGGATGGGGGTGAATCAATGGTGACAAAAAATCTAATTTAATTTCAAAACCCTTGAAAATAGTTAAGAATTCAACACAATCATTCATGAAGCATACAAATCATTTATAGTAGTGAACAAGGAACATAATACAAGATCACATACACAACACAAGATCTACGTGAGAAACCATCTTGGGGAATAAAACCCACTCTCAAGGCTACAAATACATGGACTATTATCCTATAAGATGATAAAAAATAAGAGACTGATCAAGTCCTTCTGATTAGGAACCTTTATTCAAGTCCTTTTGACCTACAACCTTGATTAAGTCCTTCTGATTAAATGTCTTTAGTGAAACCTTATTTCACAAGGAGCAACTACCCCTAAGGAAGATCAAGTCCTTTATACCTTCCTTGATATGCACACTTCCACCTTATAATTTATGTCTTCAATAACTAATGATGGACCTTTGCTTATCACTCTTCACCTTTGCTACACTCAATCTATAAGAGCACTATTCTACCAATAGAATTATGACCTATAGGTCATATAAATAGTCCTCAATATATTATATTGTTCAACTCATCCTCAGGGCACTCTACCCCTCCTTCACTCCATAAAACACACACACACAAGCCTCTCTCCAATCTCTCCCAAAACTCTCACAAAAAGTCTAGAAATCATCTTTGATTTCACTATAGATAGACCTATCATGAATTATCAATTCCACATTAATCCTTATTATCCACAATACATGCCTTCACCCTTAAAGCATCTCACAAGTCACACTTAAGCACATCACACTTTTAAAAAGGCCTAAGTCACTTTTAGGTCGTATGGAGACCCATTCAACTCTTTAACACTTCTTTGAGAAAAATAAGAACACAATACCACTTACAAATACATAGGTCCACTCTTTATGTCCCCTAAGACATCCTTAAATTATCACAATCACCTTTACTCACCTTTGCATATGCTCAATCAACTCAAATACAGACCTTATACACAAGAACATTACCAAACATATAATCAACTTCTTAAGCATTATTCATACTCAAGATAGATTGATCACACCTCCAAAATACACACAGAGCATCTTGATGGAGTCTATAACACTCCATAATAACCAATTCACCATGAAACATCAAAATAACATATACATAAGCTCAAATACTCTTCTTGAGTCACTTGTAGAATAAGAATGAACACACAATCAACTTATAGGCTAAATATATCTAACTGTGCTCATGTTTAGATCTTCAAATCTATATATATACATGCACCTCAAAGTCCTCTACCACTTTGATTTTTACTACATGAGAAAATTCATCTTTTATCAAAATATATGGACAAATTACTAAGCACTAGTTTTTTCCCTTAGCAAATTCAATTATTCAAATGACAACAGTCATAGTTAAACCTCGAACACAATGCTCACATATTTTGTCTTCTCAGATTAGATCGAATATGTGCCTTAGATATTTTTTTATATTTAACACATAGGTGTCAATGCTCAGATGTTAAACCTCTATCACTTTGACCTCATCTCATGCAATGTTGAAATGTTAACTCAGTGCACTCTGTCAATCTCTATGGATCAATTAGGTTTTAACTATCAATGCTCAACATTAAATCAATCTATACAAACACCCACTCATTGTTAGATCTATATCCTATACCCTTGCTCATTCATTAAACATTATGCACCTATCCTCATCTCACTACTTCTTAACTTCTTGGAGCAATGTGCACCATTGATCTTGCTTGAACTTTAATGAGCATAAATGACTATGGGGGCCCCTTAAATATGCCTAAGTACCCATTTTTTAACCTTAATAACTTCTTTTGCATTTTGATGCATGATCTCAAATTTAGACTAGATGATCTCCTCATATAGGAGAATCTAACCATGTGACACACTACCTTTGAATCCTTTGCATGTGAAATATATATCTCCATTAAAATGCCTTCTCAAAATCTTCTATCACAGAGCCAACTATGACAAAAAATGTTTGGAAGACCAACTTTGATCCTGCATAACTTTTGTCTCGCTTTAGTGCATGATCTCAAAATTAGCACAAATCATCTATGATTAAAACTGAACAAGTCCATAATGTTAGTTTATCTTAAAACCTTCACATGTGAGAGATATAACACCATCAATATGCTCACTTGGCTTTTTTTTCCATATTTCAAAATTGGCCAGGTATGGAAAAACACAATCAAACTACCTAGGAGCCCAACTTTGCATATGCATATAGTTTGTCACGCTTCATCACATGAACTAAAATTTAGTGAAAATAAACTAGGTATAAAATTGAATAAACCCATATGATCACCTTATCCTAAAATGTCCACACATGTGAGATATTCCATCATCAAACTACTTAATTGACTCTTTCTGGCCACATTGTAAATTATGCTAAGTATGGGAAAACAATAAATTCTGATTGAGAAGTTAACTTTGTACCCTCATATCTTTGACCATGATTCAATACATGACTTGAGATATGGTGAATAAAAACTATGGAATAATTTGATCATAATCATAAGACCAACTCCCCCTCACTCATCCACACATGATAATAGTGATGTCATCAAACTGCCTACTGAGATTTTCTACCATTAGACCCAAACTGTCTAGATGAAAACTATGGACTACCAAATGAATTCCACTTATGCATACATACTCTAAAAGCATAGATAACATCTTAAGGACCTATTTCACATGATTAAATCACCATACTCATCCTTAAACATCTCTAACCATTCAAACTCTAGAGATCAACCAAGCCAACTTCAAGCACACTAGGACAAGAACATTGCACACTTTGTCATTATCACTTAGGATGTCAAAGCACTTCATCCACTCATTAGGAAATATTCATGACATCACCATTAAATAACTAATAAATCTCCAATAATCTCCCCTTTTGTCATTTTTTGTTAACAAATAACATATAAATAAATATATAGCTCACCTTCTCTCTCTTCAAGCACTCCCACAATAGAAACTTTCTCCCCCTTTGACACAATGATAAAGTGGGCACCAACTGATCTTGAGGACCTAAAAAGACTATAAAATAGGAAATTACCATCTTATAAAGATGATACAAACTCCCCTTTACCTTGAGCCTACCTTTTTGTGCCTTGACAAACTTCTTCTTGTTCCATGCCAACACTCTTCTTCACAAGCACATCAACTAATGAAGACAGAACACATAAAAACACTAAAATCTGATGGAACTCACCAAGAAACATCTGAAAGGGACTCCCCCTAATAAATCTAATAAATTTCATCACTTAATCATATTCAAATCTCCACACACCATTAGGAATTACCATGCAGGCTTACCAGCCTTCTTTCTCAAGACACTAGGACAAGCACATTGCACACTTTGTCATTATCACTTAGGATGTCAAAACACTTCATCCACTCATTAGTAAATATTCATGACACCACCATTAAATAACTAACAAATCTCCAATAATCTCCCCTTTTGTCATTTTTTGTTAACAAATAACATATATATAAATATATAGCTCACCTTCTCTCTCTTCAAGCACTCCCACAATAGAAACTTTCTCCCCCTTTGACACAATGATAAAGTGGGCACCAACTGATCTTGAGGACCTAGAAATACTATAAAATAGGAAATGACCATCTTATAAAGATGATACAAACTCCCCTTTACCTTGAGCCTACCTTTTTGTGCCTTGACAAACTTCTTCTTACTCCATGCCAACACTCTTCTTCACAAGCACATCAACTAATGAAGACAGAACACATAAAAACACTAAAATCTGATGGAACTCACCAAGAAACATCTAAAAGGGACTCCCCCTAATAAATCTAATAAATTTCATCACTTAATCATATTCAAATCTCCACACACCATTAGGAATTACCATGCAGGCTTACCAGCCTTCTTTCTCAAGACACTTCCATGACCATCAACTCTGCATTTGAAATATAGTTTCTTTGCAAACCTCTAGAGAAATCTTATGAACTTATTGATGCCCCTTAACCATGTACCTTATATTGATTCATAGAGAAATAAATAGCACCCAAGCTTTGTCTTAAATACTCAAATGTAGCTTTTGATAATGGTTTGGTCATAATATATGTAAGTTGCTCTTTTATAGGTACATGCTACAACTTAGCACATTGATTAATCACTTGTTCTCTAAATAAATGACATCTAATAAGAATGTGGTTAGTTTGTGAGTGCATAACAAGATTCTTTGAGATATAAATTGTACTAGTATTTTCATAATAAATAGGACAAGGTCCATTTTGTCTTACCTTATTGATTCAGAAAATCTACACTAATTTAGTGTGCAAAAGGTTTACCTTGGATACTTTTGTCAAATCACATAATTTTTTAAAACACTCAAGAAAATGAAACTAAATTTCACCTTTTAATACATATTTGTCTCAAACCTTGAAGTACTCAATTTTTCATTAATATGTCATATTTGACTAATTATGCATTCAATAATGATTAGTAAATAAGATTAATCAAAATGTGGAAAAATAATACACAAATAAAATCAACTCATGAAAAGCACTTGATAATAAAGTTCGGTAATGCTTACATCTTTGAGTTTTCTTATAGTATAAATTGATTCATTTCATTGAAAAGTGAGTACATGGCTAACCCTCACAATTATCAAATGGTTCCTTTAAGATTGCATACAAATCAGCAATAGAACTTTAGAAAGTCCCATAACCCATGGACAAACCTTCCACCTTACTGTCGTCAATGCAATCTCAAAAATCTTATGAATTTTAGCCAAATGTATCAAAAATTGACTTATAAAATGCATTTAATAAAATCATCATATAAAATTCAACATATCATTGAATTTGTCTCAGAGTCTAGGATAAATCCCTAGTTTACGCCGAGAAGTAAAAACCTCTCCAAGTCCCTTAAAACTTAGGATTTTGCAAACTGGTCTATTATGGCCTATGCATAGTCTACTCTATTATTCACTTTGAGGCATTAAAAATTTAATCAAATGACCTTAAATATAGACACTTAGTATATGGCTAGAATCATCTCTAGCTTTGGCTCTTGGCTCTTAGCTCTTGGCTCTTGGCTCTCAGCTCTTCGACTCTAGCTCTCAGCGCTTTAGCTCTCAGTTCTGGCTCTAGCTCTCAGCTTTGATGAGAGATTTAATTTTTTTTGAATGAAATAAAATGCACCTTTGACCCCTTTATATATGTGTTATGGGTCCAATTTTTTTGATTGGGATGATTATCCATAATCTATTTTAATAAATTTTATAATTATCCCATACCTGATTTTTATGGGATTTTAAATTATCCATTACATTTAAAAATATTGGGTGATAATTATTACAAAATATATGATGGGATATGTTTATTACCCTTTACTAATGTGTAATTTACAAATATTAATGACTTAGGTTGAGTCATATTTCCACATCACTTTATTGTCACATCATCGGGTTTGACTATAACTTTGACTAGTCATAACTTGCACATACAGACTCCATTTTTTTAATCATAAAATTTGCTAGAAAGATATCAACAAGCTCTACACCATGTAACTAGTTCATAAATGCTATAATATCATCAATTTTTTTAGTTTGAATAGCATTGACCAATTGTTGACCTACTTTGACTGACTACACAAGTTGCATACAAGCTCCATTTTTGAAGTTCTACATACTATTAGAAAGTTATTGATGGGATATTCATAATGGTGTAGACTTCAGTCTAATTTGAGACCTTTTCCTAATTAACCTCTGGATCAATTCTCACCACTAAGAGCTTTTGGTCCACCAAAATATGGTTCCTAACTGAAATGCTAGTATGTTTTGAAGATACTTCAACAAGGCTTATCAGTCTACTCAGGTTCTACAACTACACCTATAAGACTTAAAACAACTGATTAATCACATCTTTTGTAATCCATCTAATACTACATGACCATCAATAGCCTCTACATATAACTAATATGTGATGACTTCCTCTGCTACATAGCTTCATAATAACCTCTACATAAATAAGCCTAGTGATTTGCTCTGCTATTGCTAAAAGGTGCTCTGTAATATATCAAGTATAGAACCCAAATCATAGCATAGAGATAATAGTGGTAAAATATGATTCATAACTCAAAATTGTAAAATTCCCTCAAATAAGACATGAGTTATACTGAATCTTATAACTACCAATAAGGTCAAAATATATCAAACTATTTGTCCACTATCATATCTTGTAAGCAGTGAACTGCCAAACATTGAAACAATAACTAATGCAACTATAGAATAAGTTTGTCAATGTAAACAAAAAAAAATATTGGTTGTGATCATGTCGCAATACATTACCCTAATGGGTCGTATCATGCATCTAATCACAAATATGCCATAAATTGATGCATTCCTAAAATAGAAGTAATTATGATACAAGTATTGTAGGAAAGCTAAATCCTACCCAACAACATGTGCAACTACTATCAAAACTCCCAACCTGATCAATGAGTTAAATTCCTTAAAACTTTAATAGGAAACTCACAAACCTAAATCTAGATATTCCAAGAATAGATCTTTCCAAAACATAAGTGTGGGAATTAAAAACTTTGCATGATGAACCTGTCTTGAAGTGTTCCCACAATAGTAGCTCCAAAATGGATATATTAAAGCATGGGTAAATGTCCTTTGTCCTAAAATTGCTTAGAAACATAAATGCATTATCAACCCACTAATCATGATGTCATAAAATTAATAAATTATTTACTATCCTTCTTTATTAGATTTTCCTATTTAGGGTGTTCAATTTCCTTAGTGAATTTATTGACATCTGCATGGGTTGATTGAACAAAAACTTTATTAATTACATTATCAATAGGTTTATGGACCATCTTCTTCTTACCACTACCAAGATGGTTGGATGGTTAAAGTTTCCAACACTTCTCATCCTGATGTCCACTCACGTGACAATGAATGCAAACATCCCTCTTCTTAGGTGAGGTCACCCTTTTGCAATTCCTCACTTTGCCAGTATGAGAATGGTCTTTAGAACCTACAAGTTGCTTTAGCAAGTCTTGTCTTTTGTAATAATATGTGACACAATGGTTAGTTAATCCATAAAATGTACAAGGAAAATAATACAACATCCTTTGAATATCAAAACCAAATTTTTTAAATGGTGGAAGTGAATTAGAAGTCTTAAAATTCACATTCTTATTAGTGTTTTTTCTAGTGTAAGATGAGGAGGTGGAATCTCAATACCTCTTTTACCTGATTGCTTACATTGTTCACCATTCCTTTATAGGGATGAATTATTCACTGCTAGTGGCCTTGAATCTTGGCTATCAGAAGCTTGTCCTCTTTCAATAATGGAGAAACTCTCTCCAACATTCACATTCTCATTAGTATAACCCAATCTTGCATGGCGAGATCTATGTTCTACCTGTATTGGGTTAGCAATTCCTTGGCCATTCTTACCAAGGCCCCTTCCATCAAATCCCATTTTAAATAACAATTTAGATCTAATGCCCTTAGTGTGTTTCTCAAAATCCAATGCCCTTAGTGTGTTTCTCAAAACTACTAAAAGCAATATCTAAAACATCTAAGATTGCATAAAAGGATTTACTAGATGAATAACTTATAGTGTATTCATCAGTCATAGTGCTTACATCTGTAGTGGAAGGAAATTGATGAATATAATGTTTCTCTTCATCCTACATCTGTGCCAAGAGCTCATTCTTGGCTTGTAGATTTGATTTTAAGTGGGTAATCTCCTCTTCCAATGAGTAAAAATGAGATATCAAAAAAACATTAGCTTCTTGGATTTGCTGATTAATTACTTCAAGCTCATTAAGCCTCTCTCTTTTCAAGGCTTTGCCCATGGCTTCTTGTTTCTTGGAAACAACCTAATTCCACAAACTATGCACTAAAAATGGAATATTAACAAGGCCAAAAGTCTACAATAATACTAAAAACCAAACTGATAACAATTGATATCAATCCACATAATCAGAAACTAACCCAACATACTAACTACTCTTATACCAACTTGATCTATATACTCTACACTGATTTAGTGTGTAAAATTTTACCTCAGATACTTTTGTCAAATTACAGAATTTCCTAAAACACTCAAGGAAATAAACTAAATTTGACCTTTTAATACATATTTATCTCAAAGCCCAAAGTGCTCAATTTTTCATTAATATGTTGTATTTGACTAGTTATGCATTCAATAATGATTAATAAACAAGATTAATCAAAATGTGAAAAAGGAATGCATAAATAAAAATAACTCATGACAAACACTTGATAATAGAGTTTGGTAATACCTACGTCTCTAGGTTTATTTATAGTATAAACCGATCCATTTCCTTGAAAATTGAGTGCATGGCTAACCCTCACAATTCTCAAATGGACACTCTAAGACTACATACAAATCAACAACATACCTTCATAAATTCCTAGAACCCATGGACAGACCTTCCACTTTACTATCGTAAATGTAATCTCATAAATCCTATGGATTTTAGCCAAAATTCTCAAAAATGGACTTAAAAAATGGATTTAATAAAATTATCATAAGAAATTCAATATATATTTGAATTCATCTCAAAGTCTAGGACAAATCCCTAGTTTACACCAAGAAGTGAAAACCTCTCCAAGTCCCTCAAAACTTGGGATTTTACAAATTGGTCTATTATGGCCTATACATAGTCTACTCTATTATTCACTTTGAGGCATTAAAAATTGCATCAAATGACCTTAAATCTAGAGAATCAATATATGGATGGAATCATCTCTAGCTCTGGCTTTGGCTCTTGGCTCTCGACTCTCGACTCTTTGGCTCTGGCTCTCAGCTCTGATGAGAGATTTGAAATTTTTTGAATGAAATAAAATGCACCTATAAACCCTTTATATACTTTTTATGGGTCCACTTTTTTTTATTGGGATGATTATCCACAATTTATTTTAATAAATTATAAAATTATCCCATACCTAGTTTTTATGGGATTTTAAATTATCCATTACATTTAAAAATATGGGGTGATAACTATTCCCTAATATAAGATGGAATACATTTATCCCTTTTTAATAAGGTGTAATTTATAACTATCAATGACTTGGGTCGAGCCATAATTCCATGTCACTTTATTGCCACATCATTACGTTTGACCATAACTTTGACTAGTCATAACTTGCACATACAGACTCCATTTTTCAGAGCATAAAATGTGCCAAAAAGCTCACAATGAGATCTATACATGGATCTAGTTCATAAACATTCCAAGATCATCAATTTTTCTATTTTGAGCAGCATTTACCACTTGACTTACTTTAATCATAACTTTGATCGACTCCACAAAGAGCATATGATCTCCATTTGTAAAGTTCCACATACCTTCAAAAAGCTCTTGATGGGATCTTAGTAATGGTGTAGGCTTCAGTCTAATCTGGGACCTTTTCTAAATTAACCTCTAGATCACTTATAATCCTCTAAATTTTGTTACATTCACATGACTTGAATACAATAAGAGGTAATTGCTATATACTCAGCTTCTATAGTTGATAGACACTAAGGCTTGTTTCTTGCTTAGCCAAGACACCAAGCATCCCCCCATGAAAAAGACCTCACCACTAGTACTCCTCCTATCATCCACACATTTTACCCAATATGCATCAGTAAAATATTTCAAAGAGAAATCTTTACTCCTGGGATACCATAAACTATACTCTATAGTACCTTTGAGATATCTCAAGATCCTTTTGACTGTTTTCAAATGAGATTCTCTAGGGTCAACTTGAAACCTTCCTACAAGACCCATTACTTGCATGATGTTAGGCTTAGAAGTAGTAGAGTATAAAATACTTCTAATCATAGATCTATACAAAGTTTGATCAACTTTTGGTGAGTCATCTAGTTTACTTAACTTGCATCCTATGATCATTTGAGTACCCATTGTCTTACAATCCATCATGTCAAACTTCCTTAGTATATCTTTGATAAATTTAGCTTTTGAAATAAATATCCCTATATCAAGTTGATTAGTCTACAATCCTAAGAAAAATGATAGTTCTCACATTGTTAACATTTAAAACTCGGTCTTTATAATGTCTACAAATTCTCTACTCATTTTATCATTATCAGATCTAAAAACTATGTCATCAACATATGAAACAACTATCAATTAATGATTGCCTTCTATCTTAATGTAAAAATTATGATCAGATACCCCTCTTTTAAAATCTTAACTCAATATATAATTATCTAACCTATCATATCAAGATCTAAGAGCTTATTCAATACCATGCATAGTCTTCTTTAGTTTGAACACAAGATCTTGATTACTTGACATGAAGTATCCTTTAGGTAACTCAATGTAGACTTTTTCTAATTTTCCATTCAATAATGCATATTTTACATCCATTTGATATACCTTAAAACCTTTAAAACTTTCATATGCCAAGAAGAGTCTATTTGCTTCCATTTTTGTTATAGGAGAAAAAGTCTCATCAAAATCTATTCCTTCAACCTAAGCATATCCTTTACACACCAATCTAGCCTTTTTCCTTGTGACTTCTCCTTTCTCATTCATTTTATTTTTGAAAACCCACTTGGTACCTATCACATTTTTATCTTTTGGCATAGGAATTAAATCCCATGTTTCATTCTTTTTTGTTTGATCAATTTCTTCATTCATTACAACATTCTAACTATCATCTTTACTAGCTTCCATGAATGTTTTGAGTTCAATCATGCATAACAGAGTTGAGTCCTATTGATTTTAATTGATCAACATTCTCATTTTAGTGTACAACCTTGCACCAACATTTCCAATAATTTGAGAGACTGGATGATATTTTGAATTCTTGTAGATGGAGCTTTAGTGTCTTGTATTTATTCATCCTCTTCATCTTCATCATTTATTTGAATGGATAACCTCATCATTGTTTGTAATAGAATTCTGAATTGAATCACTTCCCTGTAATTTTTACTTTTTGACTCTACTTGTCTCATCTACCCTTACATTTAAACTTTCAATAATCTTGTGAAGTCTCTTATTGAAGCACCTTAGGTAGTACTGATAGAGTAATCTAAGAAGATTCCCTCATCAGATCTTGAATCAAATTTTCCAAGATTCTCTTCATCTCTTTTGATGAAGCACCTACTCCCAAACACTCTAAAATGTTTGGCATTAGTTGATCTATTCTCCCAATATTCATAAGGAGTCTTATCACTATTTACTCTGATTTCACACCTGTTTAGGATGTAAATAGAAGTGTTCGCTACCTCTTCCCAATATCCATCTACTAATTTTGCATCTTAAATCATGGTTCTACTCATATCTAAAATAGTCCTATTCTTCCTTTCAACAACACCATTCTATTATGGTGTTCTAGTGGCAGAATATTGTCTTTTTATCCCTTGTTCTTCATAAAAATCATTGAACTTATGAGACCAAAACTCACCTCCTCTCTCTCATCTCACACACTTGATCTTTGAACCTTTATCATTTTCAACAAAGGATTTGAATGAGACAAATTTTGCAAAAGCTTCTAATTTTTCCTTAAGAAAGAATATCCAATTCATCCTAGTAAAGCCATCAATGAGAATCATGAAGTAACTATTACCTTGAATACTTTGAGTTCTCATAGGTCCACATAGATTAGTATGGATCAATTCTAATGGCTTTGTAGTGGATAATTCCTTATTTTTGTATCTTCTCTTGGTTTGCTTCCCATGAAGACATGCCTTGCAAAGAGAATGAGGAATCTTATAAATCTTGGGCATATGACTTACCAACCCCTTTAAGTTTATCCTTTATCATATTATCAAATTTATATGTCCAATCCTTCTATACCAAAGCCAACTTTATTTAAAATGACTCATGAAGCACTTCTCCTTTTTGGATTCATGGAATGCATACATGTTGTTATCTATTTTGTGAACCTTTGCAACTAATCTATCAGATTTTGCCTTTCTTACTTCACATACATCATCATTAAAAATTACAAAATTGCCTTGCTTACACATTTGGCTTATACTTAAAATATTATATTTCAAAAATTCTACATATAAAAGATTCTCAAGTCTTCATATGAACATTGTCCAAACTCATAGTACCTTGGCAAATAATGTTAGCAGATTTGTTGTCACCAAATCGTATTGTACCTAGGTTGGTCTTGTTTAGAGAGATAAACTTACTCTTGTCTAATATCATATGATTTGAGCATCCACTGTCTATCAAACATTTCTTATTCTCATCTTCTTTAGTATGCAAGGCTGATTAAACAAACAATAACTCTTACTTTGGTGGTCTACTTGAATTTTTATTCCTTTCTTCTTTAGACTTAGTCTCCTTGCACCATTTGATGGTGTCAATGACTTATATATCCTTTTTACAAAATGCTCTTCTATAGTTTTTATCTAAATGACCTTGTTGGTTACAATTGTATAATATGAGATACCTTTTGATCTCTAGAGAGAGAAAGCACTTCCTATATCTATGATAGAATTGATTGTAGGAGAAATAATACCCATTAAATAAATTATTCATGTTTGATCCTCTTTTCTCTTGACCATTACCGCTCAATGGATTTGCAATCTTGATCCTTTTGGTGGAGATGAAAACCCTATTATCCTTGGATAAGAGCACATCTAATAAATTCATGAATTTATTTTTATTGAGATCTTTATTTATCATGAACTATAGATTCTTGACTGTTACCTCTAGATTTTTCACTTGTGTCTTCACACTATTAACTTTTGATAAAGTATAAAATAGATTGTCTTGAATACAAGCCATAATATCTCTGTCAACCATTTTACCTTTGATCACCTTCAAGTGGTTAAACTTAGTATGAATGACCTGCTCTAATACCAATTGTTAGAGGTACAATCCACTATGAGGGGGGGTGAATCAGTCGTGACAAAAAATCCAATTCAATTTACAAACCCTTGTAAACATTTAAGCATTCAACACAATCATTCATGAAGAATAAATATCATTTATAAAAATGAACAAGGAATATAATGCAAGATCACATACACAACACAAGATCTACGTGGGAAACCTTCTTGGGAAATAAAACCCACTCTCAAGCATAAAAACACATGGAGTATTACCCTATAAGATGATCACAAACAAGAGACTAATCAAGTCCTTTTGATCAAGAAATTTTGATCAAGTCCTTCTAACCTATAACTTTGATCAAGTCTTTTTGATCAAAGGTCTTTACTAAAACCCTATTTCACAAGGAGCAACTACCTTTAAGGAAGATCAAGTCCTTTAGACCCTCCTTGAGATGAACACTTCCACCTTAGAACTAATGTCCTTAACAACTAATGATGGACCTCTGCTTATCATTCTTCACCTTCACTCACACTCAATCTAAAAAGCACTATTCTGCCAATAGAATGATGACCTCTAGGTCATACAAATAGTCCTCAACCTATTATGTGTTAGGATAAAATAAAACATGGATTTATTTGCATAAAAGAGAAACTATGAAATGAATCAATCAAACATACAAAAAATATTCATAAACATGCATAAAATAAGAGACACCAAATTTAGCACGATTCACCCAAGATGGGATACATCCACCAAACTTGTTCAATATATTATTTTCAGCAATATAAGGGAGAAACAAATCTTTCAACAAACCCGTTACACCTCTCTACCTCTTTCTACCTCCTCTCTATGTGTAAGATGTTTCATCTTTTATCTCAACCATGTGACAATACATTTTAGGGTGAAAAATATCTAAACATAACCTCTACCATTATATCTATAAACCTTTAATTAATGGCCCAAAATGACTATGAAATTATAATTTTACAAGGCAATTTTAATAAAATTTTCCCCTCTTGCAACCACCCACGCCATCATGGATATAAAGAATGAGATCCAAAACCTAGCTAAAATAACTTCAAATTTTTAACCTCTAATCCTAGAAGACAATTAGGCTCCACACCTAACATTTTTCTCTTCAACTCATTCTCAAGGCACTCTACCCCTCTTTTGCTCTAGAAAACACACAAAAACAAGCCTCTCTCCAATCTCTCCCAAAACTCTCACAAAAAGTCTAGAAATCATCATATTTAATTTCAATATATATAGAGATATCATGAATTATCAAGTACACATTAATCCTTGTCAACCAAAATATATGCCTTCACCCTTAAGGCATCTCACATGGATCACACTTAAGAATAACACACTTTAAAATAGGCCTAAGTCACTTTTAGGTCCTATAGAGACCCATTCAGTTCTTTAACACTTATTTGAGCAAAATAAGAACACACGACCACTTACAAATACATAGGTCCACTCCTTATGTTCTCCACGACATCCTCAAATAATCATAGTCACCTTTACTCAACTCTATATATGCTCAATCAACTCAAATAAAGACCTTATACACAAGAATACCATTACCAAACATACAGTCAACTTCTTAAGCATTGTTCATACTCAAGATAGATTGATCACACCTCTAAAATACACATAAAGTATCCTCATGGATTATACAACACTCCCTAATAGCTAATTCACCATGAAACATCGAAATAACATCTACATAAGCTCAAATACTCTTCTTGGGTCACTTGTAAAATAAACATGAACACATAGTCAACTTATAGGTTGAATATCTTTGATTGTACTCACTTTAAGATCTTAAAATCTATATAGCCAGATGGTCTTTGGAGTCCTCTACCACTTTTCTTTTTATTACATGAGCAAATTCATCTTCTATCAAAATATATGGATAAATTACTGAGCACCAATTTTTTCCCTTGGCAAATTCAAATATTCAAATGGCAACAGTCACAGTTAAACCTCAAACACAATGATCGCATCTTGTGTCTTCTCAGCTTAGATCAAATACACATTGTCAATCTTTTCTAATATTTAACACATAGGCACCATTGCTCAGATGTTAAACATCTATCACTTTGACCTCATCTCATGCAATATTGAAATGTTGAATCAACATGATCCATTTCTCTCTGTGGATTAATCATATCTTTAACTATCAATGCTCACCATTCAATCAATCTGTACAAACACCCACTTGCCATTAGATCCTTATCTTATAATTTTGTTCAGTCATTAAACATAATGCACTTGTCCTCATCTCATTGCTTCCTAACTTCTTGGAGTAACATGTACCATCGATCTTTCTTGAACTTTAATATGTGTATAAATTACTAAGTATGGGGACCCTTTCAATATGCCTAAGTATCCATTTTTTAACCTTAATAACTTCTTTTATGCTTCAATGCATGATCTCAAATTTGCACCAGATGATCTCATCACATAGGAGAATCTAACCATATGACACACTACTCCTGAATCCTTTTTATGTGTGAGATATATCACCATTAAAATTACTTCTTAAAATCTTTTGTCATAGATCCAACTATGTTAAAATTTATTTGGAAGACCAACTTTGATCCTACATAACTTTTACCTCACTTCATCACATGATCTCAAAATTAGTGAAAATTATCTATGCTCAAAACTAAATAAACACATATGATCAATTTATCTTGACACCTTCACACATGTGAGATATATACACCATAAAAATTCTCACTCATCTCTTCTTGTCATATTGCAAAATTGGTTATGGAAAAACACAGTTAAACTACTTGGAAGCCCAACTTTACATATGCATATTTTTGATGCACTTCATCACATGATCTAAAATTTAGAGAAAATAAAGGAGGTTCAAAACTAAATAAACCCATATGATCACCTTCTCCTGAAACATCTACATGTGTGATATATTCCATCATCAAACTGCTTACTTGGCTCTTTTTAGCCATATTGCAAATTTGGCTAAGTATGGGAAAATAATGGATTTAACTGAGATGCCAAATTTGCACCCTCATATCTTTGTTTTTTCTTCAATTCATGATTTTAGATCTGGTGCATGACAATTAGGTACTAATGTGATCACAATCATATGATCAACTCCCCCTAACTCATCCACATGTGGCAATGGTGACATCATCAAACTACCTACTAAGATTTTCTACCACTAGACCCAAACTACCTAGATGAAAACTATGAACTACTAGATGAATTCAATTTATGCATACAGGCTCTCAAATCATAGATAACATCTTAGGACCTTTTTCACATGCTATAATACCATACTCATCCCTGAACATCTCTAACCAGTCAAACTCTAGAGATCAACCAAGCCAACTTTAAGCACACTAGAATAAACACATTGCACACTTTGTCATTGTCACTTAGGTGATAAAATTACTTCATCCACTCACAAGGACACCTCTATGATGTCACCATGATGTCATTGATATCTCTCCAATAGGATACACAACAAGATTTACAAACTACATCAAGAATAGTCAAAGCATTTGATGGACATACACAAAATAGCCATGGGCATATAAATACCTCTTAGAGTTACTCAAGGTTCAAATAAATATAAATATTATACAATGTGTTCTAATGCAATTCCTCTTATAATTCATCATGTTCCATAATGAACATGGGTAGTGAGACATTCTCCAACTATATAACAAACTTGTCTTGCACCTTCTTGAGCTACACATTCTATAAAATATAATATGAGCAGTGATCATGATAGTTATGTTAAATTGTACCTGATGCCTTTTAAAATTTAGATGCATTCACATGTAGTAACTTTTACCCATGAAAATTTATCTTCAACATCTATGATCTAAGCATGCATTATAAGCCTCTTACTGATTAGATCATAGGCCAGTTGCTCTCAAAAATGTAAAAAATACAAAAAACAAATACTCAAAAAATAATAAAAAAATAAAATATTTAAAAAATACAAAGATATTTAAAATATTTTCAAAAAATAAAAAATCAGGACAAGAATATGATAAAAGTTTCTAGTTTGCTTCTTTATATATGGTATAAGAGTGTGATGCATGACATACATTATACATAAATGTTGGATTCCCTTCTACCCAATGGCCATTCCTATGTTGGGGGAATCTAATTTTTAAGGTTATATATTTTTATAACATTTGCATCATGATGATCTACATATCTTACAAGTATCTTGTTATTTTTTCATATTTTATATTATGCTACATGGTTATGTTACTTTGCTAAAATATGAATTTGATACATATGGATGCAATAAACTAGTTTTCATTATTCTATGTGCCTTCATTATTGTCTACTTTCTTTCATGATAATTTAAACATTACTTTCTTATTGTGCATGGCCTTTGGCCATTATGTATAAATTCATTGAACATCTCTATGATATTTTCACTTGGAATGTGAAAATTTTGAATATGTCTATTACTTGTGGCCTCAACCTTGTGTTTTGTATGACATTTAAAAATGTCCTCTATTTGTAACATTATTAAATGTCCTTTATGTGTGGCCTTTGGCCTTGCTCATGGTGACATATTTATGTCCATTGTATGCTGCTCTTGGCCTTATTGTATGATAATTGTATGACATTGTGCATTATGGTTGTATTTGTTGATCTCAATCAGTGGTGACATGACACATCTCATGCACTTTTACTGCATAGTCTACTTCATAAATGGTTACTTTACTACATGCTTCATTATTGAACTATTTAGACACACCAATTGTATGCTTCACATTTAATATGTTACATACATGCTTTAATGAGAATTGCATTACTATGATGACATACTCTCCACATGATGACATAAATATTGCATGATTATATCTTTATCACATGATACAATTAACTCTTATTTTTAGATATGTTACTTACAAGCTACATCCTTCATCTTGAAATGGGGGCATCACAATGGGTTTATCTTAGAGATCTAATACTTCATGAACAAACCAAAAATTAGATTTGACAAAGTACAAGGTTAAAAAATATAAAATACAAGGTTTTAAAGATTTAAAATAATGCAAAATTAGACTCTATAACATAATACAAGTTTTTAAAGGTATAAATAAATTTAAAAATAAGATACTTGATAGATATTGGTACATTGATACAAATTTTGATGCATATGACATGCATATTAACTCACTTTTCAAAAACTCAAAGTACAAAATCATACACCCTTGAATGTATATACATGGGCATATGCAAGATTACAAGATTAAAGTTATATGTTGTAAATATAGTTATAATTGGGCATATATATGCATGGCATTCTATATCATTAGAAAATAATTAGGGGCATTATATTTATTCATGCTCATGCATTTTCAAATTTTAATTTTTTAAAATTCAAAGGGCATGATTCTTATTCATGCACATTTTCAAAGTTACAAATTCAAAGGTAAAAATATTCACTTCAATTCAAATCTATGAGCAATGCGGTCATGATGGGGGCATGAATATTGTTCATTAAATTTTTATCATGTAAAAATAGAATCTAGATCTATCTATAGTAGCATGTTATAATCTATGCATATAATGTATGTTTGGGTTCAATGATGCTTACTGGCTTTAGAATTAATTCTAATTAATCCATTACATGGTTCCATATTATGTGCAGGGGATGTACATTTGAGTATAGTGATACTTAATGGCCTTGTAATCACTTATATCTAACCAATTATGGTTCCACCTTTTTGGATTAGTACATTGGATACTACTCCCTATTCATGAGGGTTGAAATAATACATCTTTCCAACTCAATAGCTTGATTGGTTATTCAAATTAAGACTTGATCACTCTCAATTTATCATTAGTTTAAATTCTCGAAGTGATTCAACAAGGGGGCATGGTTATTTATCATTAGTTACCATTTATAGGGTAATTTAGTTTCACCTACATATATGGGTACTCCTTCCTTGCTCTCTTTTCAAAAAATTTAAATTTCAAAGTTCAAGATTTTCCAAATTTTAAAATGAATACTTTATGAGTTATTGTAAGGTTTTATAAATGTAAGTGCCCTACATAATTAAAGCACATGTGGGTTCAATCATTTCTCCATTAATCTAGTAATATAATTACTAGAATAAATGGTGGAAAATGTAATCACATAAATTTGGTCATAGGCACTTGATAATGTTAATTCTTGACAAATCCTAAACCACATAACTTGCACATAAATACATGACTACACAACTCTTATTCACCATTACTTTAATCTATTTATCTATATGTGAGTTAAAACTTCTATTTTACACTATCAGTACATAGAAATTTCAAATTCAAACACTCAATCTTCATAAAATCACTTTCAGACTATCTTAAACTCAAGACATGTGTCTTTGATCTTTCTAGAAAAGTTTGCACTAAGTGTGTTCTTGTCCACTTAGGTCATCCTCATCCCTTGAAAAATAAAGGTTAGTTTCATAAATTTAAAACATTATTCTAGGTATTTTCACACATTTCACATGGCATGTTAAAGAAAATTATCAAAATATTTTCTTGTAAATGCACATCAAAGGTCAGTCAATTTCACCACTTAGAATTCACTTCTCTCAAGCTTACATATTATTTCACATTGAGAAAATCTACCCTATTCTTCCCAAATTCAAGATCATTTAGAAGGAGAAACCATAAAACAAGTCAAGATTACCTCAAATCAAGTCAAAGCTATAATTTTTAGGTATCAAAGCCATTTTTTAGTTACATGTATATAGTCAAAGGAGCACAATTTCATAATCACTCTAAATGGGGGAACTACATGGGCTTTATTTCCTTATTCAGAGTATTGGATATGTAGGTAGTGGTCAGTCATCAAGGGGGTGATTGAGGTTAGCTCAACCCATTACACTCCCCTCTCTTTTGTAGGTTTCCAAGTCATCAAAGTGCCCTTAAGGTTTCAAAGACAAGAGAAGACAAACAATGATTTTTTCATAGTATAACTTGAAGTGTGATATCTTAGAGTAATCAAAAAATATAGGCACACATAAGGTGCAATGATAAATTCTCTATCACAATCAATATGGATAGGTTCACAATCAATGAACTCGAACTCACTACATTAGTTTCCACTTTCAACAGTCACATCCCAAAATATTATTTTTTGTCTTTGATCTATCATTTCTAAAATTCCCGTTTATCTATCTTTTTGTGTCAATCATTTTTCATAGTGAACTGGGACAACTCTACAATCAACAGACTCAAACACACTATGCTATAATCCACTTACAATAGACTTTTCCAAATTATGTTTTTGATTTTGTTCCTAATTCTTAGCTTGCACAACCACCTTTCTCATTGATTTTCACCTTTATACAATTAGAAAAATTAATATAAATCAAAGTGCAAGCTAAGTATATATATTTTTAGTGTTTTCCAAAAGTAGGAATTTTCTATATTATTATCAAAATCATAATTGTTGATTATTATACATCGTTAGCATTCTATTATTCTCTAGTTTTACAACTATTACTATCATTAAACATTTATTTATTTTTTAATCAAAAATAGGATAAAATAAGATTATGTATCTAAATAGTGGAGGAACCATGCTAATAGATTCCATGGAAGGATTATTAATGATGCCATGATAATTAATCATCAACTTATCTTAGATGAACATAGATGGTGGAAGAAGGCGACTGCATGTTTGTCAGTGCCATGTGTATAAACTATGTATGTAAAGAAACATTTGAATTAGATTCAAACCTCGTATGACTATATGAATTTTATGATGTGTCAAGACTCTCATACCTTAAATAAGTAAGTTAATGTCTCTCATGCTTGATTAAATGGCCAAAAATATCTTTCTTGATAGAATCCAAAGATGGCTCGAGACTTTCATGCTTAGGGAAGTATGTAGAAGAGATCATGTGTATCTCAATATCCTTATGAAGAGTGGAGTAAATAAATATATGTTTTAATCTTGTATGGATTGGTCTTGATGAATATGAAGCATGCTTGATAGCAATTCTATGGTAAGTAATCCAATGAATAGGCTATATGGGTGACACAATGCCCTATAAATTCTCACCAATACCTCCATTAGAATGACACATGAAAATAAGTAAATGATAACCAATACCATTAGTGATGGAAACATATTTTTATTATGATTTTAAGTGTGTGGCACAATATTAAATGGAACTACATGAAATAAAAGTGACTCTAAATAGATAGATCATAATATAAGAGTACATCAAGTGGATGCATGACAAATTTAGATAAAATGAAAAATAATGTACTAGGTGTAGTATAAGTGGAATCCATATTGATAATTTTATATTATAAAAATAAAATAGTGTCCTACAAGGATTTGATGAGGGCATATTTGTCAGAAATTAGTGAGAGAAATATGGAGGTTTATTTTTTAAGTGGCATATTCTCTTCAACAAATGTGACAAGGTCCTCTTGAAGTGTAGATACTTAAAGTAATAACTTAGTATTTTCTGAGTGTAGGTTATTATTTTCTTGCATGACTATGATGAGGTTGTGACATGAAGCCATTATAATGATTAGTGTGACACAATTCCCTATGAAGAACCTCAAAATTAATTAAAAAAACACCTAAAGAAAAAGAAAACCACCAAAAAATATGTGGCACTTTATTTCAATTAAAGTACAAAAAAATTACCCTACAATAAGAGAGCTTATAATTGAAAGGAAAAAATCAAAATTGAACCCCTCACAACTAATTATAACTACACAATGTGATGTACAATGCCAAATTGCCATGAAAAAAGATTGAAAAATAGAGAAAATTATTTTTTTATATAGAATAAGACTAATGTGATCATAAATATAAAATCTACATGAAAACACAACCACTTTCAAAAAATATGACACAAAAAACTTCTTTACGATTTGAAAGATATGAGGCCAAGAAGGTTCATGAATGAGGTTTCTACATATGCCCTTAGAAAGGAAACTAAATTCTAGATGGTGTATAACTTCCAACTATAAGGCACTCACTCCAAAATTTTCATATCAAAAATATGGTCTCAACAAAAAAAATGAGAGCTTCCTAGGCACCCCAAAGCTCAAAATATGGCCTCTAGAGTGTAAAGAGGTCCAAAAGGCAACCCTTGGTGGTTATGTAATATGGATGCATGGGTGATCAAGAAATAGTAGCATGGAGTAGTAGGATAAATATGTAGACCTATGAAAATCCCTAAAAATATTGAAAAAATATAATGGAAAATCCACACATCGATTTTTCATTTTTTTTTTACATTCGAGAGTAGGTAGAGAGAAGAATGTAAGAAATCTGACAAGGGTTTCCCGATTGGAAAAAAAATAAAAAATTACAAAGACACTGCATGGAGACTTAATCACTCTTAATTCTCTCTATAACCCCACTGGGCTAACTAACTGTTGCATAATAATTATTTTTTATTTTTACATAAATTACTTATAAAATCATTTACAACGATATGATTTTCCATTGCTTGAAGGCTATATGTATTTAAGCATCAAATGCTATAATATTTTAACCCACTAGATAAATATAACCCATTTAATAATCAAACATTAAATTAGAGTTAAATTTGAATAACTATTAATCAAGTACGATAGAATGAAATAAGTAAAATACTAAAATAGTCCATAAACTAGATGAATAAGATATAGCCATTACTTTTTTTAATTTTAGAATAGTTTACATATTTCATAGCCACTATTATGATTAATATTCATCAAAGAATATAGTAAAATGTAGTACAAGATCATATATACAATATAATGAATATAACAATATAAATGAGCTACTCAACTAACTCCATGATCCATCTCATAGATTGAGTATAATCCCAAAGGTTGAAGCAACTGACAGAGGGAGAGAAACATCTGAGTGTTTTACCTCCAACCCGCAGACCAAGAGTCTCCCATACACCTCCCCTCTAAGAGTGGAAAATAATAACATTATGGATATCAAATAATCAAATAGAACCCTATGTGTATTAATACTATTACATGTAATAATCAAATAGACAATGGAATCCATTCCTCTATCTAAATGATATCAACAAACACATGTAAACTAGATGTATAGTGAAATGACAATGTCTCATCTATAACATTATTTTGGCCAAAATTTTTATTATAGAATTCAGATTTAAGAATCTAATCCATTTCATACACACAAAACTCTCTGCTACTAAATCTTGACTTAGATATGATATCAAGGGATAGGTATATGAGTTACCCACTAGCATACTCGTATACATATCTCTTGTTATCTAAATACAATCTACATATAAAGATTCAAAATTAGAATAACTTCAATATGCAAATAATACCATACAATAATAAATGATGTAAGCAAATATTTATCAAGAATCCAACTTATTCTAATTACTTAAACATTAAGATGGAAACAAAATTTTATAAAATGACCAAATTTCATTATAGATATTTTCATTAGACTAGAACAAGAATCAAGTTTTTTATGTCTTTATTTCTAACATATTCTTCAAACATCATTCTTGCATATATGTATATAACCCATGTCAATACACAGTCAGTAGAATATTCCATGAATCTCAAGTAACCTTTACAAGCTAGTCTTTTACAATTTTGCATTTGTTTATAACATATTCACTAAAACTATGTTAAAACAAGATAATATTATGGTCATATTTTTTATACAAGATATGCCATTTTTACTCTTTTATTAAGCCATTAAAATGTTACAAACTTAGAGAAAAGGGTATTCATAAATATATCAATGTATGCTATCATCCAAGCAAACCAAAATGAATTACCCTTACTTCAATACATACAAAATTACACATATAAAGTTCATTTTTTTACTCGGAATTACCAGTCAACACCTACAATTGTACATAACATTTTCATGTCACAAAATGAACTTATTCATGTCACAAAATGAACTTATGAAGATAGTCAAATTTTGTACTCTATAGATTGGCATAATAAAACACCTTATTGATTACACATAGGATTTAATATAACTCCTTTGGGCTATGTAACATTTGAGATTGAATAGACATATTAACCTTTTTATGAACCACCTATATGCTACTCATCATCTGCAGTCCAAATTTAGGCATCTAGTTATCTAAAACTTAAATTAAAACACCCTAAAAGGTAACAAATCTGAACTTAGTCTTAATACTCCAATTTATATCAATGGTTATACTCTTTAACTCTCATAGTTTTATAATTATATACTAACTAGGCAGACTATGAAATAACATTTAAAAATCATAATATTGAGCATAAAATTTTACTCCTACATTTACATATATATATATATATATATATATATATATATATATATATATATATATATATATATATATATATATATATATATATGTATATATAAAGATGTAGGAGTAAAATTTTATGCTCAATATTATGATTTTTAAATGTTATTTCATAGTATGCCTAGTTAGTATATAATTATAATATATATATATAACCTACTGGCTATGGATTCCCTTTAAAACCTACAATGGGTTATAATAGGGATAATTATGAGTTCGAACTAAACATTCACTTTAGATTATCAATTTTATCGTATACCTCCTTAAATATCTTCCACCTCACTAGTATGAGTAAACAAAAAGGAATGTATATACTATTATAACTTGAATGATCATGTATAGGTTTCTTCAAAAGTCTAAATTTAGCATGACAGTAAACATTCTAAATACATTAAATGTTCATGTCTCTATACACACACACACACACACACACATTCACATGTGTGTGTGTAAAACTAAATGGATTATTATCCCTCTATCTTCTATGTCACTCTAAAAATTATTAGGTTGTACATAAATTACCAATGAAAGGGAAATAAAATATCTAGTTTCCACACACAACTTATAACTATATGAATTTATAAGCCTGGTCAAAATATTTACACATAATCAAAAGTGAGTTTTATTCCTATCTAAGTCCATCCCTGAGTACAAAGTTCTATGATTATTTAATGGGGAAATTGATATGAACTAAGTACCGACCTAGTTGTCTAAATAATAAAACTCATATTTTTAATTCTTTTTACATATCTTGTACAAAACCTTATATAAACAACTAATTTAAGAGTATCAGGGTTATATTATTTTGAAGTAAATCCCTCATCTGATAATGGTTCAAGGGTTTTGAAAAGAGAGAGGAGCTTAAAACCATCAATTTCAAGGCTTCAAACACATAAATCAAACCATTGTTATATATAAAGCTCTATACACACACACACACACACATATTCACATGTGTGTGTGTAAAACTAAATGGATTATTATCCCTCTATCTTCTATGTCACTCTAAAAATTCTTAGGTTGTACATAAATTACCAACGAAGGGGCAATAAAATATCTAGTTTCCACACACAACTTACAACTATATGAATTTATAAGCCTGGTCAAAATATTTACACATAATCAAAAGTGAGTTTTTATTCCTATCTAAGTCCATCCCTGAGTATAAAGTTCTATGATTATTTAATGGGGAAATTGATATGAACTAAGTACCGACCTAGTTGTCTAAATAATAAAACTTAGATTTTTAATTCTTTTTACATATCTTGTACAAAACCTTATATAAACAACTAATTTAAGAGTATCAGGGTTATATTATTTTGAAGTAAATCCCTCATCTAATAATGGTTCAAGGGTTTTGAAAAGAGAGAGGAGCTTAAAACCATCAATGTCAAGGCTTCAAACACATAAATCAAACCATTGTTATATATAGAGCTCTGCCCTTAGCTCTATAGGCTTGAGAATAAAATTAAGATCCATCCTTAAGTCTATATACCTTAAGGTTATAGGTTTTATAATCAAGATTTTAATTAAAAATAATTCCACACAAACATTTAATATAGAAAAACCTATACCAGGAAAAGCCCCCCCTTTTTTTTAAAACTCGTAACTATGGAAAAAAAACCAATCTGGTTCTTTTTGAAAGTTATTAATCAATGCCAGGAATGAATGACCTTGCCTTACCTAAAATTGAGTCACCTCTTTCTCCCTTATTACTTTTTCTTTCATGGTGTCCCTTGATTTTTATTTCCTTCATTGTTATTCTTTTCTTCATGTTCATGCATGCCTTGCATGATCTCCAACAACCTCCTTATATTTTGTGAGTTTCCCATCATGTAATTCCCCTCTTCAATTTGCCACTCAAATCTATATTCATTTAAACCCACAATCAAAACTCCATTACTAGGTATGGCAGTCAAAATAGTCTCCATTCCCTCTTGGCAAGGTTAACCCTTGTAATCATAACAAAAACCAAAACCCTAATTCCATTCTTACTCACTTTTGTTCTAAACAAAACTCCAATTTTATCTATATACCTAAGTATGCAAAAGGAATCATAATGTATAAATATTTTATATGAACTTTATGCCTTGTCACCAAAATGGTAAAGCTATCTAGAACCAATGTAATTAAGCAATAAGACTAGTAACACTTCAAACTGTTGATAACCAAAAATACCATCAAGGTTACATGAATATAGTCAAATGAGATAATCAAAAATCCTAAACTAATCCAAGTTTTATCACAAAATATAATGTAACCAACCAAAAAAATAAGATATATAAGCAAATTAACCAAATCAAGCACTCTTATTTCTACCCAATATAATGTAGTGAAATATGTCATAACACAACAAAGGATTAGCATACATATGCAAGTCAAGACTCAAAATACAATAAAAGTAATAAGACTCAGTTGTAACCAAAACCTAATGAAATATCATATATTTTTGTTTAAAAAACTGATTGTGGTGTGTACACAGGTTTGGTTGAGCTCTTTCCCTCTATTATTGGTATCTATACCCCTCTCTATGATGATACTCTCCCTATGAACGACCTATGAGGGTGGTATAGTCCTACATCCACCTCATCAAACAAATTGGTAGTTAGTCTGAATCATAATAATAATTATCATATAGTCATAACAAACTGTTGAATTCAAAAAATCTAAAAAATCATGATCATAAAGAATAATTAAAACATATGTAACAACTATCTATCTAGATATTAATTATAAAGTAAGTAATATATCCATCAACTAAATAACATATACAAATCCAACCCCATAATAAATAAAAACACTACCAATCATTATTCTCATAATCCATCATTTAATGGTTAAATAATTTATTGAAGAAACTGGATATGACACCCAAATCTTCAACTACTCACTAAAACAAACTGTGCGATAAAAAAAATTATATTTTTTAAATCATAATTTTTTATAATTTTATTGTAATTTATTATGATTAACTAGAAAATTCATGAATCTCTATAAAAACTAAAATATAAAAATAAAAACCCCAAAAAATCATTTCTCACTAAATGAAAAAGACATGGAAGATTTTTTATGAAACCAAGTAAGCCAATGGGCTTGAAACTAGCCATGTAAGAAGATAAATGTGTAAGTATGTTGAAACATGATTACAAATTCATAACAATGGCTAGATAAGAGGTTGGATTTGGTACCATGTAAAAAATGAGAATAACCCAAGAAGACCTCTTTAACACATATCATCTACCTCATAAGCAAGGTTTTTTCAGACAAATGAATGAAAAGAAAAATAAGTAGATTGCATTCTAAAAACATCAAAAATTATAATACATGAAGTATATGATGTACAAAGAGGAAGAGGATATATATCATTTGAGCAAAGGTTGTCTCCGATTTCCTTATTAGCTATATAATAAGCAACTCTAATTAGCATAAAGGGAGGTGGCATCTTGTTGGATATCATTAAAGGCTAATCCTTATCTTATTATAGGACTAGAAAATTTTGCACTAGCTAGACTCAGTATGTAAGATAACCTAAGTTAACATAATGTAAGGTGCATATAAAATATTCACCAACATCATGTAGTTATATGCATGTGAGTGACCCAACCTAGGTGGGATAAATGACTTTACCTTCTCTCCCTACGAGAATCATTTAATATTATATATTCCTTCGCTAGATGAAACCTTATTTTTAGTACAAGTATATAACCACAAGACTCTTGGATAATAAGTTTAAAATATTATTAATGTTTAGACTCCTTGAAACACATGTCAAATATATAATCAATGTGTGTAGTGTTTAAATGACTTAGGATACATGTATATATAGGCATCTTTGAATTCAAATTGGAACACATTCATGCATAGGCCAATTACAGGTGTATACAATGAGTTAGGATTGACTTGTAATTATCATATCTAAATATTTGGTCTCATATAAGGTAAATAAAATAGATCCCATTGATATTTAATGAATTAGGATATAACCAAATAGATCGATAGACCTAGCAAGATGGCCACCTACAACACAATGTCAATAGAAAGGGTTCCAAAGCAAAATAAATCTAACTAAGTCTCTTTTTATTGTAGATAAATATCATAATCAAGTAATGTAAGGGTGAAGGCTTAGAAACATATCAAAATAGGTAAGGAATGATGTTGGGCAAATGAGGGCCTAAGTTACCTAAGGTGAACATATGACAAAATTGAATAATGCTATAGCCACACTAAGTTTAAGTGTAGAGAGAATTCAAAAAAGGAGATACACCTTCATTAATCAAGAAATTATGCAACTTCTATTTATCAAAAGGAAAGAGTTATGATTATAATATACATACATTGAACAAGACATGTCGAGCCTCAATCTCCCCCTTGACCAATGGTGTGTTGTAAGAGATTATTATGGTTGTAAGGATATCAATGGTTGAATCAAGCTCTTGGCTAAAATGACTCCTCCTATTATATCTAAGATTCCATCAGACAAGTTTTTCCCTCCAATACAAGATTTAAGCAATGTCTCCTCCAAATGTAGACTTAGGGTAGAAGTGTGAGTAATAATAATTGAAAATAAAACATAGAGTAAGAGTCACACATGGAACAATCAATGTCATAAAAATTAAGAGTCACACATAAAAAGAGCCACACATAGGATCACATAATGAACACTCAATGTCACATAGAGTAAGAGCCACACAATGTAATACACATTTAAGTATCACATCATTAACACACAACATCATCTAACATGTAAATAACAAGCAAACAAGTCTACGCAATTAATCTATGTTATCATCACACATAGTAAAGTATAATATTCATGAAATACAACACTCTAAATAGTATATATAAGATCAAGTCATGTGTAAATAGTGTAAGTAGCTCAATATTATCAATGGAATGGTTGTAGAAATATATAACATGTAAATATGTACCAAGATTCATCTAGTGTAGGCATGCCCCCATTGTATGAAAGGGTATCCTCAAGATGTGAGAATGTCATGCATCTCTATTTCCATGTCATATGTAACATGTATGTATTGATTACGACTCATGTATATCATGAAAATCATGTGCATAGAATATGAATATGTAATCTACTATGTATATATGATAAATATAATAAATTAATCATGCAAACCAATAATACATGTCATGCATAGGTCTTAATTTTCTATTTTTAACATTTTTTTTCTTTAAATTTTTGAATTTCAATTTTGTTCTTACCAACCAATTATCCCATCAATGGGATGCCCACATGTAGGTCTTGGATCAATTATGGTGAATGTTACTTGTCATGGGTGAGAAGTAACAAATGTATCTATATCCCAATCTGAGAATTTATTACACTTTTAACATATCAATCATGATTATCATAGGTAACATGGCCCTGTGTACCCTCTGTAGATCTAGGATCCATATTAACTTATGATTTATATTATACCTAAGGAGTATTAGATAGTGTTTGTGATGGAACACATGTAACAGTCTATATAACTAAATTAGGATATAACTAAGTAATTTCTATTGTGTAACCTAAATAGACCTCTAATATAATGGAAAATAAAGCATTTTTATTCTAGGAGGATCATATACTTCTCTCTAAACATCCTTTGCAGAATAAACCTATACAAGTTGTATAATTGGATATGTGATAGGTTTTCAATTGAATAGATATTCATAGGGAATAAATAGAACCATAACCACTTGTATATTGTATATATAATTTATACATTAGTGTGCTAAATATGGTATTGTAAAAAAATTATGTATCCATAGGCATCCTAGTATCATGTAAAATGCCTCATATTAGGCATAACCAAAAATAAATTAGCAATTGTTGCATGGCCTAACATAAGTGGTAGCATAATACTCCCAAGATAGTTTTATCTCTCTCCAAAAAATCATTTCACTATCTTTTTTATACTAATCAATTTCTCATGTGTGTATCTAAGATTAGTAAATAGTGCCACAGTGCAAATGTTTTACTTGATATCATGTCCACCATGACATTGCATATAATTTATGATTCAATGTACTCACACATTAATAATGGTACATTAATAGATGTAGATGATATTTATGAATGATATAACACCTCAGTCTTGTACACTTGGCAAACTCAGATCTTGGCTATTCCTCTTAGTTATATACCTTTCTTCTTCCACAAGTCTCACATATACTCTCTTGTGCCCCTTAGCCTATCTCTTAGTTCAACCAGTCTTATGTTGATGACCCAGGCATTCTATCTTGCCCAAAATTCTTAAAACATGTTTATCTTATGCCTCTATAATTTTTGAGCTTGTAACTATTTTATTGCTCCCTAGACACCTACATAACATAGGTGTCCTTACCCGATGCAAGTGTCTAGTGCCCTAAAATCATCTAATTTTAAGATGAAATGTATCGTAATGGTTTGCATGAGTTCTATTATTCAATATATTATCTAAAGGGATTGGTATAAATATAATATGAACCCTAATTCATTCCTCACCTAACATAGACCTACATTCATACCAAAAATCACTCAAATGAGTAAAGCTTTCCTATTTTCTCCTATTTCCATATCAATCATAGGGAAAATGCATCTACAGGTTCTAAAGTACTAAAGGAGAAGCCTAAGAGCTATATTTTCTACGTTATAATCAAGTTCAATGTTGTAATCACTTATCACACATTGCATGATTCACACACGAGCCAAAACATAGGGTAAAACTACATAAGTTTGAGGCACTCTTTGGAGTTTTGCCTATGTAGGCAGTGCTCATTGATAGAAGGGTTTTTGGGGTAGTTTAACATCATGTGCCCACTAACCCATTTTTCCTACAACCACTATGAATATGAATAATTAGGGTTTGATCATTTGATAAGAAGTGATAATCTATGACCCAAGTTTGAATGCACCAAAGTAAAGTCAATGATAAACCTAGAATCATCAAAGTGGTCACATCCTATTTATCAATTATTCCTTACTATACACCTACATCCGATCTAGACACTAGCATCATCATAACTATCCTAGGATGATGCAAGTGTCCATATCTATATAGGCACTTAATCCATAATTTGGTGACTATTATAAAATATTCTTCTAGTCTACTTCTTGATTATTCTATATCTAGATCTACATTATCATCAAAACTAGATAAGTATCTTCTCTTTATTATCATTATAATATCTAGCATAGTTATACTTTCTATTTTTAACATATCTCAGCATAATAAATTCAATATATGTTCTACCTGAGTTTTAAAATTAATTGGTCTGCTATATATTTATTTATCACCCTTATGCTTATTCATTTCTATATTATTAACCCTGTCTATCCCAATAGGATACATATTTAATTTAAGGTTAAACATTTAGTGAACACCATTCATGTGAATGTAAACTATTTTTTTGATCTAGGGATTCCAAGCCTCCTAGGGTTTCAAATTATTGTGATGTATTTTTAGATCTAAAACTTTACCCTAGGGTTTTACCCTCCTTTGATTTATACTTTTGTTTCCTTATTTTTTTGGGTTCATCTCATTTCCTTTTTTTTTTAGAAAATCCTATCTAAGATTTTCAAAAAACTCAACTAATAGTATGAAATTTTTATATCCTTATTGTATCATGATTGATTGATCCTTAGCATTTGTATGTCTTTCTTATCATATTATCATATCAATTTTTATAACATTTAAAATGGATACAAAGGATCCTCTTCCTCATCTTAAACTTGAGGGTGAAAATTATCATCCCTCTAACTAGGTCCATGTTATCACTCCTTTAAGGGGTAAGGTAGATGGCATATGTATACATGTTCAGTTTGAGGTGCCTATGTTTTGTGCTCATGAAGCCTTAAAAGATCATATCATTAGTATGATCAAGTTAATAAAAGAGTTACAAAATCATATTATAGTCCTATATAATCCAACACATGGTATTGTTAATTATGTGTTTGCATCCTCATCTATCAATGTTATGCCAAAGATAGTTTCACATCCAAATAAAAAGCTAAAACAAAATACATCCAAAACAAGTGACCAAAATGCTACTAAGATACCAAGTGAAACCCTAAGAGAAATGATTTGAGACAAAGTGATCAAAGTACCTCCCCTACAAACTATAAGGATATCTAATGTTAATTATGTGTTTGCATTCTCATCTACTAATGTTGTGCCAAACAGTGTTTCACATCCAAATAAAAAGCTAAAACAAAATACATCCAAAACAAGTGACTTCAAAACTAACCAAAGGCTAATAAGAGACCAAGTTAAACCCTAAGAGAAATGATTTATGACAAAGTGATCAAACTACCTCCCCTACATCCTGTAAGTAAATCTAAATATTATTATGCATACCATAGAATGCATAGGCATCATACATACTATTTTCTGAATTAAATAAAAAAAGACATAGTCTCAAAGATAATGGTGATCCTATAATTGATACATAGATAATAAAACCACTCACATCATGAGTACTAAACCTAAACCACAAATACCAAAACAATAAATGTGGGTACTAAAGAAAAATTTAGAGCAAAAACAATGGCCAATATCAAACATAGAGCATAAAAAGGTTAAAAAAGAAGAATAAGATAAAGAAAAGGATAAAAATTTACCTCTCAATAATGATACTCAGTTTTCAAAATAGTATGGTTTTGGAATGAAATATTTACAAAAAATTGGTTATCATGGTAAAGGATTTGGAAAACATTCCCAAAGCATCATTTATCCTATTTCCACATAAGATCATAATGACCATCAAGGTTTAGGCTATATTAATAATAATAATGCAAATAACTCAAAGATACATTTGGCCAATGCAAAAAAACAAGAGGCTACAAATGAAATGAAATCCAAGATAAAGGGGAAACTAGAACAAGATATATTGCCTAAACACCAAGAAGACCAAAACATGATGCAAAAATAATAAGTACAGAAAAAGGGTAATTTTATATGTGTGCCTTCATATGAAGTAATTACCACTCTTTCCTCAAAGCATCAAATCATTGAACCTTGTATAGGTGGAAAGGTCAAAATATTATAGTTGACCCAACTTGTGAATTTAATATATGTACGTGGGAACTCTTTACATATCTAGGATATGGTATAGGTCATGTGAATAAATATATGACATCCAATTTTTGTATTGGATCTATTCAATGTAATGTCACACATGGATCAGAATCATGCTCAACTATGTTACATATTAGTCCATTTTTACCCAAATATAATGCAAAACTTTGGAAACCATGGTTACTAACATTAAAAGAAAACATCTCTAATGAAAAGATACCAAATATAAAATTACCAAAATAGCATGATATAATTCCTACTTCTATTATGCACACATATGACACATCTGGTTTAAGTTCCTACTTCTACCATGCACACATATGGCACATCTCGTTTAAGTTCCTACTTCTACCACTCCTTGAGGATTCTCATCTATTGGATGAGATCATAGGTTAGTATCTTTTATAATCAAAAAATATAAAAAAAATATTTTCAGCGTCTACATATTTTATTGTCTCGTTGTTATTTATGTGTTAGTTCCATATTTATGGATAACATATCAATTAATTATACATACACATATGCTCCACACTACTATTTGAGTGTGACATGAACATAGATATATACACAATTTATACACTTTTGGATGTTGGGTTATCCCTCTACTCACATCACCAAGATGTTGGGGGTATCCACCTCTATGATCATGATACATCTAGGTTATAAAATTTTATGGTCACTTTACATTATCATGTTTGAGATACTATGTACTTACACATGCCTTTATTCATGCTTATATCTTTCATAGTGTATTTGATATGCTATGTACTTAATGTTTTTTCTAACACATTTGATCCATAGGCTAGTATGTTATGTTGGTTGCTTATGATTTCATTTATACACTTAATTAAGTGTCTAATCTTTCTATTATCTTGCTTGTTTGAGAATTTATATAAGCTTTATGTTTGCATCTCATGTGCCTTTTTTTTCCTCTTTTAAATTTTTATATTTTTTGTATGTTGACATTTCAATATGCCATTTTTTTGCTTTATGGGCATTTAACTAAGTTGTGTCCCCTTGATTGTATAGAATTTGAACATGCCCCTTGTTGGTGGTCCCCTTAGACCATTTTATTTTGATGTACTTTTGAATCCTCTTGTGTATGTGCTTGATTTCTTATTGAGCTTGTATTTTTACTATATAGATATTTCCATGATCTTTATCATGCATCGTAGGCCTTAATGCGATCACACTCTATGTAACTCAATGATACATTTAATTAGACATGTTCTCATATATTCTACATGGTTCATTCATAGTTATATGGTTATTTTTTCCTTTTGAGGTGAGGTAACTCCCAATTTTTATCTTCCATCACCTCACATGGGGGGCATGTCATAAATGCATGATTTACACACATTCATAGTTTTAACTCAGTGGGGGCATATCATATAGGTATGGATTTCACATGTTTATAGTCTCAAATTTAGTGGGATAATGTTTTGGAAACATGTTATCCACACTTACTCAGTATATAACATCTCCATATTATAGTGGGGGCATGTTTTGGAAACATATTTCTCTACATTGACACTTATGTCAATTTTCAAATTTCTTCATATACAGTAGGGTTATGTTTTAGAAACATGTTCTCCACAATTAAACCAATTTTAGTTTCAGATATATAGTGGGGGAATGTTTTGGAAACATGTTCTCCACACTTACACAATTCTTAGATTGGCTAAATTCATAGTTATATGATTTAGATACGCATTTATGGCATAATTTTATATATTGATACCATTATTATACATAGTTCCAACATGAAACACATCCAAGGTGCTTATGATATGTGATGTGTACCTAATATTAAAAAATCAAATCATTTTTAGATTATAAACACTTTTAGGGACTATCACCACCCACTAGGTTGGACTTTTACAAACTATATTGAGCCAATATACTATAATAGTTGGTTTACTTTTTGGCATGGTTGAGGTGATTAAATCACTCAATCTTGTAAATTTTTTAAGTTAGAATTTATTGTATCATATAGCCTCACTAATTTTATAGTGTGAGTTGACTTGGTTCACTCACACTCACTAGATTAAAGTATGATTGGGTTACATGATTGAGCTAGTCTCAACTGCTAATTGGCAATCCACCTTTTCTCCAAAGTTGGGGGCATGGGCCCACCTATCCTTCTCTCTATATATATATCATTATATATATACACTTTCCATATTTATATTTTTCCTAATCTCAATTATAGTGATTTATAATGATACATATTTTAAATGAAACTACCAAAAAGTGAGATAGTTGCATCGATATACATGTGTACTCCTAAACCTTGCTCACCTTAAATTTTAACACTTTTAATTTTAGATCATATTCACTAATTATATAATGTAACATCCTCTTGGTTGTAGTTCAGTCACTAGTAAAGCACTCAAGTTAGGCTTAAGTAAAGACAAGTTGTGTTGTACACACACAGGTATGCATTTCTTTTCCGTTCAACTAGCAATTTCATTACTAGATTAAAGGGGGGAATGTAGATGATATTTATGAACTATATAGCACCTCATTTTTGTACACTTGGTAAAATTATACCTTGTCTGTTCCTCTCAATTCTAGACCTTTCCCATTTCTACAAGTCTCATATATGCTCTCTATTATGCCCCTTAGCCTATATCTTAGTCTGACCAATCTTATGTTGATGACCCAAGCCATATATCTTGCTCAGAATGATTATCATATGCCTCTATCAGTTTAATATTGTACCTATTTTCTTGCTTCTTAAACACTTGTATCCCAAGTAATCACCTACATCAATGTAGGTGTCCTTACTCGATGCAAGTAAAGTCTTATAATTTGAAAATGAAACATATATTAGTAGTCAACCTAAGTGATATTATGTGATATACTATCCAAATGGAATGGTATAAATATTAGGTCAACTTTCATTCATTCCTCACTTATCATAGAACTAGATTCATACCCAAAAACACTCAATCAGGCACTCAAGTGAGCAAATCTTCCCTATTTTTTCCTATTTCCATATGAGTCATAGAGATAACACATTTATAGGTATGAATTATTAAATGATTAAACCAAGATTTATATTTTTCAAGTTACAAGCTAGGTCAGTATTGTACTTGATTATCTCATAATACATGATTCACACAAAATCCAACATGTAAAGGAGAACTACATAAGTCTGAGGCCCTCTTTAAAGTATTGATTATGTAGGCAATGCTCATTGATAGAGGGTATTTCAAGTATATCAACACCATGTGCCCACTAACCCATTTTCCTACATCCACTATGAAGATGAAAAACTAAAGTTTAATCATTTGACAAGGAATGATAATACATGACCTAGATCTAAATATACTATAGTGAAGGTGATGACAAACCTAGAAGCATCTAGGTGGTCACATCCTTTTTTGGTAGTTATTCTATATTAGACACCTACATCTAATATAGATACTATCATCGATGTAACTATCCCAAGTTGTCATAAGTATCTATAGATCTAAAGGCACTTAATCTAAAATTTGGTGATTGTTCCATAACATTCTTCCTATTTTCTTCTTGCATGTTCTAGATCTAGAGTTGAATCAACATTAGAACTAGCTAAGTATATTGTTTTCATTATCATTGTAATATCTAGCATAACTATACTTTCTATTTTTAACATGTCTCAACATAATAAATTTAGTATATGTTTTATCTATGTTTTATGATTAATTGACCTACTATAGATCTATTTATCACCCTTGTGCTTATTCATTTCTATATTCTTAAACCTATCTATTTCAATAGGATCTATATCCAATTTAGGGTTAAAAAATAGAATCATTATTAATAATATCATGTTCGTCTAATGTGATAGTAGGTATATGTACATGTGTACTCTCAAGTATACCATTAATAACATATATAGGATTCTCCTCTACATTCATAAAAGTATAAGAAGTCAAAGGAGGGTATGCAATGTAAGTCATATACACCTCAACCTTAATGTTGGTATCTTATGTTACATGATTTGGAAAGGGATCATAAAATGTTTTAAATTTGACATATCCATTAGGTTATGCCCTTGAATCATTTATATATGTATTAATATTATTTATCCTAGTAATTTTTTTATCCCCCAAAAATCATGTATTTTATGTCACAAACTGATGCATCTATTAATTAAATGTCTTAGGCATTAATGATAATCACAGTATGCATTACTGTTAAACATATTATATGGTTCCCTATTCATATCAACCTATTTTTTTGAGGGAGAGATATGATATTACACTTGAGTAGCTTTTGTAGCATCTTATGAGGAGGTTTTGGTAATCAATAAAATTGCCTCCTTTGAGGAGTTGATAGAATAAGTCGATTAGTAAGTTGTGACACTGTACTAACTATGACTATTGACTCAATATTAATTTTATTCACCTTGTATTTGAAATTTGGTTTAATCTTGAAATATTTACTAACAGATGTTGGAGCATTGGGATCATACTTTAGTTTGTTCATATCAAGGATCTTAACTTCATTGTTCTTGACCATATGGCATAAGTCTTTAAAATATTAGAACTATTTGAACATAATGGAATTATGTAGTGGGCAAACAGGTTTTATTTGAATGTCTTGTAACTCATTATTAGGTATAGAATTTTTCATCTTAGAGGGCATAATCTTGTAGACAAATATATAATCATTGATGGGTTCATTAGGTCCTTGCTTAAGTTTTACAACATGAGGATAGGACATCTTCTCATTGATGTTGATTGAAATGTGTACTAATAAATGATCAACCAAATGATTGAATGCATGGACTAATTGAAAATGGAGGTTGTATAACCATATAAGGGCATAGTCCTTAAGATTCCATGAAGATGCCTTAGTTAATAACTTATCATTGGACACATAGTCTAAGCATGTTATGTGAAAGTCTCTAAGGTCTTGTTACAAATCACCTTTAAAATCATATAATATGAGCTTAAGAGTAACAAACCTTGTAGTTAATGGATAAACTAAAATTTATGGGGCTAACAGATTATGTATCAATGTTTGAGAATCAATTGAATGACTCACTCTAAAATAACCTTATTACACTTATGAACCCTTAAATTGAATATTGTTTTACCCTAAAATCTAGATTGGGGAATATAAGTTTAAATGGGTAGAGATAGCCTAAAGTACAAGGGTGGTAAACTATCTCTATAGCAAATGAATTAATTGTAAAATTTAGATAAAACACATATTGAATTTATTATACTAAGATATGCTAAAAACGAAAAAGTAAAACTATGTTAGATATTCAAATGATAATGAAAACAATATACTTAATTGGTTATGATGCTAATATAGGTCTAGATCTAGAACAGGTAGGAAGCAAACTAGAATAATATTTTAGATCAATCGTTAGATTCTATAAAAATGCCTTTTATAGCTGCAAACACTTACATCAACCTAAGACAGAAGCATCAAAACCTGTTTGTATGGAATACCTATTAAAACTAGATGTGACCACCTAGATGTTTTTATGTTATATGTCACCTTCACTCTAGGGAATTTAAATCTAGGTCATAGATTGTTACTCCTTGTCAAATAAGAAAACCCTAGTTCTTCATATTCATAGTCATTTTGGGAAAATGTCTTAGTGAGCACATGATCATAAGCTACCCCAAAGACCCATCTATTAATGATCTTTGCCTACATATCCAATAATCTGAAGAAGGCCTCAAACTTATGTGTTTATCCACTAGTTTTGGCTCATGTGTGAATTATGCAATGTGTGACAAGAAATTACAATAATTACCTAGATTTTAACTTGGTAAATATGGATCTTGGATTTCTCTTTCAGTACTTCATACATATAGATGTGTTATCCATATGACTAATATGGAAATAGGATAAAATAGGGAAGTTTTGCTCACTTAAGTGCTTGATTGAATGCCTCAGTTAAATTGTCTTATGATTTTTTTGGTCTATGTTAGGTCTATATTAGGTCTATGTTGGGTGATAAATGAATGAGGATTGATATTTTATTTATACCAATCATTTTAGATAATATCTTGCATAAAATCACTTAGGATGACCATAGGTATATGTTTCATTTGTAAATTGAATGACTTTAGGGCATTGGACACTTGTGTCATATTGAGAAACTTGCATCAACATAGGTGTCAAATTGGGATGTTGAGAAGTGTTATCATTGATGTCATTTGATTTCAAAGTTGATATCATTGATGTCAAGGTGCATCTAGTAAAGATGCATGGTGAGTGGTATGTGAGACATGAGCTTGTGTGCTTGATGTGACAAGGAATCCATGTGACAAGAAGCTAACCTAATGTCTCTATATCAAGAGATAATTTGAAGGAAACCTAATGATTCTTTTTTTGTTTGTTTTCGAGATCAATATCATGGTTTAGGTCAGCTTGATGTTGTCAATGTTATCACAAAGAAACTCTAGGTCTACATAAGGTTCAGAGATCATGTTGACCAAAAATAGGCATGTATAGAGATAGGCATTATTTAAGGAGCATGTAAGGAATGTGAGAAAGGTAGAATAATTTTAATAAGTGTTTTAAGACTAGTTGTCAAGCTTCAAGTGCTTGAGAAGACTAGTCATGGCACTATTCATAGCTGGTAAAGTCCTAGTGAGAATGTTTGAGCATGGTGGTCTAGTGAGATGGATTCATAAAGGAATAAGAGGATATATAAGGTGTATTTATCATGAATATTAGGCACTAGATAACTTAGGATAGTTTCAAGGTGAACCTACAGGGGTAAGACCTTAAGTCCAAGTTTGTAACTAGACTAATTCTAGACCTTGCCTAACCTAATGAGATGTCATGAGGTGTTGTCAAGGCTTATGAAATATTTATATCAGTGTTAGAGCATAATATAGGTTTATTTATTTTGATAATGAGGTGGATAGTGCATGGAAAGAATCTTTAAGGTCGGCCTTTATAGTTAATATGGTTTGTAGGTCAAGGTCTAAGAAAATAAAGAGAGAGAGTATGATCTAATAGGGTATGAGGTTCTATTTTCAAGTAAATTATGGATATATGTGTGTTTTCATAGGTATTAAATGTTTTTTCAAGCATGCTCACAAATTTTTAAGTCATGATTTATAAGATAAGGCATGAAAAGTGGTTTTGAGGTCTCTCATGTGCACAAAATGATGGGTTCTCAACTTGAGAAGAAATTTTAGGTGTTCATTGGCATGTGTACAATTTTCATGGGAACATAAGTTTTTAAAGAGATATTTTTAAGGGTCATAGTTAATATCTCCAAGCATTATTTTTGGAAATGAGAGACAATCCTTTATGAACAATCGTTAACACCAAAAATAGTGTTAACCCTCTCTAAAACCCTAAAAATAACCCAATGAGAGAGATATTGTTTAAAATAGCCTAGAATGGATTGGTGTGGATATTTAAGTGATTTTATGTGGTATTAAACTATATAATTCACCTCTAGGTGTGATTTTTTTATCAGGTGTGTGAGTAGACACTATAAGAAAGTGTTAGTTTCTCAAAAATTTATTATAGCTATTAGACTTGACCAAGTCAAAATTGATAAATGGATGGAGGAAAAATGTTGATAATTTTATTGTGTGTCCATGGTGTTTTATTTATATTTTCTATCCCTTAAGGGTGTTAAACTGATCATCCAAATTGACCAGTCGCTAATAGACCTAATGTTGAAAGCAGTGAGAAACCTAGGCAATAGTGAGAAGTTGTTTAGGGATGTGTTATCATGGAATAGGGATGAATCCAAGTGCATAGATATAGTGTTAAATGATTTTAAAAATTTTTCATGTTGGATATAAGTTTTGGAGGATAGTGGATATGCTAAAAAATTTGCTCATAAGTTGACCCGTCTAGTTTAGATGAGACAATGAAGTATAAGGTTATGAGATTAGTTTGTAAAACAAATATTGCCATTTGACCATGGTATCCTTATATTTTATAATGGTATAATGATATCATAATATCATAAATATACATAAATATTCTATTTAAATGGTAATACAAGTGATTTAAGGTCATTGTCACCATGATTGTGGTTTAAGGAAAATTGGTTGTTCTAGGTAAGCAAGTTATAATGATGAGTTTAAGGCTCTTTTCCCTAAGTTGAAGTATCTAATGTACATGGTGTTTATATTTGGGACTTTTATTCCCTATAAATTATTTGAATAATATTTTATATATAGTTAAATTGGTTAAAATGTTGAAGCCAAAATGACTTTTTTGGATGAGTGAAGTCTGTGAGAGAGAAGGTCAACAAATCAGTCTACAAGATCAATAGTTACCATTAGAGATTATGATTTTTTTATTGGAGGTTATCTTGAGAATGTTGTATGATAATTTTCATGAATTTTTATTCCTTTAGTGTTTTACTTCAGGTTTCATAAGTTCAAGTTTTCATGACTATGTTTTAAGGTTAGTTGGTAGTTCAGAGTGAGCATTTTGTAAAGAAGGGTTTGAGTTTGTATACCCTGAGTTGTGAAGTCTAAATAATATATTGATGACTCTTACATTATATATATATATATATGATTTTTTCCCTTTTTTTTGTAAAAAATTTGTTTATGCTTTAGCTATTTAAAATAAACTTTGTGGGTATGCATAAGCCTAATTGTGAATAGTATTATTGACATGCTTCAAGTGGTGATTTAAGCTAAAAGGTGTTATGGAGCCTAAGTAAGCTTAGAATGTGTCTATTTGAGTGTAATATGATAGTTTATTGTCATGTGAGGTGTTTTAATGTGTTCTAAGGAAGGCAAAGTATAACATGTCCTAGAGTAGACCTAATGGGATCAGGTCTCCATGAGACCTAAAGATGAAATAAGGCCTAATTAAGGTTTGTCAGACCTAAAGGGACTCAAAAAAAATTTAAATACTATTTATGAGATTTCATAATATCTATTATATGTCTGACCTAAGAGGGTAAGGGTATTTGTTTGACCAAGAAGGATATGAATAAGAAACTTATATAAATACAAGGCAGTTTTAGGCCTATGTGTGTGAGGAAGAGAAAGTGAATAAGACAAAATATTGAATAGTATAAGGAGGTATTATATACAATAAAATTATTGTATAGTATATCTTATTAATATTTTATAGAGGGTCTATGTATGAATATCAATGTCAAATGACTTAATTTGTCTTGAATAGACCTAGTTGAGCAAAGGAGCCTAGAAGGCAGTTTGACAGGGCTCAGAGTATAAAGAGTTTAGGAAGTGGTCATCATCAGTTGATTGAGAAATAATGTGTCCTAAAGGTTATCAAATAAATAATGTAGATAATTTAGTGGTAATTCATCTAGGGGGTTGGTTCTTCTTTGCAATTTGGTACTTGTTAAAGCTTAGTTGATTTGGTGCTTGGCTAGTTGGGGTTGGTGCTCCATGTGAAATGGGTACTTCACTAAATTTGGTGTTTATATTATATGATTGTAGTCCATTTAAATATATCAATAGTTTTTTTTTCCCTTGAGGTTTTCCCACATATGTTATGTTTTCATGTGTTTCATGTTTATGTGGATAGTTGTTTTTGCTTGCAAGATATATATACTTGTTTGTATGTTTCATGAATGCTTAAGTGAGATTATTAAGAAAGGTTTTGAAGATAGATTCACCCCTCCCCCTCTCAATAATTTTGCTTCCAACATGGGATGTAAGTGTCTAAGAATAAAAAAAGTAGGTACAAGTCTATAACTTTTAGATATGGAGGATACTTAGGTTTATAACATTTTGGGTAAGATACAAGGTTTAAGTCATGAGGATAACATTGGTTAGACTAAGAGATAAGTAATGAACATAGAGAGAAAATATATATGAGCCTTTCAATAATGGTGAAGGTCTAGGACTAAAATTAGAAACCAAGCATTGCATTTTACAAGTGTAGAAGATTGAGGTGATATATAATTCATAAATAGTGTCTACATTCCCCTCGTTTAATCTAGTAATGAAATTTTTGGTTTAAAGGAGAAGAAATATGTACCTAGGTGTGTATATCACACCTCACCATTACTTGAGTCCAGCTTGAATGATTTTCTAGTGTCTGACCTACAACCAAGATCATGTTATAGTATATAATCAATGCATATAATCTAAAATTGAAATCATTTAAATGATTAAAATTGAAAGAATAAAGTTTACGAGTACACCTGTGTATTGATGAAATTGCCTTACCTTTTGGCAACTTATTTTTAAAATACATATCATTATGAATCACTAAAACTAATATTAAGACAAAATATTGAATCTAAAAAGGTGAATATATATAAAAATATTGAAGGATGAAACTTACCCCCAACCTTGGAGCTAAAGGTGAGTTACCACTCGATAATTGAGATTTGCTCAACCATGCAACCTGGTCATACTTATATCCTGGTGAGTATGAGTGAACTAAGTTAACTTAAACAAGAAATATGGTTTAGTTGGATGATGTAATCAATTCCAACATATAAATTTGGAAATATCAAATGATTTAATCACCTCGACCATACCAAAAATAAAACCAAATATTGCAGTAGATTGGCTCAATACAATCCAAGAAAATCCAACTTAGTGGGTGATGACAATCCATAAAAGTATTTGAAATATGAAATTGATTTTATTTTGAAATATTAGGTGCACATTTCATAACATATACACCTTATATATGTCTCATGTTGAAACTATATATAATGATGGTACCAATGTATAGAAGTCTACCACAAATGTGTATCTAGATCATATAACTTTCCAATTTGGCCAATCTAGAATTTGAACAAATGTGGAGGACATGTTTATAATAACATGCCCACACTATATACACTAATAATATAAAAAATGATATAAGTACTAATGTGGAGGGCATGTTTCTAAAACATGCCCCCGTTATAATTTGGGTATGTTAAATATTGAATAAATGTGGAGAACATGTTTCTAAAACATGCCCCCACTGAATCTAAAACTATAACAAATGTTGAAAACATGTTTTCAAAACATGCCCACACCTCAATCTAAATCTTTGAATAAATGTGGAAGTCATGCCTATATAGCATGCCCCCACTAATATTCCTCCCTTTTGAGGTGAGGGAAAGTAACAACTAGTATTTACCTTACCTCAAAAGGATAAGATAACCATGTAAACTATTAATTTACCATGTATCAAACATGTCTAGGTAGATATATCATGGAAGTGTAAAAAATGTGATCACATCAAGGCCTAAAATACATTATATATATCATGGTAATAGTTAAAGAGTAACAAAACAAGCTCAATGAGTAACTAAGTGCACACACAAAAGCACTAAAAAACAAGTTAAAAAACAATGGTCCAATGAGATCTAAAATAAGGGGCATGTTCAAATGCCTCACAATCAAAGGGACATGACTTAGGCAAATGCCCACAAAATCAAGAATGACATATTTAAGCGTTTATACAATAAATAATGACATATTCATATGTCAAAGATGTAAACAAGGGAACGAGGACCAAAAAAAAATGGAGCATATTCAAATGCTCAAAAAAACAAGATAGCAGTAAGGCAAGACACTCAAGGAAGTGTGTGAATTAAATCATAAACAACCAACATAGACATAGCATACTATTCCATGGATCATATGTGTTAGTAAAAAATGTGAAGTACATAGCATATCAAGTACATTTCAAAAGATATAAGCATGGATAAATGCATGTGTAAGTACATAAACTCAAACATGATAATGTAAAATGATCATAGAATAATATAACTTGGGTATATCATGATCAAAGAAGTGGATTCCCCAAATGTCTACATGAAATGATTAGAGGGAAGACCCAACATCCAAAAGTGCATAGATCATGTAGCAGTGTATGCTTAGATCACACTCAAAAGATGCATGAAACATGTGTATATAAAAATAAATTATATGATATTTTATAAATTACAATTGACAAGATAGATTCTAAGAAGCTAATAAAACATGTAAATGCTAGACAAATGGATTTTTTTATTTTTTTTATTTTTTTGGTATTTTGTTGGAATATTGTTATGGACTAGGAAAAGTGCCACTAGAACCCAATATTCTCATTAAGGAGATGCCTTTATAAAATTCATGTATCATATATGTCATATTCATATGCTAAAAAATCAATATCATCAGGATCATACCAATCTTCTATGTTATTATGATCATAATCATCAATTTAATCATTATTATATGATAAATGCCACCTCTTAGGCTATTATTGAACTTGTGATATAACATTTTGAGCATTTGTGTATGAAAAACTCATTACACCATACATTAAAATTATCTTCTTAAAATGTTTCTTTTCTTGAGTATGCTCATCATGGTTAGGAACTTGCATCTCATTATGGGATAGATATGAGTCATGTATCTTTACTTGCACACTAGGAAAAGATGTAATTTTTGCCTTGACTTCTTGATATTTTTGTGACATATCTTGCTCAAGTTTGACCTTATGAATACATTCTTGCTCTAAGTTTTGTGTTTCCAAGATTTTTTATTCTAAGTTCTCCTTTGGTACCCATATTTTCTATTTTAGCACTTGTGCTTTAGTAGAGGTACTCATAATGTGAGTGGTTTGCTTGAGTGATATATCAATTATAGGATCACCACTATCTTTGTGATGTTATATTTTGTTTTTTAATTCAAAAAAAAAATTGTATTATGCTCATACATTTGATGATACACACAAATACCATTTGGATTATGTGGAGGAGGTAATTTGATCACTTTGTTTCTAAGCATCTCCCTTAAGATTTCAACTGGACTCTTATCAGGATTTTATTCACTTTTTGAATCACTTGTTCTAGATGTATTTTGTTTTAGCTTTTCATTTGGATAAGAGACCTTGTTGGGTATAACATTGCTAGATGAAGCTACAAACACATGATTAACACTAGAATATTTTGGATTTTGTATGTATGTAATTTGATTTTTTAAATCTTTTATTAACTTTATTTTATTGGTAATTTCATGCTTTAGGGCTTCACAAGCACAAACCCTAGGTGCTTTAGATTGAACATGTATACATGTACCATCTACCTTACCCTTTGAAGGAGTGATAGCTTAAACCTAATTAGAGGGATAGTATCTATCACCTTCCTTAGAGTTAAGAGGAATAATAATTTCCTTTTTATCCATTTTAAATGTTCTAAAAATTGATGTGAGAATAATAAATAAAAGACATATAAATGCTAGCATTCCAACATGATACAATAAGGATATAGCAATTTCAGACTATTAGATGAGTTTTTTAAAAATATAACATATATTTTTCTATAAAAATAAGAAATGAGATGAACCCATAAAAATATGGAAATAAAAGTATAGTGTATGGCTTGTAGGTATAAATTTACTAAATATAGTAAAATACAAAATTCATAAAATCTGCATAATATTTTGGCAAACAAAATGAAATTTTTGTCTATACCAACTTGAGTAGAAAATACTTCTGATGAATTTTAAAATGGGTCTATTTGGAGGCTAAAATGATCTAATCAAGGAAGAATCAACTTGTAATTTTATGCACATGAAGCCATTGTAACTAAATGAGGGTAAAACCCTAGGGTAAAGTTTTGTATCTAAAAATCCATCACAACAACCTAAAACCCTAAGAGGCTAAAACCTTAGATAATTTTTTTTGCATTCACCATAGGTAAAGCTTAGAAAATTTTTAACCCTAAAATATATATTGGATAATGTATTATTAAAGGGGTAGAGATAGCCTAGGGGACAAGGGTGGTAAACTATCTCTATACCCAGCCAACTAATTTCAAAGCTCAGATAAAACATATACTATATTTATTATGTTGAGATATGATAAAAATAGAAAAGAACAAGTATGACTGATATTTCAATGATAATGAAAATAAGATACTTAGTTGGTTTTGATGTTAATATATATCTAGATCTGAAATAGGTAGGAAGTAAACTAGAAATGGATTTTGGACCAATTGTCAAATTCTAAAAAAACTAGAAAATTGCCCTCTATAGATACATACACTTGCATCGACTTGGAATTATTGTGTCAATGCTTCTATCAATATTAGATGAAATTTTATGATACAGAATACCTACTAAAATTATATGTAACCACTTGTATTATTCTATGTTATAGGTTTCCTTTTCTTTAGTGCATTCATATCTAGGTCATAGACTATCATTACTTGTCAAATGAGAAAAACCTAGTCCTTCATCTTCATAGTAGTTATGGAAAAAATGGGTTAGTGGGTACACAATGTCAATTTCCCTAAATAACCATTTGTAAATGAGAATTTCCTACATAACTAATAATTTGAAGAGGGATTTAGACTTATATGGTTTTCCCCTATGTGTTGGCTTGTGTGAATCATGCAATGTGTGATAAGTAAGTACTACAGTGACCTAACTTATAACTTAGAAAATATGGATCTCGGGTTGCTCTTGCAGTACTTTAGACTTGTAGATGTTTTTTTCCCTATGATTGACATGGAAATAGGATAAAATAGGGAGGCTTTTCTCACTTGAGTGCTTGATTGAATGCCTTTAGTAAATTGCCTTGTGAATTCTTTGGTTTGTGTTAGGTTTATGCTAGGTGAGGAATGAATAAGGATTGATCTTATATTTATACCAATGTCTTTGGAGAATATCTTGTATAAAATAACATAGACAACCATATTTATATGTTTAATTTGTAAATTGAATAACTTTAAGGCACTAAACACTTGTATCGATTTAGGACACTTATGTCAATATAGGCATTTGACTAGGATATAAGTGTTTAAGAATTTAAAAAGTAGGCATAAGTCCAGAACTTGTAGATATGGAAGATAATAAGTTTTATAACATTTTGGGAAAGATAAAAATTCTGAGTCATTAAGATAACATTAGTCAAACTAAGAGATAAGTAATGAGCACAAAGATATAGCAATTGCAAGCCTTTCGATAGTGGGAAAGGTCTAGAATTGAAAGGAATAGCCAAGGTCTATATTTTCAAAGTGTACAAGACTAAGGTGATATAAAATTCATAAATAGTGTCTATAAATATCAAGGATTATTTTCATAAGGATATGATCATCGGGCATAAAAAACCATGTAGTAATAGGTGATGTCACATGAGTAACTATCCTATGAGGAATAAAAGTGTGTTATGTATGGATAAACATAAAACCTTGTATCTCCACCATATTATAAGTGTGAATCACATGTGTAACCATAGGTGTAGACATATGGGTGGTAGTAGTAGGATTAGTATTATAAACACATTATAGAATCAATACCTTTAAAAGGTATATTAGTATCATTAAAGGGTTCATGTTATTCCTCATATGTGACAACCTTAGAATTATTTTTGAGTTAATCTCTAATTACATGTAACAATGCATCTAAGACATCGAAATTCATTTGAATATATTGAATTAATTCACTTTAATAAATATCATCGAGTCTACCATGAAAGTTAGGATAATCATTTTCTTTATCATCATCCACATCAATTATGTTTTCCATTATGATTATATGAAAATAAAAAAACCATAAATCAAATCTAAAACCATGATGCATAAATTTGAAACCTTAAAAAATAAGGATGAAACCCTAAGGAAAATCTTAGTTATTTTCTATTGTGTTATAATACATGACAATGTACATTCTTCATAAGTCCTTTAGAATGGATCTTCGATCACTCAAATTGGGAAAGTGATTGCCATAATATACCTTTATGAATTTCTTAATCTATAGATTCCTATGGTAATAAAAAATGTATGATTGCTTTCAGATCTATCTCTATGAAAATTTCCATATATTGTGTCATAGATCACTGCACATACCTATAAATAGGTATTTTGTGAAATTTTAGAGGCTCGATCTTGTGTGTAAATTTAATTTCATCTTCCTTCACCTTGAAACCCTAGCTCAACTTTAAAAACTTTTTTTGTCAATATAAAAGGGTTAAATAGATGGGTTGAACAACCTCAACCACCCTTTGCTAATGGCTAAGAGTTGACTATGTTCCAATAATTTGAAGAGGGCTCAAATCGCACGTAGTTCTCCCACTGAACAATGTGTGTGCTCAATAGTGATTTGCTAGAATGTATGCAACCATTATGTCTTTTAACACTTGAAAACTATGATTTTAAATTGGAAATAATATTTATACTTGGTTTAATGATTGTTCCTTTGAGGTATTTTTATATTTTGATACTTTAGGATAGTGCCTTAAGGATGTGTAGATGTATTTCACATTATGCAAGTGGTTTTTAAGTTATGAACAAGTGAAAAATACCATAGGATAGTCTTATATATATTGAAGACCCTTTGGGTAATTTTTTTTGTTCTAACATGTGAAACATGTGGGCTAACCCAAAGGAAGGGTTTGAATTTTAAAAATAGTCATTTGGATAACCTGGGATGGATCTGACAAATACAAATGATAATAGTAACTAATATTGTCTAAATATTATTGGATTTAGTTAAGAAAGAGAAATAAATTATCTTGAGAATTATAGTATTCTAATTATAGTAATGTCTTATTTAATCACAAATTATAAAAGGCATGCATGTGAAATAAAATAAATTGGAATTCTGGACCCATAGATAGATAAATGGTAATGAGATAATGTGAGCAAGAATTAATTTTATATGCACGAGTCATGTATGTTTAGGATTGATCAATATAAACATTATAACGTGTCTAATACCAAATTTATATGTTTATAGATTCCATAACAATATCATAGATTCAATATATTTTATGTCATGGCACACTATACTTTGTTAAAATTGATGACAAAAGATGGGGTTAGTTAATTTGGGAAAAAACATATATATGTAGTGAGTACACATTATTTAGAAAGCATGTTGAACAAAGTGAAATATATACTAAGGGAAGTGTGGATATTGTGGCAATTGACTCATTGGGTAATTCATTAAGGAGAAAGTATTTACCTCCATGTAAAATGAAAGTGTCATAAGATGAGAAGTGAGATAATGAGAGTATGGAGTTAAAATTGCCACTATTTTCTAAGGTTGAAAAACACCATCATAACATAAGATAAATGTTGAGACCTTCAAGGATAAAATTTACAACATCATTAAAAAATAACATAAGTTATACTAATGGAAAGTCCAATGGTGATCAATTAAGTTTTTGAACAGAGAAAGAAAAAATAAAGAAGAAAGAAGCAACAACGAGATAAATCTATGTTGGTGTTTTATTATTTTTGGGAAACTAGGGTTGAAGTTTTGTTGATGCTTAAAATTTGCACTTGATTCTAATCAACAACAATGGTAATTTTCAAGCTGTGGGATATTGTGGCTTGAAACAACCTCTAGATTTTAGAGAAGCCGGTCTCTTCTTTTGTATCAAGTGTGGGGAAAAAAGATAGAAAATTAAACAAAAATGCAAATGCAAGAAATGAAACCTAACTATGGAAATGTGCCTAAGTGTAATTTTGATCCTAATCTTGAGCACAGTGAGACTATATGTAGGATTCATTTACATTTAAGAGCAAACAAGTGCATGATCAATGTAAAAGATTGAAATAATAGAAACAAAGGCTCACAACAGAGACTTCTTTTGCTGAGATACAAAAAATGTCAACAAAGGCATAGGGTTCAATCTTCTTATAAGAATCTTTCGATCACATAAGAGGCGCAGAAACATGTACAATTATGTAGAACTTCCAACTCAAGAAAATGAGACAAAAGCAAATGACATTCCTAATCACAACTCTAGAAAATCTACAGTATAGACTACTTTTGCAAATGACACAGATAATATCAACAAAGGCATAGAGTTCAATCTTCTTAATTCTTTTAGCCACATAAAAGGCACATAATCATGCACAGTTACATCAACTTTACAACTCAAGAAAATGAGACAAAAGCAAATGATATTACTTAGCCACAAACTCTAAAAAATCTACACTTTTTCCATCTATCCCTTATATCTTCTCCCTCCTCTTTTATAGCCTTGGATTTAGAGATACAATAGTGTGGAATTCGGTGTATTCAATGCCTTGGATGCATTCTGGTCTTATCAAAAAGGGCCATGCTGGGGCGGCTACCCTGACTGCGGCACGTTGATTCATGTCTAGTACCTCCTTCTATACCTAAATTTTCTCATTCCATCACCTACTTAGCCACACAACTATCCATTCTCCTCTGATTATAGGGGATAAATAGATGACCCCTTTTAATGTTTGTAGGCCCCAAAAATCTACTCAATGAACTGCTCCACCTACCAAAAATAACTCCCACTAAGTTCACCCCTAGCTCGCTTGCTGAAATAGATACATAAAACACTCTATCTTATTGAAATGAAAGAGGACAATTATTCAATTCCTTAAAAATATTTTGATTACTTAGAAGGCACTGGAGAATGACACTTGACACTTTCCGCCTGATTTATTGAAGACACGCGACTCTTTCCGCTTTCCCTTTAGCTATGCTATAGAATTATTCAGGGCACATATTAGGCTCCTATGGATGGTGACACTTGGCAGCTTTTGTAGACCTTTGAAATAACACTCAGGACCCACCACAATCTTTGTTTGGCAATGAAGCTTGAAGATGATCTCTCGAAAGTTGACACGTGGCGACCTCCACTATTCTTGGGAAGATACGTGGCATCTTTTGCTTCTTTTGGGAATGGAGTAAAAAGGGGATCAAAAAGTGACACATGGTAGCCTCCGCTACTCTTTGGCACTTAAATAAAATGAAACTATGCCTTTCTACCTTTCAAAAAGGTACTTGACCCCTTTGGTTTTTGGGACACTCCTTTGAACTGCCTGATGAACCAAAATGGTTCAATGGTTCAACGGTTCAACACTGTGTGCCATTTACATGTTAACCAAGGTATTAAACCAAAACATTGAACCAAGGAATTGAACCCAAGTGTTGAACCAACTGTCTCTCAGATGTCGACATGTGGTGACTTTTCCTTTCCTCTAAAAAGTAGTCTAGGGCCTTCTGCGACTGCCACCTGGCACTTTTCACTTCTTCCTGCTACTTAGCTTGTTGAAAACCTTTGCCAAAAAATAGAATGAAATGTGGGTGTCGATATGAGATGCAGATGCCGACATGTGATGTGTTTCACTGAGTTGCTATTGGATATGTGACATGTTTTGAGGCCCTCTTGAAAGCTATGGAAAGTGTCTCGAACGACACCAGTTGGTCGGTTTTGTGTTTCAAAAAGTGACACTTGGCAACCTTCGCTCAAATTCAACACTTAGGCAAAATGAAATAAAGGAATCAAAAAGGGGAAAAGAGAACCTGTGCTCAGACTATGCCACTTGGTAGCTTCTATTGCACTTTGACACTTAGATGGAAAATGGATCAAAAGAAACAAACCTGTGCTCTGCTCCAAAACTGTTAGGTTGTGGAGCTAAAAGCTTCACTGATGCAAACAAGAGAGGAGGTTGATGAGGGTTACTGAGTTGCAGAGCAACCGACGTCAGTCTAATCAGCCGACATCGGTAGGATTGTGAAGAGAAGCAACCGATGACGGTCAGGGATCGGCCGGTGTCAGTCACCTCCAGGTAGACAGGGACCGACGTCGGTCACCTGTGTGGTTCGGACTGCGGATGTTAAGAGTAGTTAGCTAACGAACCAAGTGTTTGCATGATTAGAGCTAGTTATAGACTGAGAGCTACAGATCTAATTATTGTAATTGGATGTCTAATTATTGTTTGGATGAGATCTATATATTAGACTCATGGTTGTATTGGAAACTCGTGCTAGGGAGTAAGAGAGAAAACAACTCCTTTAGAGAGAGTTAGAGTAATGGTGCATTCCTCCTAGTGCCACAGTACCAAGTGTGTGGGTGATGGATTGGAGAGTCAACTGGATTCTTCAGGTATGTATGATCTTGGTCATCAGGTGAGCATGGCTACGATAGGAGATCTACATGGTAAGTAAGATCGTTGATCTACAGGTGTGTGTGTGTGTGCAAGGTCAAGGTTCACAGGTGTACAGAACCAGTATTGATCCGTAGGTTGGAGATCAGATAGGATAGCAACACAACAGGGAGCAGGATCAGGCAGGATCTACTTGGAGTACGGTGTGTACTCATTGGTATGTACGTGGAGTACATGGAGAGCTAAGAGGAAGGCAAGGTAGTTCCTTCCATAAGTATGGTCTGTTGAATTACAAGTTATTGCAGGTTCATGGGAGATCTACTTGAAGTACTTTGAGTACTTGTAGAGTGTGTGGAGCACTTGTGGAGTGCGTGGAGCACAGCTGTAAGGTGAACACCAACTCTGTGTTTGAGTTGGGTGTTGGGACCTAGGAGAGAGAGCTTTGAGGGAGGATTTACTGTTTATGTCCTAGAGGTGTGGGAGCCCTAGAGGTGTGTAAGGAAGAAGAACTGTGGTAGTCTTCTTTGTTGTATTTCCTTCTGAAAGACTTATTAATACAAGTTGTGTATTGTCTCTCATATTCTGTGTTATTCTGAATTCTAGTTACTTGTTGATTTTGGTTAATTCCGCATATTAAGTTGCTTGGTTTGGTAATCAATTGTGTGCTTCCGGTGTTTCGCATCCTGACAAAAACTCTACCACCACGACCAAGGTATGCAGGAACCAAAATTGTAGTGTGCGACTGAAAATTTGAATGCAACGTAGAGTAAAAATTTACTCTACAGTTACTGGCAACCCCTAAGACTTTTGAGCCTGCTCAAAAAGAAAACTCCACCTTTCGTTAGATCAAAATTGTGAAATTTACAGCTTCAAAAGAGCTGTCGACATGTGTTTAAAACACTTATTTTAAAAGAAAGCAGGAAAACAACAAAAAATAATGCGAGAAAGGTAAACTATCTAACTATAATACATTAGAGACCCAAGTTAATTGAAGAGCTTTAAATAGATTCCATTTATATGAATCTCTTCAAGTTCTCCTTCCATCGACTCTAGCTTGAATGAATTCTTCTATTTGCATGTGCAAACATCATACGGGCCAGTCCATAATGCTTCAAATTTAGTATGCTAACCTAGCTTGGCAGCTCTTGCATCCCATTTCAAAATAGTTGAGCCTACTTCAAAATTAGGATTCAAAGTCCTTTTATCAAAATATTTCTTAACCATTCCCTAATGCTTAATCAATGAATCATGGGCTATATCCCTCTTTTCTTGAACTTCCAAAAATTTTGCAAGTCTGACCTGCATGGGGCCATTTTCTTCAATTTCAATTTATTTGATTAGCTGGAGAGCAGAGATTTCTAAGCTTAGGGGAATCATAGTAGACTTTCCATATACCAATTCATATGGGGACATTTTGATCACCTACTTAGGCATGATTCTATCAGCCCATAGTGCTAGATTAAGCACTTTATGCCACTCTTTGTGATGATCAGCGCCTACTCTTTTAATGAGTCTTATCAGGTACTTGTTGGTTGATTCTGCTAGACCATTACCTTGAGGGTAATAGTTAGATGAAGTTTTCAGATATATTCCATGTTTCAAGGCAAAGTTGGATACTTTAGACCCCAAGAATGCTTTAGCATTATCTAAAATTATGGTGCGAGGAGCCCCAAAGCGAGTAGTGATACTCCCTAAAAAATCTAGGATCACATTCTCTGTTGCTTCCTTAAGTGGGACTACCTCGGTCCATTTGGTGAAATAGTCTGTGGCAGTTAATATCCATTTGTGACCCATATTGGACACTGGATTTATCATTCCAATGAAGTTGAGACCCCATTGAGCAAAAGGTTCATCCACAATTATAGGACTAAGGGGCATGGCTGCATTTCTCCTCATCCCCATATAATATTGGCAGGATTGACATTTTTTAACCAGCTGATAACAATCTGTAAATAAAGTAGGCCAAAAATGTCTTGCCTCACTTATCATTATGGCTATGGTCTTTGCAAAAAAATTCCCCCTTGATATGCCATGATGCATTTCGTGTAGTATTCTCTTAGCTTCAGCCTGTTCTACACATCTTAATAATTTTCCATTAGAATTTCTTCTGAAAAGGACTTGTTCAATTAAAACAAAATTAACTCCCTATATCCTATAATATCTCCTTTTATTTTGAGGGAGTTCTCTCAGATAAATCCCATTTTTCATAAAATGAATCCTGCTTGTGACCTAAGATTCCTGATCAACCTCTTGTATTTTTAGCACTATCTCCGTCTCTCCTTCTGAATCTGCTTCCTCAGGTAACATCTTTTCAAGCTCTTGGGTTATATATTGGCACAGACCCCTGCCTCTGACTAGCTTGGTGGGTCTAACCTCTACATCATATTCAAGGATCTTAGTGATCCAATTGGCTCTTTTCTCAGTAATTTCTCCCTCCATGATGTATTCCCTGACACTTGGGTGAGCTAAAAGTATCAAAATTTTGTTCCCTGATATCATATGCCTGAATTTCTTGAGGGGTTTTACCATGGCATAGGCTTGTCTTTCCACAAAATTGTACCTGGTCTCATAATCTCTGAGATTTCTTGAGAAAAAAGCTATTGGGTGTTCCCCCTCCAGCCTATCATTCTTTTGAGTCAAGATAGTAGCAATACTTGACTCTCTTTCATAGACATACATTATGAAGGGCTTGAAAAAATATGGGTTCTCAAGTACTGGGGCTGTTGAAATAGCCTTCTTGACCTCTTCAAAGGCTTGCCTTCCTTTTGTAGTCCATTTGAAGACCAAGTCTTTCTTTAGCAAGAGTGTCACTGGTCTTACCAAGCCTGCAAAATCAGATATGACTCTACTGACAAAATTGATCTTCCCTAAAAAGGACTAACTGCCTTTTTATTTACTAGAAGAGGTAGGTTCATTATAGCTATGATTCTCTTGGGATCTATAGAAACTCCTTCTTTAGATACTATATGTCCCAACAATTTGCCCTGAGGCACAGCAAAGATGCATTTCTTGGGATTCAATGATATCCCAAAATCTTGACATTTCTTGAAGACAGATTCTAAATGATCAAAATGATCATCAGCATTTTTCAAAAATATAGTGAGATCATCTAGATAGACTAGGATAATCTTACTTATAAGTTCCCCAAAGGCTATATCCATAGCACTTTGAAAGGTGGCTCCTGCATTTGATAGACCAAAAGGCATGTTAGCATATGCAAATTTTCCCCATTTGGTAGTAAAAGCAGTTTTGTACTAATCTTCATCAGCCAACCAAATTTGATTGTATCTAGAGAAACCATATAGTAAAGAAAACCTCTCTGATCTAGCCATAGTTTATAAAATTTGTTCCATGGAGGGCAATGGATAGTGGTCTTTCAAAGATGCTCTATTTAGATCTCTAAAATCTACACACAGTCTTACATCTCCATTCTTTTTCCTAACTGGTACTAGATTTGATACCTAGGTTGAGTGCTTGATTGGAAATATTATTTTGGAATCTAAAAGTTTTGCAACTCATCTACCATTAGAGGCTCAATCCTTGGATTTATTGGCCTCTATTTTTGTCTGATGGGCTTAGATCCTTCAGTCAGTTCTATTGTGTGCTTAATAATGTCTCTTTTTTATCCATGAAGGTCTTCATAGCTCCAAGCTATGACTTTGTCATATCTTTGGCACAATTTGATTAGTCTTTCCTTCTCTTCTTAAGTTGCAGAATTCCCAACTTTTAGCCTTTTCTCGTCACTCACCTCTATTTCAGAATAGTATGTTTTGTCTACCTGGAACCTTTTCTTTTCCAGGCTTACATCCTCTAGGTCAAACAAGTTTTCTAAGGTGATCAAACCCTTGGGAAACTTATTAGTCCTCAATTATATAATTTGATCACCATATGCCTCTTCAATTTTGGTTTGCAACTGATCAGCAAACTCACCTGATTGTTGTAAGAAAGAGACTACCTAAGCATCATTTTCAAATACTTGCCAGTTCTCATCATTCTTTGGAATAGTCAGCGTCACTATAACTTTTACTAACTCATTGTTAATAAATAGGCCAGTTGCTAGGTTAAACTGTGAGCCAATCTGGGTAGTCCTATCAGCTTCAAAATTTTGACTCCTAGGGACTATCTCAATATTGAAAGCTTCAAAATCTTCAATCAAATCCTAAATCTTATGTCTGTAGGATCTCATTCTCACATTTTTGGCTATTGCCGTTTCTCTAATTTGCTTTACTACTAATTCTGAATCTCCTTTTACTTTTAGATTCTTTATTCCCTTTTTCTTGGCTAACAGGAGCCCATCTACTAAAGATTCATACTCAGCATCATTATTAGTGCAAGCAAATTGGAATCAGATAGCCCTTAGAATTTTATCACCATTTGGAGCAGTAAGACAAATTCCTGCTCTAGCACCATGTTTACTTCTAGCCCCATCAAAATTCAAAGTCCAAATCTCTGAATCTTGAGTAGTAGGTGCCTCTTTCCTTATAACATTTGGGATTGCCTGGTCCTCATCAAAAATGACGTATGTGCCCAAACCAGTAGATTCATAGTTCCCATACAAGTCGATATGCATCATAGCCAACAAATGGCTATTTTCTTCTTCTTGATCATGCTCAGTCCAGTCGCCTAACTCTTCAACAAAAACCCTTTCTTCCTTATTTACCATAGCATGATCTACCTATAATCTTGTTGTCAGTTCATTGGTGATATGGTATTTTGACAGTGGTTCAGATAGAATTTTTATCTTCGAATCACATCTGGTTCTCAGAATGAGGTGAGACTAGTCAAGAGACATATATCCTCCTATTTTTGCTATAAAGTCTCTGGATAAACATAAAACAAAAATAGGAGGTATATCTACGACTACTACATCTTGGTTGACAATTATGTTGGGACATGTGTATAATTGCAATGGGAGTTATTTGATTCTCTCTACGATTTATACTATTTTTCCATCTAGCTGCATAACTCCTTTTACAAGGGGTTCATATTTTATTTTCAAAGCATCAACTATTTGTTTGGGCATCACTATAGTACTAGCCCCTAAATCTATCAATGCATTATGCAAGAGTTTCCTTCCAACTATCAGAGTTAAATAGAATGGCTCTAGTTTGGATTTACTTACTTGCACTGCATCATTCACAAAGGCTATTGTCTTTGGAGGAACCATATCTTTGAGCTTTTTTTTTCCAGCAGGCCCTTCCTTGGTGATAGTACCTTTGGGCACTGCTTGGCCTTGCAGAGCATATTGTAGTAGTGTCTTCTATTCTAGAATAGCCAATATATCCCATATTGATACTTGTGTTGGAGTCTTCTTCAACTGATCCACTACATTTATCGGTCCCAAAGACTGAGTTTTTTGGACATAAGGATATCTCATTTTTTTCTAAGTTAGGGCAGGAATCCCTTGATCTTGCACCAATTGAGGCACTTCTTGTCTAACAGTAGCATTTCTTTTCCCTTGAGGTGGAGGATTATTCTTGACTTGACCACTTACAATCTTAGGCTGTTCCACCATTCTCCTCTTTGATCTGGTGTAGTAATCAGATTGCACCACTGGTCTTTGGGAGGTAGATGCTTCATTCAAGAAAATTGATTCTTCATCTTCAACCCATGAGAACAAATCATGTTCTAAGGCTATTCCCTCCTCTTGTTGCAAGAATATTCCTTGCATCTGGGACACTAGGACTGAATTTTGCATACCATGAGAATTGTAGGCTTGATTGTCACTGGTACTGGCAAACTGACCATCCATTCTTCTTTGCTCTGCCACCCTTTGTTGCAGATTACCCCTAGGACAATCTCTAGGTGTATGAGCATTATTGCAAGGGAAACACTAGGCATTAGTATCATCCACATAATTATTTTGCTCTGGAACCATCTCCTTATTTGAGTTGGGATGAATGGTCTATGAGGGTGTGGAACTATAACTAATTGATTCGCTGGCTGATGGTTACTTTGTTTTGGAGGACCCTAATATTAGTTTGGTTGGGACAAAAATCTGTTTCCTTTATAGCCTTGATAAGGAGGCTTAGGAAAAGTATTATGTTGTCTCTTTATATTGATTATCTCATTGGAAAATGTCCTTAGGATATTCTTGATATCATCCATCTCAAATGGCTGAGCAAGGACAGGTTCTCTCACGTATGATTGAGGGGAAGTGTACATAGACATAGGTGGACTTACGACTTTAGGAACTTCTTGAGGTAAGGGCAAGGAAATTTCTAGGAACATGGGCATGGGAGGCCTTGGAGGTAACTTTCTAGCATCTATTAAATGATTCTTAGCTCTGACCGCATATTCATAAGCCTCTGGCAAAGTGTGTCCTCCCAGTGACTGAATCATAACAAATATATCTGAATTCAAAGCCTTGAGATAAAACACTATGGCCATACCAGGTGGTGGCCTAGCTGTAGCAAGGATTTTGTCCCAAGTTTTTTGAAATCTGGTATTGAAGTCACTCATGTCTTCCTGTGGTACCCTTTGAATGGTGATTAATTGTTGTAACAAAGAAGACTTATCACCCTTCTCTGCAAATCTTTCAAAGAACAGATCTCCAAGCTAGTCCCATGTAGATATGGTATTTGGGGTCAAAGACCAATACCATTCTAAATCATTCCCCTTAAAATAAGCTACTAATAACCTTATGACCACATTTTGCTATGTGACATGTATAGCACAGACATCTGATACATCTTGAAGATGTTCTGCAGGTGTTTTAGAGTCTTGCCCATTGAACTTAGGCAGAGCTTTTAGGGCATTTACTGGGATAGGATCCCAAATGGCTGGTGGTGTTGTGAGGATTAAGGGGCTACCAGTGTTCCAGCTTGCATAATTTCTTGGGGGTATAGGGGCTCCCATATTTGGTATTGGTACAAACTGGTTAGCTCTTCTTCTTGGACTTGTTACCAAAGGTGGCAAAAGAATACCTAGATTTGTAGCAGACTGTGATCTGGTGATTGGTCCACAGCTCCGACTCCTCATAGCTCTCTGGTTCATACAGTCTTGAAAAAAACTTCAAGTTTGGTCCCATCAGGCGTGCCAAAAATTGTTGATGCTTAAAATTTGCACTTGATTCTAATCAACAACAATGAGAAGTTTCAAGCTATGGGATATTGCGGCTTGAAACAACCTCCAGATTTTAGAGAAGTTGGTCTCTTTTTTTGTATCAAGTGTAAGGGAAAAGGATAGAAAATTAAATAGAAATGCAAATGCAGGAAATGAAACCTAACTATTGTGATGTGCTTGAGTGTAATTTTGATCCTAATCTTGAGCACAGTGAGACTATATGTAGGATTCATTTACATTTAAGAGCAAACAAGTGCATGATCAATGTAAAAGATTGAAATAATAGAAATAGAGGCTCACAACAGAGACTTATTTTGCTGAGATATAGAAAATCTCAACAAAGGCATAGGGTTCAATCTTCTTATAAGAATCTTTCGATCACATAAGAGGCATAGAAACACATACAGTTATGTAGAACTTTCGACTCAAGAAAATGAGACAAAAGCAAATGACATTCCTAATCACAACTCTAGAATATCTATAGTATAGACTACTTTTGCAAATGACACAGATAATATCAACAAAGGCATAGAGTTCAATCTTCTTAATTCTTTCAGCCACATAAAAGGCACATAATCATGCATAGTTACATCAACTTTACAACTCAAGAAAATGAGACAAAAGCAAATGATATTACTTAGCCACAAACTCTAGAAAATATACACTTTTCCCATCTATCCCTTATATCTTCTCCCTCCTCTTTTATAGCCTCAAATTTAGAGATAAAATAGTGTGGAATTCAATGTATTCAATGCCTTGGATGTATTCTAGTCTTATCAGAAAGGGCCATGCTAGGGCAGCTGCCCTGACTGCGGTGTGTCGATTCATGTCTAGTACCTCCTTCCACGCCTAAATTTCCTCATTCCATCACATGTTTAGCCACACAACTATCCATTATCTTCCACTTATAGGGTACAAATAGACAACCCCTTTTAATGTTTGTAGGCCCCAAAAATCTACCCAGTGAACTACTCCACCTACAAAAAATAACTCCCGCTGAGTTAACCCCTAGCTCACTTGTTGAAACAGATACATAGAACACCCTGTCCTATTGAAATAGAAGAGGACACTTAGTCAATTCTCTAAAAATCTTCTTATTACTTAGAAGGCATCTGAGAATGACACTTGGCACTTTTTGCCTGATTTATTGAAGACACGCGGCTCTTTCTGCTTTCCCTTTAGCTATGTTGTAGAATTATTTGGGGCACATATTAGGCTCCTATGGATGATGACACTTGGCAGCTTTTGTAGACCTTTGAAATAACACTCGAGACCCACCACAATCTTTGTTCAATAATGAAGCTTGAAGATGATCTCTCATAAGTTGACACGTGGCGGCCTCCGTTGTTCTTGGGAAGATACGTGGCATCTTCCACTTCTTTTGGGAATGGAGTAGAAAGGGGCTTGAAAAGTGACACTTAGCAGCCTTCGCTGCTCTTAGACACTTAAACAAAATTAAACAATGCCTTTTTGCTTTCCAAAAAGGTACTTGACCCCTTTGGTTTTTGGGACACTCCCTTGAACTGCCTGATGAACCAAAATGGTTCAATGGTTCAATGGTTCAACATTGTGCACCATTTACACATTAACCAAGGTATTGAACCAAAACATTGAACTAAGGCATTGAACCAGCTGTCTCTCAGATGCCGACATGTGGTGACTTTTGCTTTCCTTTGAAAAGTATTCTAGGGCTTTTCATGACTGCCACCTGGCACTTTCCGCTTCTTCCTGCTACTTAGCTTGTTGAAAACCTTTGCCAAAAAATAGAATGAAATGTGGGTGTTGATATGAGACGTGGATGCCAACACATGATGTGTTCCACTGAGTTTCTATTATATACGTGACACGTTCTAAGGCCCTCTTGAAAGTTATGGAAAGTGTCTTAGATGACACCAGTTGGCCGGTTCTGTGTTTCAAAAAGTGACACTTGGCGGCCTCAACTCGAATTCAACACTTAGGCAAAATGAAACAAAGGAATAAAAAAGGGGAAAAAAGAACCCATGCTTGAACTACACTACTTGGTAGCTTCCACTACACTTCGACACTTAAACAAAAAATGGATCAAAAGAAACAAACCTGCACTTTGCTCCAAAACTCTGTTGCCATGACCAAGGTATGCGAGAACCAAAACTGCAGTGTGCGACTGAAAATTTGAATGCAACGTAGAGTAAAAATTTACTCTACAAGTTCCTAAACAATAAAGGGTCTGGAGTAAGTGGAAAAATCCAATCAAATATAGTAAAATATAGGTTTTGATCAATTTAATCAAATTAATTATATATAGAAATAAATAAATTTATCTAAAAAAATAGGCTAAAATGAATGATTCAAGGGTTGAAATGTGTTACACAAGACTAGGAAGATGTCAAGAACTTGAATCTAGCGTTTGTTTTGTAAAAGTACAAGAGTGATAAAATAATACACCTTGGGTTTTGGTACTATAATCATTTTCTACTGCTATTATCCTAGAGACCTAAGTTTTTGGGGTTTTGTCCACTATCTCTATGTGAGTTTGTATATAAAATTTTGGAGGTTGAATGTCAACAAAGTTTGTTGTAGTTTTTTTTCAATATCCAAACCCTAGTAGGTCTATCTACACATGAAATAAAAAATACATCAAAAACATAAGGAGAAAAATTGGGTTAGGGGAAGTATGATCACATGATCTAGAACCCCTGTTATCCTGATCACTGCTTACATTAACCCTCAAGCTAGGGTCTTAGATCCAATGTAGTTCTCCCTTAGGGAATGTGCATAATCAATGTGCATTATAGATGTAGGAATGAAATTTTTCCTAGGTCCTTCCTTGATCAAGCATTTAAGTCCATGTGTGATGCAGAATGTTGAGCTATACTATTGATTGATTTTTAATTATGTATTGTGCCAAAGTAGTAAGTGCTAGATATAAAATGCCTTGTGTAGTCCTTTATATAGGATACTTTTTATTTCAAATTTGGGAGCTTTATTTTCATTTGGCCAACATTAGGAAAACTTAAGGATGAATCTAAGAAGGGATTGGGACTCATTAAGTGAGGGAAACTGATCGTTGGAGCTAGAAATACCATTGGATAGGAGGATTTGAAATGGACACCTTAGGGTCTAATGTTATAGTCTAATCCTAGTGCTCTTATCTTATAGGCTCAAGAATTGGGGGGATGGAATTATCATGGGGAATAGAGTTTGGATGAGCTAGAATGATCGTTTAGAAGGCTATGAATGACTAGGAATAAGTAAAAAGGTGACCAAAGCAAGAGATAAGAGTAAGATGAGTAAAAATAAAAGACATGGCAAATGTGAATAAGGCTCATATTCTCCATTCGAGGTCTCCCATGAAAAGACTATGAAATGACATAATATGTGTGGTTGTTTGACCAATTTAGGGTGTATAAATTTTCCCCCTTTTTATTATAGTGATATAATGAAATGAAGTACTAGAATAAAAGAAAGAAAATAAAATTTGTACCTGAACTTACCCACATAGAGATAAATGTACTGCAAGGGTCTAACTCAATTCTTGGCCAGGGAAGTGGATGCAGAGCTAAGTATTGCCTAGATAAAGAAAGAATCCCTAAAATGGATGCCCCCTATACTGAATCTGAAAGTGGAATCCATGTAATATGTAAAAAGAGGGAAATGTTTGCCCCTTGTGTTGAATCTAACTAAAATGACAAATGGTTGGAGGTCCAAAACTAATGTATGCCCTTTATCACATATAAACTCATGTAATCTAGAATGTGTGTATATAATATATATACTATGAAGAGCAAAATCTATCATGCCCCCACTTTGAATATCTAAACTAGAATTGAGAAATGCTCGAAGGCCCAAAATCAATGCCTATCCTTTGTCCTGTACAAACTCATGTAGTCTAAGTTTGGTTAATATAATGGACTAATCATTGCAAATAGTTGTGTGGCCTAACCTAGTGATAACCTAGGTATAGTTGGGTATGATCTAAAATTCTAGTAAATGTGCAAGAAGAGAATGGCATGTCTTGCCATTCCATTTGTATAATCTTGGATGATGAAGAACATGAACATCTATGCCATGCCCCTAAATCCGGTATGTGAGTGATGCATATGTATAATTTGGTAATCTATATAACCACATGTGATATGACCTATTGTGCCATTACCCATGTGTAAAATTGGAGATCAAAACATTATGCTCTATAATATGCCTATAATCTGCTATCTAGTCCTATAAATGTGTCATGTTATATGAAGTTGTATGTGTGAGACATGTAGTAATGTACATGCCACCAAATCTAGTATTTGAGTCTGTATTTGTATCAAAGTCACTATGAATCTATATTATTTTAACCATTGTATCTGAATAGTCTATGTACTTATAACCTACAATCACTGTGGATTCATATGATATAAACCACTATATCTATAAACTGAAGGTATATCCCCCTTAATGTCTTGAGTAATGTTGAGTGACCCATGTAATTTGAATCACTATATATGTTGACCAATCTAAGCTAAATTTGATAATATAAATACTAGAGGTGTAAGAACCATGGTGTATCCATCTATGAGAGTGGATGGGTATGTGAGGTAAGTCTAAGAATAGGAATAGTAGGAATGACGGCCCCCTTATGGGGAGAGGGATGAAATTTGTGATAGAGGAGGTTGAGCCAAAAGTGATGAATATTAGGATAATGATAGAAACAAGGTTGGTATGTTTTCAATTGATTGAGAAGTTATTTGATTGATTAGACTAAGTTGTTGAAATTGGGACAAGTTTTGATTGGTGATGATTAAGGCATGTGTCTGGGTATAAGAGAAACATAGAGATGTGCATACTATAATATGCAATTAAAGTTTTAAGAGATCAAAGATTATATGATGTTGAAGGTATTATTATCATGATTCTATGGAAGAAAATGGTTTGTAAAATAGAGTTACGGGGTTCTAGTTATGGGTAAAATGGTATTTTACTTTGAATGAAAAAGTTGTTTGATATAGGAAAATTGGATTGATTCTTCATTCATTTACATATTGACTAGTTTGAGACTTGGATCTATAGAGTGAGAGATATACCAAGGAGATGAGCACCTGTCATGACCCAGTTTGAGTAGTTGGCAACCTAGGTTGAGGTTGGGGGTGATGTTAGCTTGGTGAGTACGCTTAATGCTTGATTTTTGTCTATTTTGAAGCCTATTTTGGTGATTTTTGAGTTGTTTAAAGTATCTTAGGACAAATTTCACTAGTTCTAATGCTCTTGTCTTTGAGTCAGCACCCCTATCTAGGTTTCAACACTATTGTCTAGGTTCTAGTGCTCTTATCTAGAATTACTATCTTGTACCCAGTGTTGTCCTAGAGGCTTGCTTTTTTGAGATGTTGCTTGGTTAGGTGTTGTTGTTTTTGCTTGGTTAGTGATTTGGCATTGTGGATTGATATATATGTTGTTTTTAGTGTTTTTAGGGTGAGGTACAAATGAGAGAGTTTTGTAGGGTCTAGATTATGAATACATTATGGTTGTTACCATTATTTGTTGATGAGAGAGTTGTCATAGATAGAGCAGGATTGGGTCATGTGTGTGACCTAGGCATAGTGTAGTGGGATAGATATTTGATTACCACCTTATGTGAGAGGTGGAATGTAGATACATATAATTTCTAGCTTTTTATAGGAGAGATTACTATGACACTAGAGGAAGTGTATTGCATATACTAATTAGTGGACAGTGGGTGACTTTAAAAGATGACATGGGTGTTGATGTTATTGATCATGCATCCTTGTATTTTTTTGGTGTACCTTAAGGTATATATCAGAGAGGCAATGATAATGATGTGTTATTGGCATTTATAGTATAGTTTAGTGTTTTGTGCCTATAGAAGTGGTTGGCCATGTTGTTGGCCTCATTTGTTGCTATGGATGGGAGTGGAGTGTCGATTGTATATAAGATGCATAGGATCATACACAGTGTAGAGGTATATAGCACTATATTCTCATGGGGTAGGACTATGCTTGCCCACCTATACATGGATATTTATAGGTTCACATAGGAGGCTTTTAGTGGTGGTGTGAGTGTAGCTACTTTATTGTATTATTGGGCTTATGAGCACATAGTAGTTGTGCGATCGATTGGATTACCTAAGATAGAGTGGGCACCTCTATAGCCATTTAGGGAGTGATAGATGAGTACATTTGCTATTTGATCTCCTAGGATAGATCATTATATATTAGTTTTAGATATATTGGTGGCTCATGATATTATATGGAGTCCTTATAAAGGATTTCTTAGGTGGGCTGAGGATGGAATACAATTTTGGTATATGAGGGTCAGTTGTTGGATACATGACCACTAGGTTAGAGTCTACGAGTGATTTTAGTATGAGTACAAGACTAGATAGTTTTGGGTACCATAGGATGTTCCCCCTATAGCATGGGTATGGGTGAGGAGTGCATAGGCACCAGCAAGTGTAGGAGCTCATGCAAGGCCTACTAACCCTGAGTTAGCACCATTACCTTTGGATGCACGAGATGTAGCTATAGATGTTCTTGATGTATATTATGTTGGATGTATAGATGCATACACCACATAGTGGGCTAAGCATCGGTGGGCTCTATTTTATCTTATTAATAGAGGGGATGTTCTTGAGTATGAGGATCATGTGTTGATCCAAATGATGGGAGGTAAGAAGTAATTATATTTGAATTGTGTATAAGTCTATGCTTGTTTAGTTGTATTTGAAAGTATATATCTAATGTAGTTTTAAACTTTATGTGTAGGTGGGGTAGGATTTGCTCAGGTTGAAGCACAGACTAAGGCAAGAAGTGGAGATGATGAGTATTGGGAGACCATCATTAAGTCAACACTTTGAGAGCTTACATGGCATGTACCTGATGACAGGGTGGAGGAGGGTTTGATAGAGTGAGTGGTAGTTACAACCAGTTTTCATGCTCATTTTTTTGATAGAGTTGTGATAGTGACAGTTACATATGTTAGATCAGTAAGAGAGAGAGAGAGATGAGATGAGGGCTAAGCTAGATAGGCGTAGGATGCCTCCACCTAATTTTGGATCAGTGAGTATGAGTATTATGGATGAGTACACAGAGCTATAGAGGTGATATTCAAAATTGTGTGAGGAGAATGGTTGGTTATTGAAGCAAAAGAGTTATCATAAGAGGCATTTGGGAGTTCGAGGAGGTGTGGGGTCATCGAGTGCTAGGTTGGATTATGGGACTAATACTAGAGGAAAGAGTGAGATGGAGAGTGAGGGCTTGACGTCCATTCATTATTGATTGTATTTGATGTGATGTACATGTTTTTAAAACATTTCTATATATATATATATATGGATATTGGTTTCAATTTTGACTCATGCATATTGTGTTATGGGATTTGAAATATATTTTTATATTTGTTGAAAATGGCTGATTAGAAATAGTTGATTTAGGATTGATTTTGATGTTGTGTATGTTTTGGTAGATAAAAGTTTGGGATATGATTTGATCATTCATGATATGTTCAAGTGTGATGTTTAGGTTTGATTTTTAATCATATGTGAGTAAAAATTTTGTTGGTTTTATAATTAGTAAGTTGTTTTGATAAAGTGAATTCATTTAAGATTGGAAAAATAGGACATTGGTAAGGTTGAGATTTGGATAATTTGGCTTGATTAGGGGTGGTTTATTTATAACTAGGAATGCTATTTGTTAGTAAGAGGGGATGTAAGAGAGTGTTATATGCTCAATTCCTCAAGAGTGGCTAAAGAATACAAAGGCTAGTCCTTTGGCTCCATCATTGCCTACTAAGTGAAGCTATGTAATCATGCATGTGCTAATCAATGTTTGGATTGTATGTCCAATCCCTCTGAGTAGGTGGTTCAAGAATACAAAGGTTGGCCCTTTAGTTCCATCATTTCCCCATGAAGTGAAGTTACAAACTAATGCAGGTATGAATGTGTGTCATATATCTATTTAAACCATGATGGCCAACTGAACAAGTGCCCATACTTCTCATGCTATGTAGGGACATACATTATATATGATACTATTTATTGTGTACTAACTATATTTTTGCATGGAGACTCTACCAAATGTAACCTTACAAGATGTGTAACTAAAATTATTTACTATGAAGAAGGATCATCTATATGTAATCGTAGTGGATTGTTGCATGAAATACACCCTGTGGCCTCTATTGTGATGTATATGATTGAGCAATAGGTTGAGCTAGAATTGTAACCTGTGATGGGGGCTTGTCTAATCTTAATCATAGCGGGTTACTACATGAGATAAATCTTGAAAAACTTGGCCATAGTGAATATCTCTCTAGAGAAATACTTTATGATGTGGGTTCATATAATCTTAACCATAATTGGGCTCAATTGTAGTGAATATCTTTCTAGAGTGGTACTCTATTACAATGCCTATGACTACGCTAGATATGTATATGGAATTACACTATGTATTCCTTAGACTATAGTGTTATATGTAGGTTGTTCTCATTTTACTGGTTTCAAAATATTCTAAATAGGTAGAATAAGATATATCCTATTAGGCTCTGTCCTATAACCTACATTATTCTCATGATGAGTGACCGATGATTCTTATAAAGTAATGTCTTGGGATGAATCAGTTGTGGAAGAATGAGGTCTAAGAATACATTATGGAGGAGATCTCAGTGCCCTTTGTGTACATGTTATGATGCCATTATCAACACAGCTATTAATGCAATCCTTGAGTCCATAACAATCATTATCTCTATGTCCACGGATATGATGATAGTTACAAAAGGGTTGATGTGCCTATCTGTGTAAGAGATGTGGATCTTACGATGAGTAGAAGTTAATGTGATTAACCTCCTATATATTAGTGTTAATAATATGACACATGGGCTATCCCACTATGAATTAAATTGTAATGGTGTTTTGCTACTATTTTTTTGTAGTGCATACTATAGGTTGTTCTCTAGAAACTAACTCTTTTTTCTTAATGGGTTTCTTTTCTGGTTGAGGTGTCCTATCTTATTTAGAACATGGTGGATGATGTGTGCTAGGATTTGTAGATGGAGGTACTATTGTGAAGTATGGATTGATTCAATCAATTGAATCTTCCTCAATCAATCCCAATTTCTTTTCCAAGGCTAGAACTATATAACATAAGTGCCTGAAAGAGGACTTTATCTGATATAATAGATGCTCAAGGAGAGGTTGATGAATCCCCTTAATAAATATATGTTGAATATCTAAATATTTTTATTTATATATCAATCTTAACATGTGTATCTTGAATCATAAGATATAATCACTAACTAGCTCTAAAGCATTCTGATGCAATGTGGAAAGTTTTTCATATGTAACACAAGGACCCATATTTACTATGTAATATCTAAAAAATGCCTCTTCTAAGTCATCATATGTGTGCAAGGAGCTAATGGGGAGTAGATGAAAGAATCAATTATGTGCTTCCCCCACTAATTTCTATTGGAATAATTTTAGTAGAATCAAAGGACTCGTATGAGATGGCAAAGCCTTCCAAAAAGCTTGAAGGTATACGAATGGATCTTCAGTTCCATCAAAGTGAGGAAATGATGGTATCTCAAAATGCTTAGGCAATGAAGCTTTTACAAAATTATTTGAAAGAGGGTTACCATGTAAATCATTAGCATCCATCCAAGACTTATAAGCCTTTTTTTCCAAGGTAAGGAGATGTACTTGGTGTTGTAATTCACAAACTATATGTATCAAAGAAATAATCTCCTGGAATGATATATTAACTTCTTAAAGTGGTTCACTTAATCATTGAATTTGATCATTAATTTTAGCCATGGGAATGCTACACTTAACAATTGGATCATAGAGATGGGGTGTGCTCATTTGAACCTTTGGAGGAATGGTAACTTGGACCTTAGTGGAGGGATGTGAGCTACCATTCTCTTTAGGTGAAGAGTGAGAAACAGGTGCTACTGTAGTAGGGGTGGCTTGGGAGATTCATTGGTATCTTTATGTTTTAGTGTATCACATTCTAATTGAGTAGTGGATGTGATGTTATTATTAATATGTGCATTATTTGAAATAGAATCATGCATAGGAGTAGAAATGAAATTTGGTATTGCATTATATTTGAGAGGAAAAGTAAGAGAAGAGTTAGAAACATGAGATGCATTTTCTTCTTCACTATGTACATAAGAATCATCATTGTTTCATGCATTATCATAGATGAAATATTGTTCATAATCGCTCTTATTTTCATATTCATTTGCATGTTCACTATCATACTCATTATCACTTCCATTGTCACTAGGTAGAGGTGAAAGAGAAGAATTTAATTCTTTTCTAATATGAAATAAATTAGCATGTGAAATTGGAATATTATGTGCATCTATGTTATCCATGGATGGAGTGCATGCATTATTTCCATTTGCAATATGAGAAGTAAGACTAAGAGAGTTATCATTTAGACATTCTTTTGATAAAGTAGAGTTGAGAGCATGAGATGGATCATTTTAACTATGCATCGGCAATTTGATTTTATTGTGTTTATATTGTTGTAATTTGAACATAGAAATAACAAAAGAGAGAGAGATTAGGTTACTTAAAAGTGCATAACTAATTTTTTCATTTCATGCATTATGCATAGGAGAATGAGGTGAAAAGTATATTTCCCATTTATTAAAATTATTTTCTTTAGAAGAGGGAATAAAAGAGATAGTTTTGAGAGAAGAAGATGTATCTACTTTTTCTTCACTGTCATTTTCACATGTATCATCATATTTATCATTACAACAATAGAAATTATATTCATTTTAAATAAAATCATTTTCCACATTTTTAGCTAATGTGAAATTATGAAAATTGTCCATTCATTGTCATAATTATGAGAAAAATTTAGAAATTGATCTATGAGATGAGAGGGAAGAAGTGCCTTAGTGACCATTTTATTTCTTTCACCAAAGAGAATGTGAAAAAGTATTATAAGCAAATAAATGCAATAATAACTACTAACATAGAGATTTTGAAAATATTTTTGGCACTTTAAACAATTTTTTAAAATTCCAAGATATTTTTCTAAAAATTGCAAAGAAGGAAGGCTTGGGGTTTGAGGACCTAGTTTGGAAATCTAAGGTTTGGATTGAGAGTTCAGAATTTTTGAAACTTATTGCTATAGTTTAAATTTTTAAATAAATTTAAGTCAAATGCACAAAAATTTATTAAAAAATTTAAGTTTTGAATTTAAATTTTTGCAAGAATAAATACTAATATTGAGATTTTGAAAATATTTTTGACACTCTAAATAATTTACAAAGATTCCAAAATATTTTTCTAAAAATTGCAAGGAAGGCTTGGGATTTAAGGACCTAGTTTGGAAATTTAGGGTTTTGGGTTAGGGTTTTATAATTTTTGAAAATTATTGCAATAATCTAAATTCTAAAACAATATTTGAAACAAATTAATGCTCAAAAATTTGTACAAAAATCATAATTTTAAAGTTGAATTTTTGCACAAAATATGAAGGAAAAACCCTAAGGGTACCTAGGGTTTTAGATTTGTTCAAAGTTAGTCAGGTTCACAAAATATTTTATTATTTTTGGGAAACTAGGGTCTAAGTTCCTAAAAAATAAAAGGTCTGGAGTAAGGGGAAAAATCTAAGCAAATATAATAAAACATAGGTTTTGATCAATTTAATCAAATTAATTATATATAGAAATAAATAAACTTATCTAAAAAATAGGCTAAAATAAATTATTTAGGGATGAAATCTACTCTATAGGACTGGGAAGATGTTAGGAATCTAGATCTGGATTTCATTTTGTAAAAAGATAGGAGCATCAAAATAGGACACCCTAGGGTTCGACACTATAGTCTTTTTTTGCCATTGTTGTCCTAGAGACCTAAGTTTTCTAGGTTTTGTCTGTTGTCTCTATGTGAGCCTGTATATGAAATTTTAGAAAATGAATGTTGATAGAGCTCATTGTAGGTTCATTTCAATCTCTAAACATTGGGTCTATCTACACACATGAAACAAAAAATAAATCAAAATCTTAAGGGGTAAAATTAGGTTAGGGGAAGTATGATCACATGATCTAGAACCCTTGTCCCGATCGCTACCTATACTAACCCTCAAGCTAGGGTCTCATATCCAATGTAGTTTTCCTTTAGGAAATGTACATAATCAATGTGCATGATATATGAAAGAATGAACTTTCACCTAGGCATTTCCTTGATCAAGCATGCAAGTTTATGTGTGATGCAGAATGTTGAGCTATACTATTGACTAATTTTTAATTATGTACTATACCAAAGTAGTAAGTTCTAGATATAAAATGCCTTGTGTAGTATTTTATATAGGAGACTTTTTATTTCAAATCTAGGAGATTTATTTACAATTGGTCGACATTAGGAAAACTTATGGACAAAGCTAAGAAGGAATTGGGACTCATTAAGCAAGGGAAACTGATTGTTAGAGCTAAAAATACCATTAGATAAGAGCACCAAAAATGGACACCCTAGGGTCTAGCACTATAGTCCAATCCTAGTACTCTTGTCCTATAGGATCAAGACCTAGGGGATGGAATTATCATGGGGAATAGAGTTTGGTTGAGCTAGAATGACCGTCTAGAAGGCTACAAATGACTGGGAATAAGCAAACAAGTGACCAGAGCAAGAGACAAGACTAGGATGAGTAAAAATAAAAGACATGGCTAATGTGGACAAGGCTCATATTCTCCAGTCAGATTCTCCTATGAAAGGACTATGAAAAAACATGATATGTGTGGTTGTTTAACGAATTTAGGGTGTATACAACTAGGAAAAGGGAAGAAGATTGTAGTAAAACCCAAGGTAAGCTCATCATATCTAGATGATATACCTAAGAAGAAATAACCATGTACAAGAGGTAAAAATAATTTTTATAAATTTGTGTGGGACATTAGGAAAAGGTTCTACCGCATCACCAAGGTATACTCAAGGAGAAGTTAGAGGAGGGATCCAAATTAGGAGAGAGACTCAAGTGAAGTGCCAACAAGAGTAAAATTTGTTGTGTAAGCTACACTAGGAAGTGTTGGGATATTTTATTCTTAATTTTTATTGACTAAGTACTAGTTGCATGCCTAAAGGAAATAATGAGGCTAATGATCTAGCATGTTGACATATCACATGAGTAGTGACCATGCACACTCACCCGAGGCATGCAGCCTAGACTAGTTCCCATCAATTCTACCATATGGTGTTGGATAGACTTAAATATCTACACTTAGTCATTTGGGTTAATTATATTAAGTCATATTTACTACAAAAATTTAATTATATTTAACCATTTTATTCATTCCACATATTTTTTTTAATACCATAGAAAATAAATTAACAAATCAAAGTTCACAGATAAAGTAGTGATTCCATTTATTTTATTTAAAGAAAATTACAAAGATATTTTAATATCTCTCTCAATATTCTCTCTCTATTCATCTACACACACAACCAACAAACACTTTATAAATAAATTGAAGGGGTATTTATACATAATCCAACCCCTCTCAGGTTACATCATTAATACAATATAGATGACAAGCCAATGACTATTTTAGAAAAAGAATTCATAGCCAACCACTACAATTAAATCCTTTTTATTTAGGCCTAACAACCCCTATATACTCTCTCTATGATAGATATTCATATTTGTGATCTTACTCTCTCATAAACTAGTGCTAGATTTATGCTTGGTTAGTCTCTGATGTTTTTATGAACTGCTTCATAATCATCTCTATTCCCTATGCCCTTGTCGTAGTCTTGTGCTTTTGTCCAAGTCTTTCATCTTATGTTCTTCCTTATTCTACGTATCATTATCTTTCACAACTCATTTTTTTACATCCTTATACCATTCTCTTCTATACTTTTGTCCAAACCCTCCTTATACTATTATCTTTTGTGTCATTCTCTTATGTGCCCTTACTTCTATTGAAGATCCTATCCATAATGTATTGGTAAAATCCTTACTCATTGATTCAATTTGTGACATTGCCCACTTTAGTGTTTTCTCTCTCTCTAATGTAATATTTTAAACATGTTATTTCTCTTCATGTAGCTTTTATTTTGCTCCTACCTACTCCCTTTTTTATTCCACCTTCTTTATAATTACCTATAAATATGTACGTCATGCCTCCACAACCATTGCACTTAGAATATATAAATACAAAAGACATCACCCCTACTAAACCAATAGTCCATCCTAGACTATATTGTAGTTTCCTTAGATAACAAAATCTCAAGATTCACCTATTGTACTTGGTGCTTCAGCTCTCCCATTAGTTTAGGGAAGTTTGAATATTGGAAGTATTGACTTCCACCTCATCATGTAATCATTTCATCTCCTCGAGTTGCTCTAGAAAATCATCTACTTGAGTCATCAAAATATCAAGTTGAGCAATTACAGCTTTATGGGTGTCCTCAAGTGACTTAAATTTTGCTAAAACCTACCTTTAAAGTGCTAAGAAGCTAGCATTTAGCTCTTATCAATGGGCACTTATTTATTTTTCCAATTCTACATCCTATAACACTTTTGTGCATTAGGCCCTATCCTTGATATTCAGCACATTCTCAACTAATTATTGACATTATTGTTCCTTAGGTTTCAGTCATGATTTTAATTTTTTATTTGGCTACACCAAGTTTACAAATGTTAGGAATGGTAAAATCATTCCATGAGGCCAAGATCAAAAGAGTTATCAACAAGAAAATCATAATAGCTACAGATAAATAGAATGCATCACAAAGCAAAGCCATATGTATATTCAAACTATGAGAATATAATGAAGCTAATACAAAGCACTTGCTTATATAGGCAAGTCCAAAGACTAATCTAGATATCCTAACCAATGTGGGATAAATCCACAATAGGAAAAAATAATAGTGTTAAATAGTGCACCTAGTAAACATGAGCTAAAGGTAGGTAAATAACCTACTCTAACACCCCCCCTCAAGTGAAGCTAGAGTCTAACAAAAGCCAAAAAATAAATAGTGGCATATTCATAGAATCAGTCCTGGTAACTAGGCCTAATAAGGTACTCATGTACAATATGTATCCATGAAAAAAGAAGAAAACTTGAAGGAACAAAACTCTCCCCTAAAATGATCTGATATTGAAGCTATCGATACTCCATGTCAAGATCACAAGTTGAATAATGTCAATGTCAAGATCCTTATCTAGAAGACTATAGAAGATCCATCTACATCGAACAATGTTTCTTCCTTTTGCTAAAGGAAGAACATGTTTGGTGTACTAAAAGTCTACCCATTCCATAATGGAAGATGAAAGAGGTAGTAGTATAAATATCTTTGAATCACGTCCAAAGTTGAAGTGTGGCATAGGTATAGCAAGATCATGCACAAGAACTAGATGTAATGCCACAAAAATGAACCAATCAGAAGAAAGACATGGAACATTCACTAAAAGAATGTCCATAAAAAGTAGAGCATAATGCTCAACAAGTGCACTCTTACTAGAACCAGTAGAGTCCTCCAAAGTGAAAAACTATAATGACTCATCATCTTTCATATGAACAAAGGTAGGTTTTGAAACTATATTGCTCAATTCTGGTAGAAATTCATCCCATAGAGGTGGCTCAATAAAAATAAGAGCAATGTCCATCAGGAATGTGTCATCATAAGAAATTATAGGAGGAGAGAGTACATCATTAGAAGTTAAAATTACACTGATAGGAGGAGAAGGAGATGGAGAATCATCATCCATTTCACCATCAAAATCCTCACTAATAAGAGGAGAAGGAAGTGGAACATAAGGAGGTGGAGTAAATGAGGGTGTAAAAAACCCAGAAGACTTAATATCCTTCTCAAACAAGGCTACAATAGCATCCCAAGCTCCCTTAAGTGATGTGGCATCCATAATATGAATTTGCAAGTTGTTTAAAACGTTAAGGTGAATCAAATGAAGAGCGTCATATTGCATAGATTCAATCTAGGAAATTTCTTCCTCATCAGTGAAGTTAGGAAGATCACCAAGTACCAATCTCCAAACGCCTTTTAGCTAAAGGTGTATCTTCATTTTGATCTTCCAAAGGGTGTAATTTGAGGTTTTGAGGGACTCTATTGTCTAAATACAATGAATAACTTTGGAAGAAGAGATAATAATCCCCAAAAAAACAACTTTTGATTCAAATGATAATGAACGACCCCCCCCCCAAAAAAACATGTATTAAAGCATCCTCACCAATGTGGCACTTTATAACATAGTGCATTTTTTACAATTTGATGACAACATGTGATAAAGAATTGAAAAACATGCACTTTTGAAAAAAAAGGGAACTCAAATTCAAGTTATAGTTTAAGAGTTATAAGCGCTTCGATTTTTCATAAAAATGGGTCAAAATAATTAAAAAGCACTATGATTTGATTTTAGAGGCCAAATCAGAAAAGAACATGGGTGTGTAACCACTCTTTGGAACCAAAATTTCACCATAGACTTAGAAAAGTCAATGAAAGTGAAAAAAAAATTGGATTACCTTGGGAAGTGTGTAATCAAATGTTACTCCCTCTTTAAGCAAAAAATACATCTTGTTAATACAAAAAAATGAATTTCTAGTTATCGTAAGAGGAACAATAATGAATTACAGCTGTGTAAAGAGAGAATAAGGTGGAGATAGTTGTCTTTGGGATCCAAAAGTAAATTCAAGTCAAAGCTTGCTAGAAAAGAAAGACTTCAATGCAGGTAAAAACACCACTCTCAGTGCTATGGCATTTTTCCTTTGTCCAGATAATAGCCAATGCCTATCTACACACCACAGAAGCTACTTGAAACACCTTCCCTCAAATAGTTCAATGCCTATCATATATATAATGCAACAACGAATTAAAATTAAAAATTCAAGGTAAATTTGTAGAAATGAGACAAAATGCTTGTCGTTTGTTGATGCCAAGGCTGCCAAAGTATGATGCCAAGTAGTTGGTAATTTCAATGCTACATGGGATGCTCCAAATTTGGTCTACACCTTCAAAAAGGAAAAAATCAAAGATGTCTATCATCTAAGTTTATAATAAGAGACAAAAGAGGAGGATGATGCCAAGTTCAATGTAACATTTACAAGCGTCAAAGTGTCAAAAAAAACTTTACCAACAGATTTCAACACTAAAGAGGTATGAAAAAAGGTGCAAGTCTAAAATAAATAATAGAAAGTAGGAAAAAACAAATTTACTTCACTCCAAAAATGGATTCTAATTCACTTTCTTTAGTAGTCTCTTTTGACGCCTAGTGGGTGAAAAAAATAACTAGATGCCAAGGTGGATTTGCAAAAAAAGGACAAAACATAGGCCAGATATGTAAACAAATATCTTTTTTTATTTTAAATGGAATGCTCTAGAGTAAGATCCTTCCAAAAAAAACAAGACCTATATAACTCAACTCAGATGTGAAAAAATCCACAAAAATTTAGCATAAAAGAATACAACAGAAGTGTTGAAGTCAAAATTTCATATCCAAGTGCATATATCTACTACTCTTTTCTCCAAATCCACAAACAAACTTAATGCTGAAAAAAGTTTCAATGCTAGTTTACTGTCTCAAAGCAACAAAATTTTCAAAAGAAACAACAAAAATTTCAAAAAAAAATGTTGAAAAATCTAAAGAGAGGCACCAAGATCTCTCTGAATTGCAAGCTTGGATCATTGGAACTTCTTCAAGGCTTTAATACCATGTTAAGAATGGTAAAAACATTTCATGAGGCCAAGATCAGAAGAGTTATCTAAGAACATCACAATAATTGCAAACAAATTAAATGTATCACAAATCAAAGCCAAATGTATATTCAGACTATGAGAATATAATGAAGCTAATACAAAGCACTTGCTTATATAGGCAAGGCCAAAGACTAATCTAGCTATCTTTACCAATGTGGGATAAATCCATAATAAGAAAAGTAAATAGTGATATATAGTGCACCTAGTAAAATGAGATAAAGGTAGGTAAATAACCTACTCTAATAATAAAAACCCCATCAGTGATGGGAATAGTGGCACCTGATTTATTCAAAAAATTTAGAAAGCCATCGATGGCCTCTGTAAATTACTCTATTGCCCATAACTTATCCTATTGAGGATTCACCAATTTTTTACATTTTTTGAGAAAGAGTTCCATGAGCATCTCTAATTTATTAATGGATTCATTAGTTATAGGAATACCATCATCAAGTATTGGCTTGCTCCTTAAAATTATCTGACAAAGGCCTAGTTTTGTCTAACAAAGGCCTAGTTTCCTTAGTTGAGATGCCTTAGTTACATCTTCTTATTGATTGAGTGCTTCAAGTTCTTTGAACTTGCATTATTTCTCATGCTCTTCCATATACATTTAAATAACCTCCTAATGCTTATGGTAAAACTTGTCAACATCATTGCTATGTATAATTTTTTGCCTAGAAACCTCTAGGGTAAACTTTATTAGGGTTGTGCCTGCTTGAGCTATAGAGCATTTAAGGGAATCCAACCATAACATGTTTGGAACATCTACCACCTCTAAGATTATATTGGTGTTGGCCTTATGGAGCTCAAAATGGCATTCATCATTATATATATCCATTTCAAAAGATAACTCGCATCGAGTTTGTTTAGTAGACTCGTGTTTAGGGAAGTAATCCCACATATACAGTTGCTCAGCTAGAATATCTTTCTTGAATAAGGTGTGAGTGAGAAGGTCATCATTACCACATTTTTTTAATATTTTTTCTCTTCAGCTTACTACATAGGTTCCTTACCTTTTTTTTGTTTCACTCTATATCTATAATTTTGGGGATCTTTTTCCATTGTTCACTGGTGTCAAAACCAAGGTCCTGTGTGTTGGGGGTTTCCCCTCTTCCTATTTCTTCCCAAAAATGCTTTGAAATTTTAATGTTAATTTATTGATCCTTATTAGTAAGTTTTTATTTTTTAGGCTCAAGAGTGGACTCCTTTTTAGGTTACATATTAGGAGACGTTTCACCTAGTTCAGGAATAACCACTTTGGGCACTACAAGCTTTGACGCCAATTAGATAGTTAGTTTTGAAGCAATGATGTCATCCTTTTGCTCTATAGGTAACCCCTAGGATCTTATTGGAAAAGAGGCCTACCTTTGTCATTTGAGGGAAGCCTTGGGTTTATCATGCACCCTGCCAGATCTGCTGGCCTCAAGTCTTGTCCTTTTTTCCTTATTTCATGTATTTTCTTTTACATGTGTTTTTGCTTAAGGGGGAGAGGTTCCTTTTCTACCTCCTAAATTCTTGATGTTTTCCTATATAGACTAAGAATATAATAAACCAACTATATTTTCCTTACATGATTATCTTGAAAGGATTACTATTAGTTTTCCCTGATTTGTGCCACTTTATGTATGCTTCCCTTCCTAGATATACATATAGATTGTGAAGAGTGTGAATCTCAATGTCACTATTATCACCATAAATATTCACTAGGCATGCATCTGTAATGTGATTAACATAATCCATGAATTATTTGAAAGTGAAATCATAAGGCAACTTGAGCCAACCTGACAAGTTATCAGTGATCTCTATTCAAATCCATGTGAACAAATAATGTTGTCTAACAACAAACTCAACATAGGTTCCCATCTATGTGGGCAAATATTTTTGTGCATGTCATTCATTCCCAAAAGCTTCTTTCCTCCCTTCAAACCAACCCTTCATATTTTCCTTGTAGGAGGGTGTGATGGTGTTAGAACATGTGAATTATTTGAGCCTCTTGGTGGGGGACTTATGCTTTGGTGGGTAAACCCACTCCAGTTCTTTATCAGAATACTTTGGGATACCAATCTCATCATAAATAAGTAAGATCAAAATTTCACACTGGGGAAACTTTTGATTAGGCATTTAATGTGCCTTATTGGAATCTTCTTAAATTTTCTCAACAAAGTACTAAGAATAATTGTACTTAGTCCCTTTGGCCATTTGGCTTGATACATAGAAGTGGTCCATATCCACCTCCTTCCACCTATCCATACACCCTAACTTGGTCATGACCAAGCATTCAACTACCCAAATTATGGGATCTAAAAGACTCATAATATACATGACATGGCCTTCTTTATTGTACTTTAGTGTCATTACCATTTTTCAATCACATCCTAATCATTAAGATCCACATTGATAGCAGTCCCTAAACAAAGTAACCTGGTTACTTTATTAATCTATTGAGGGTAATATTCATTAGGTGCCCTAAAAAGTAATATAATCTTCATGGATGTGTAAAATCAAGAATGAACCACCTCTTAGGGTTTTTAAAAGTATGGTAGTTGGAAAAGTTGGAGCATGCCTGCATCATCTAGTAAGTTGTAAATTGTGAGATCATAAGTGACCTCATTTCTTATGTTCTAGTGTTCAACTTGATAGTCTGCAAGTTGTTCTTATTACCAGATTGGAAATGATTATTATAAAAAATATAACAAATGGAAACCTTATATTCTTAATTATCTACATTCAAAATTGTATTAGGGTACTACATTTCTTAAATTAGAATTGGTGGTGGAGGTGATGTTGTGGCTACCTTCTTCACTATGCATGCCATCTCTGGTGCCTCTCTACCAAATGTATCTTCTACCAACTTTTTTGGGTTCTTTCCTTGCACACCATGTACACCAAAACCTTCTTCTTGGATAAAAACAAGACTCCCTTCTTCTTCACCCTTGCAATCCTCTACTTCAGGAATGACTGGTGGTGGATCTCTTTTCCTATTTTTCTACTTTGGTTGCATCACCAACCAAGGTCCTTAAAGGTTAATGCACACCTGACCAATTCTTCCAAATGAATACATTTTATTGCCTTATTTTCAAACCTATAATACTTTTACCTTCCTAATTTAACCTCTTTTAATGGCAAACATAATATTTGTAACCTACAACTCTCTTTCATGTGTTCCTATTTCGTTTCTTGAATACACTTCTCTCAACCTTTTCTTCACTTTTGGAACTAAATATTTCATGAAAATTCTTTATATTTTGCTTGATTATGCTTTTTTGAGACATGTAATCATTATAATCTTTCAACAATAAAAAATAAAATGAGAATCCTCTAGGTCCTTTATAGACAGGATACAATTTTACATTAAATATCATCCATGCCATCATCCATCACTTCAACCATTAATATTATAAATAACATTCCTTATCACCCATTTGACACACTTTCCATTTATGCCACTATGTCATCAATAAATCAATGTCCCATCCTTCTTTTGAAAATTAGTATGCCTTTCTTGTAGAGTATGTTGGCTATAAAAATTCAAATTTCCATCTCTATTCATGGGAACTACCTTTTCCATTTTAACCATTTTTATAATGGCATTTCCTTTGTCATCTTCATCACATATTCTTATATCACATGCCACCTATTATTAACCATTTTCATGCACCACCTCTTGCATGCCTCTATCATTCACTACCTCTTACGCGCTTTCTGCCACCTCTTACGTGCCTCCTTGTCTTGTAAGGTTTTCTTTGATTGTGTGTGATTCCTATCAACCTTTTATTTATGTACTTTTAGATTAATTATATTATCCACCTTAAAACCTTACCCAACACTAAAATATGTGTGTGGTCCACCATGACATAACCAAATGAGACCCAATTATCAAGAAAGTGATAAATGGTAGAGTGTTGAATACCAAAGAGCACCAAATGTGCTAGATCAATCTAAAAAAAGGTGTGCAACTAATACCACACTTATTTGAAAACAAAACTAAATCCTAAGCTAAATTATTGCCATACACCTTATTTATTGAGCTTAAAAGAGTTACATGGAATGGTAGGGCTAAAGCCAACTACCATTAAAATGGCTTGAAAGAAATTGGCCATCTAATATTTTTAACTTGCAAGCACTATTGAGTTGTGGAGCTAAAAGCTTCACCAATGAGCTATTGTGGAAGTTGCTAGGGTTACACAATAACTGACATCGGTCAAAACCAACTGACATCGGTTAGGGGTCAACCAACATCAGAAAAATTAGTTAGAATAAATTGACATCGATTAGGGGTCGGCCGACATTGGTCATCTATAGACCGACACTAACTTCTGTGCATTTTCAGGCATTTTCAAAATTAGAATGTGCTATTTTTAGGAGAACAGTTAGTTTACATGTAAAGACTAAAATTAGTCTTGAGTTTGTTTTTATAATTATTGTTTCCTTTGAAATTCTATTTAAGAGACCCATGGGGCAGTATTGTAAGAAAGGGTGCAAGATCAAGTTGATCTGCAAGAGAGCAAGATCAAGAAGATGTGCAGGGAGCAAGATCAAGAAGATCTGCTAGAATACAATTCAGTAATTGAGTTGGTTGTAATTGAGAGAGAGAGAGAACTCTTGAGGGAGAATTACTGTACATCTGAGAGGTGTGAGGATAGAGAGATTTCTTCATTGTATTTCCTTCTAGAAGAGTTTAATATAAGATTGATTGTTTCGTGTATCTCCTATTATTTGTTGTTTCTGATTTCTAGTTACTTATTACTTATGGTTTCAATTTCGTGTTTAGTTGCTTATATAAAAGTAATCAATTGTACTTGTAAGATCCTAACAAGTGGTATCAGAGCTATGTGTATACACTAACAAGTGGTATCAGAGCATGTTAGTGTTTGTTGATTATAGAATTCACTCATAGGGGTTTCTGATTGAGTGGGAGTAAAGCAATGGAAGAAGAAAGTAAACTAAGAATGGAGAAATTCAATGGCAAGAATTATCAATTATGGAGGATGCATATTGAAAATTATTTGTATCAGAAAGATCTGTATTTACCATTGGGTGGGGTTTTAATGAAGCCCACAAATATGAAAGATGAAGAATGGAATGTTCTTGATCGAAAGGCTCTTGGATCTATAAGGTTGAGCCTGACAGCTTCTGTGGTTTCCAACTTATCACAGGCAAAGACAACGGTAGATTTAATGGATACTTTGGCAAATTTATATGAAAAACTCTCAGCTTCGAATAAGGTATATCTTATGAAGCAATTATTTAATTTGCAAATGCAAGAAGGTGGATCTGTATATAGTCATCTTAATGATTTCCATATAATAGTAAATCAGTTAAATTTAGTCAAAATAGTTTTTGATGATAAAATTAAGGCTCTCTTCATCTTATGTTCTTTACCTAATAGTTGGCATAATTTGGTAATGGCAGTTAGTAAAAATGCATCTACTTCAATTATCTTGAAAGTTGATGATGTTATTAGTGTAATCTTGAATGAAGAAATTTGCAAAAAAAGCACAGGGAAAACATTAGGTAATGCTTTAAGTGTTGAAAGTAGGGGAAGGCAAAGAGAGAAGGGCAAGCAAGGGAAATCAAGGTCAAAGATGGAAAGTAGATCCAAATCTAGAAATAAAAGAATAACCTGTTGGAATTGTGAAAAGAAAGGGCATGCAAAGAAAGATTGTTGGTTGAAGGATAACAAAGAAAATCAGCATGAAGGTAATAAAGAAGCAAAATTTGCAGGTATTGTTACACAAGATGCTCTTACATTTTCTTTGGATAATAAAGTAGAATCATGAGTTTTAGATTTTGGTGCCTCTTTCCATGCAACCCCAAATAGAGAATTTTTCAATGATTATGTCCATGGAGATTTTGGAAAATTTTATTTAGGGGATGATGAGCCTTGTAAAATTATTGGCAAAGGAAAAGTGCAGCTGAAATTATAGAATGGAAACACATGGGTGTTGAAGGATGTCATGCATGTACCCATCCTGAAGAGGAATCTGATTTCTGCAAGAAAGTTGGGTGATGAGGGTTGCACAGTAACTCTCATAGCTGAATCTTCAAAAGTTTCCAAGGGTGCACTTGTATTAGCAAAAGATAAGAGAGTAGGTACACTTTATCTATCTACTTGTATTACTGATTATTCTCCTTCTATTTTATCTACTTCAGATGTAGATGCAAAGTTGTGGCACTGTAGGCTTGGTCACTTGAGTGAGAAGGGAATGAATGTTCTTAAGTCAAAAGGTAAGCTTTCAAATTTGAAAAGCATAGATCTAGATTTCTATGAGCATTGTATTTTTGGAAAATAGAAGAAAGTGAGGTTTCTCAAAACTGGGTCAACAAAGAAGAAGCACAAGTTAGAGCTTGTTCACACAGACGTGTGGGGACCAGCTCAGGTAGCTTCTATTAGAGGATCACAGTATTATGTTTCTTTCATTGATGATGCTACAAAAAAGGTATGGGTTTATTGCATAAAGAGGAAATTTGATGTTTTTGACACATTTAAGAAATGAAAATATTTGGTTGAAAATGAAATAGGTTTGAGATTGAAGTGCCTTAGATCTGACAATGGTGGTGAGTACTACAGCAATAAATTTAATAGTTACTATTCTATGAGTGGAATACACAGGGAAAGGACAGTTCCAAGGACACCTTAGCAAAATGGAGTTGCTGAAAGGATGAATAGAATAATAATGGAACATGCACAGAGTATGAGGTTGCATGCTGGTTTGCCCTTATAGTTTTGGGCAAAAGCTGTAGATACTACAGTTTACCTAATTAACAGAGGACCTTCTACTGCACTAGATGGTGGAATTCTAAAAGAGGCTTAGATAGGTAAAAAGGTAGATCTTTCATTTCTCAGAGTTTTTGGTTCTGAAGCTTTTGTGCACATTGATAAAGAAAATAGAAAGAATCTGGATGCTAAATCTATGCGGTGTACTTTCATTGGTTATGGTTTTGGAGATTTCAGATTCCAGTTATGGAATTTAGAAACTAATAAAATTATTAGAAGCCGTGATGTAGTTTTCAATGAGAAGGTGATGTACAGTGATCAGCTCAAGAGGCTAAATAATTATGAGCAGGGCAATCTTGATTTGGAAGAGGTTTTGATCCAAAATGAGCTCATAGGTAAAAATCATCACTCATAGGAAAACACAAAGACCGACATCGATCAGGTGGAAACCGATGTCGATCATGTGGAAACCAACATTAGTCAGGTGGAAACCGATGTCAGTCAGGTGGAAATTGACGTCGGTCAGGTGGAATCGACATCAGTCGGGTGCAGACTGACATCGATCAGAGATGATCAGGATCAGTCACTGTCAGAAAGAAATTTGAGTGGACAACAAGTTGTAAATGAGTCTCAAATGCCCATAAGGAGGTCTAAAAGGGTAAGTAAACCTCCAATTCGTTATTCCCCTTCTTTATACTACTTGTTGCTCACTGATGGTGGAGAACCAGAAAGTTTTATTGTTAACAAGTTTATGGCCAATTTAGGAAAGGGACACTGGAAAGCAGTTCAGTGGATTCTCAAATATCTGAGAGGAACCAGCAGTAGGCATTTATGCTATGGAGAGTCAAATACTTCTCTACATGGGTATGTAGATTCGGATATGGCAGGTGACTTGGATGGTAGGAGAAGCACCACAGGATATGTGTTCACTGTTGGTGGAATGGTGGTTAGCTGGATTTCAAATTTGCAAAAGGTTGTTGCCTTGTCTACTACAGAGGAAGAATACATTGCAATCATAAAGGCTAGCAACGAAATGATTTGGATGACTCAGTTCATGGAAGAGTTGGGAAAGGAGCAAGAGAGTTGCAGATTATATAGTGATAGTCAAAGTGTAATTCATTTGGCAAAGAATTTAGCCTTTCATTCAAGAACCAAACATATACAACTTAGGTACCACTTCATTAGATAGGTATTGGAGGATGGACAATTGAAGCTGGAAAAGATCCATACGGATAAGAACCCTGCTAATATGTTAACAAAGCCGATAACAAAGGAGAAGTTGAATCTTCATTCAACTTTTGTTGGTCTTCAAGATTGAACTTGAAGAGGAAGAAACAAGCCAGAGATGTTTAGAGGATGTTGTTGTATAGGTACAGGTGCAGCTGTTTATCTCTAAGTGGGAGATTGTTGAGTTATGGAGCTAAAAGCTTCACCAATGAGCTATTGTGGAGGTTGTTGGGGTTACACAGTAATCAACATCAGTTAAAACCAACTGACATCGGTTAGGGGTCGACTGACATTGGTGGAATCGGTCAGAACAAATTGACATCAGTTAGGGGTCGGTCGACATCGATCATCTATAGACCGACACCAACTTCTGTGCATTTCTAGGCATTTCCAGAATTAGAATTGTGCTATTTTTAGGAGAACAGTTAGTTTGCATGTAAAGACTAAAATTAGTCTTGAGTTTGTTTTTTTAATTATTGTTTGCTTTGCAATTCTATTTAAGAGACCCATGGGGTAGTATTGTAAGAAAGGGTGCAAGATCAAGTTGATCTGCAAGAGAGCAAGATCAAGAATATCTATAGGGAGCAAGATCAAGAAGATCTACTAGAATACAATTCATTAATTGAGTTGGTTGTAATTGAGAGAGAGAACTCTTGAGGGAGAATTATTGTACATCTGAGAGGTGTGAGGAGAGAGAGATTTATTCATTGTATTTCTATCTGGATGAGTTTAATACAAGATTGGTTGTTTCTTGTATCTCCTATTATTTGTTGTTTCTGATTTCTAGTTATTACTTCTGGTTTCAATTCTGTGTTTAGTTGCTTATACAAAAGTAATCAATTGTACTTGTAAGATCCTGACAAGCACCTATTGGAAGGATATCATGAATGATAAAAATACCATTCCACCTGATCTGAAATTAACCTAGATGGTGTAAGATGAAAATTTTGAGTAATAAGATTTAGATATTAAAATTATATCAAAATTTACTCAAAACACCAATCTTCAAACTTTAAACCAAGCAAGATCATAATGCAAACAAAAATGAATTCAAAACAAAAATAAACCAACATCATGACCTCTTAGACCCAATCTTATTCCAAATTGATTATGCTTGATCACTTGCTCTTGATTAAATGGATTTGTTTGGAAGACTTAGATTATTGGGATGACATGTGAATTGCTTGATAATGGACTAAGTTGATAGTTTGATATATTTAGTTGATAGAATTTTTTATCATGAAGGCTCATGGATTTTCTGGTTGGTTCAATGGAGGGTGAGCTTGGTTTAAATAGGAAAGGGAGGGAGATTTTCCAATGAATTAAAAATTAATTAGAAGCCTTTAAAGAAGAAGACTCTAGAGAGGAAATAGGTAATTCTAAGGAATTTAAAATTATCTAAAGAAAACTCTCTAGAAAATGATAAGGGTGGTGGAGACTAGGCACTAGGCATGTAGGAGAGCCTACGGGATAGGTCAGTAGGTTTTTAGGAATTTAAAATTAGTAAGTGGACAAGTGGGGATTAAATGGAATTTGAAAATGACAAGTGGGTGTAGGAAGAGTTATTTAAGTAAATAGGATATTAACAAGTAGGATAAAAAGATTAATACTTTATGGGATGTGTTTAATGTTATAGATGAAGAATGATGGAAAGGGGTGTCAAACAAAAAACTATGAGGATTAGTAAGGATGGATTAGACAACATTGGATGGGATTAGCAATAATTAAATAAAATTAGAAATGTTAGTGTAAAAATTAGTAAGCCAATGAAGGCAAGTAAATTTATATGCATACAAATGGCATACAAAATTTAAATCATAGACCAAGACATGCATACCAAGATAAAAAACCTTTGTTTTGATATGTCAGTCATGCCAAGATTTTTGTTTTTACTTCTCAACCCCTTGACTCTAGTGTGCGAGAAAGTTACTTCTTCTAATTGAAGTAAAGCATCTAGTCAAGACTTTATGGATTCTTCTTCATATAATTTGCCAATGTGCACAATACACAAAGAAGGCATGAGTAATTCCACTGGTAAAATTACATCGATGACAAAGACAAGGTTAAAAGGAGTACTCTTATTCAACCTTTTATATGTGGTTCAATAAGCCTATAAGACTGTTGAAACATGATCATCTTAATCAATGTAACTGATATTGAAAATCTTGGTCAGTGTATTACCAAGGAAATTATTAAAGGCTTTAATTGTGCCAATAACTTGAGGGTGGTATAGTGTGGTATTATGGTACATAATCATGAATTCAAATAGAAAGATGCACATTGTTGCATTGATAAATTGACTACCATGATCACTAGTTAGACTTAATGGGTATCCATATTATGTGATGATATGTTCCCATATAAATCTAGTAGCGGTAATATTAGTATAATCACATTTGGGTGATGCTTTAGCTCATCATGTGAAATGGTTCATGATACTAATGATATAGCACATATCTATCCATCTTGTAGTAGGTTGAATGGGGCTAACAAAATCAACAGCCCATTTTTCAAATGGTTCATGAGCAAGTACTGGATGAAAGGGCATGGCATCCCTTTATTTTGGTTTACCTACGCATTGATAAATATCACATTGGAAGTCATAGGCTTTGGCATCCTTGAATAATGTGTGCCACTATAACCCAATTAGCAAAACCTTTCTTGTTGTTACATCACTAGCATAATGTCCTCTTGCACCACCCTCATGGACTTCTTGAAGGACTTCAACATGCTCATGTTGTATTTTATACCTTCATAATAACTCATCACATCCCGTTTGTAAAGGTGTCCTCTAATAAGTCAAAATGGGGTATCACAAACAACCAATTACTTTTTCTTTTGGGTGTGTTATTCCCAAAATCAGTTATGCTCATTTTTGGAAACAACCCCTACGAAACTTGTTCGTTTCATGTTTTTCACTCTAAGTTCATCATTTCGAGACAAGTTTTTCTTGATCTTGTGTTTGGTCAACTGGTATCCTTGAAAAGTTTGTAATGTTCCCTCATTATGATTCCTCAAAAAATGTGAAATTCATTATGATTTCGATGTGATCATTACGTCAAATTTTTGATAAATTTCAAGGAGTTAGTGTGTTTTTTGGTTCCCATGCAAGGGCGGCATTTTTTGCCACCATTGCATTTTCTATGCAAATCACATGCAAGGGTGGAATTTTTTGTCGCCATTACATGTGGTTTTCAATTCCCATGCAAAGGCAGCGATTTTTGCCACCCTTGCATCCGTTCATGCAGGAGTGGTGAAAATTGCCACCCTTGCATTTTTTTGACTCTTTCCAGGCAAATGTGGTGATTTTCGTTGCCCTTGCATTTTTCCATGTAGGAGCGGTGAAAATCACTGCCCCTACATCCTTTTTACCTCACATGTAGAGGCGGTGATTTTTGTCACCCCTGCATGACCTCAGTTTTCGTGCATGGCATTTATGGTCATGTGCATCGAGTGGTTGAAGTTGATTTTCAACCTTTTTAATCTATTTTTCAGCTCATTTGTTTCATTTCAATTTGTCTTCTCCTCCTCCCTACATCCAGTCGATCGTGCAAATGAGTGGAATCATGATTTCTTCAGATTCAGGCATGATATTGTGATTTTCCAGGTAGGGTTTTGTTTTCTTCTTTGCATTTTCTAAGTTTTCATTTTGTTTTTGTTTTTCTCTTTCTCAGGGTTTTTATTTCTTGTTTAAGTTTTTATTTGTGTTTTTCTTCCCCCTCCTCCCTTTCTTCCCCAAGGAGGCGATCTAGGTGGAAAACCCACCCCCCCCCCACTGTTGGTCATTTTAGTGGTGTAATGGTGGCTAAAATCACCGCTTTTACACAATTTGTCTCATCCAGTGTAAAAGCAGTGATTTTTGCCACCATTACACCTTCCCTTCACAATTCTGTGAGGGCAGAAAAAATTGTTTCCATCACACAATTCCCCTTAATATCCTTCGTGTAAGGGCAGCAATTTTTGCCACCCTCACATGAAGTCCATCAAAATTAAGGGCAAAAAAATTTGCCACCCTTATACGTCGTAACCCCTTATGCATAGGCGGCAAAAATTGCCACCCATGCACGAATTTTTCATGCAATGACAAAAAAATTCTCCACCTATGCAACCCCCCTTTTTTTAAAAAAATACATGCAAGGGCAGCAATTTTTGCCACCACTACATGCTCTCCTTTCAATTTTCATTATTCTAAAAAATTTTGATTTTCTCACTCTTCTGAGCCTACTTCCCATTAAATGTTCTAACTTGCTCATGCCCTATCCCTTTCAATCACATTCCCATGGTCGTGATCATCAACATGCAATTTTCCCAGATTGCCAATATTTCCCCTAATTGCGTGATCATGATTCTTGTTGTAGTTTTTCTCAAGGATATTTCTTCATCAACATACTTTTGACAAAGGCTCATCCAGATGATTGAGGTTTCTACAAAGAAATTGAAGGTGAGAAGTAAAAGTATCAAGGTGTTTTCCTAATCACCTTGGTTACTTCTAATGTCGACGACATCAAGGATATAAAGATCGAGCACATGGATATGGTTGAGTTTGTAGAAAAAACTAAATCGATCAACCCCAATAATGAAATGAAGAAGATAATCGAGAGGAATATCCATCTAGTATCTTTTTTTCCTATAGTGGCTCACCACATAGAGTTCATTCTCCAGTGCACTTAGTTCTACAACAAAGATACTAGGGTTGTGTTAGACGTTGGTAGTAACATGGTGATCAGACTAGACCCTAAGTTTATCAACAAAGTATTCATGTGTCCTCCCATTACTGATGTGTTAAAGCTTGACTTCATTGAAGCACAAAAGGAATATGATAAAGATCTCGAAAGAGCGAAGAAAGTGATCAATAATAGATGGCTCAAAATTCCAAGGGCAAACTTGTCAAGATGGCCATGGAGTGATTTTATTAAAGAAGTTGGTGACCTGATCATGCTCCTCAGCAGGGTAAGAGATTTACCCTCTTCCTCTCAATTTCATGAATGGATGTACCCCTTCGTTAAGATAATTCTCCAAGAAAACAAGTCATTTTTTTGGAGAGAACAAATCAGCAATGCTCTGCATGAGCAATTGATGAAGGTATCTACTACCTCCAAATTCTACATGATCTCATACATGGTGTATATTACGACATCAATGAGAACCTTTCCAGGTTTAACATCAGAAAGAGATAGAAAAATGACCTCGGTGTATCAATATTATCCTCAAATGACATTGAAGGGTTCCATCCATCATTTGGAAGGGTAAATGATGCTTTCTTCATGATATTTTTGTCTCTTTGATCCCCAATTAGAATAGAAAAGAGTGTCAGATGAAGCCTGGACAGTTGTGAATGACTTTGGATGTATGTTCTTGTAGTTCCCTACTTTTTATTATATGTGAGTTAGCTTTTTCCAAGGTTACCCCTATATGCTTCTAAGATTCCCCTCAGACAAATTGGTCTTGATGGAGTTGTGTAGGCAAATTATTGTCGTGCACAATAAGCAGATGGAACTCAAGAAACCTAGTTTTAGGTTCTTGATTGAAATTGACAGCTTTTCAGTATTGACTGCTATAAAAGCTAGAGCAATGGAGACTGAAATGCAACCTGTAACCATGAAGCACTTCAAAAGGAGGATAAATTTTGATTATAGAGGTGTGAAAGATATAATCCAAAGGAAGACCCAGTTCCATGAGCCGATGATCGAAGATATTTGGGTCAATTTGAGGAAAGCTAAAGACATCAGAAAGATGGACTATAGTAGATTGTCCCTTGAGCAAATAGAGTATTTAGGGCTCACTGATATCCCTACAAATCTAGTGGATGATAGAAATTTGATAAATAATAGATATCATGCTGAACAAGTTGCCAATGCCCCTCTTTGCCCGATCTAATGGTCTTAGAAGGAGTTGACTTCTTTAAGAATGAGATTCAAACCAATATTGGCAAACACCAATGATTGGTTAGCAAATAAGGGAATCACTTTGAAAGAGTTCATTACATGGTTAGAAGCTAAATTTCAAAAAGAAACAAGGAGGAGGGCAAAAAATAAGACGAAGAATAAAAGTGATGTCCCTACTTCTGATAGGCCACATAAACCTAGGATCATATTCATGACAAAGAAGTCACAAGTTGCAGAGAAGGAACCAGGAATGACAGAGATGAAAGTTGAGAAGCAAAGCATCAAAAAACTAGTAGTGGAATAGATGGAAACTGATGATAGGCCTGTAGGTCAATAGGAAAAGGAAACTCTATCTCCACAAGCAAGTGTGTAGCCAGATGTAGGAGTTTCTTCTTCCCTACCTAACTCACTAGATGTAACTCCACCTATCTCTCCAATCAGTATTCCCTCTTCTAGAGCTACCTCTCCTTCCAAAATTATTTTTAGCAACCCTAAAAGTGCTTTTGGAGATGTTCTTCATTCCTCAGGATCAATCCCTAGTTTGTCATCTCCATCTTTGGATATCAGAGATAGATCTGCCCTTGATCATTCAATAGCAAGTATAGCTTTAACTGATACTACACCCATTATTTTCACCACTAGTGTAGGTGTTACCCCAGTGATGCCAACTACAGGGATTGATGTTAATGTAAGTGCTTCTACCCTCCCACCTTGGTTGTCAACTTACACATCCAAAAGGAAGAAACAAGCCATCTCTCCAAATGACTTTGATTTCACTAAAATTGTGTCAGCCAAAGTCAAGGCTCCCAAAAAGCCAAAAATCCTTTCAAAGATGATTGAAGATAGGGGCACAAATTTTTGGAAGTTGTCAGACCTCCACAGGACGCAAATCTTGAAATTTTTAATAAGAGTGACTACTCTATCTCTCGAATTGAATTGGGGAAGGTAACTCATGAAAGTGATAAGAGTGATTTGCAATCAGTGATGGACATTATGGTTCAAAAATTTGATAGGGAAAGAGAAATGAAGGACCATTATAAATCAATGATGGAACAAATGACCATGGTGATAAGGAGGATTACTATCACTCTAGAAATTGTGACTCCAAAGGCTATCTCCATCGATGACCCCATGATTCAGAAGGTAGAAAAGACCTATCTCAAGGGAAAAGTGCTTGATGATCACTTAGGCAAGATGCATACACAAGGGATTTCCTTGCTTACAGAGTTGTCTGAGAAAATGGGTAAGATGAAGAAAATGAGAACAAAACTAGATGATCTTATCAATATCATTTCTCAGGATGTTGAAATCACAGATAAATATATTGATAAATGGATGGATATGAAGAAGCTAAAAATAAGCACCCTAGTATCAATTGGTGTTATTGTTGATAGAGACTCGTATATTGAAACTAAAGAAGCATTGATGTATAGGAGTCGGGTGCCTAAGGAGTTAATCAGTGACCTTGAATCTTCCAAAGATCTCAATAAACAAAGTGATATCATTATTTTGCATAAGTTAGAGGAGCTACCTTGCAAACTTACTACACAAGACAACCAATTTATTTTAGCAGAAGAAATGATTCAAGAATTTAAAGGTATGTTTTGAAAAGAATTCGATGAGAAAACATTTTCAGTGGCCTCTGTGGACAATGTCCTAGATAATCAGTTAACTCTGGATAATCTAAAAACCAGGTTAACTAGTCATGCAAAATCAGTCACAGCAGTGAGAGATGCCACAATCAGGGCCAAGGTGATCTTCAAGAATACTGTTGCTCCAAACAGTATCAGAATATAAGCAACTATCACCATGTACGATGCTCATATAAATAAATATAGAGCTATAAATTGAATCAACTTTCTGTTTGTTTAATTTCCTTTTTTTTTAAATGCACTTTTGTAACTGCTTTGGACATTTGCACATGTACTTTTTTCATGTGTAATTTCATGTAAAAAGATGGAAAGTCCAAAGTCAACAAGACTTCCATCTTTGACTAGGAAAAGATATTTTAGGTCTTTTATCAATTTTCAAGGCTTCCCCTATAAATAAAAGGGATCCTCTTTTATAAATATCGATCTTTTTGTAATTGAAAACAAAAGCTCTACCCAAATTAAGATGCTTCATGAGACTTTGAGCTCAGATTGTAAATCATATTTTCTTAGATGAATGAGAAAGCAGGTTACTTTTCAGACTTTGTGTTGGAATAACTTGTGTTATTTAGGAGAATGTTCTTATGTCATTTTCCTAATAATATCTCATCTATTTGATTAAATAAGCAAAGCATGTTGGAATTATCTGAAGATGTCTTGAAGTTAATTATAAAGACTTTGTGCTACTATAATTACCTTTAGTTTGTGTTTTTTCATGTTTTAGTGTGGGGTATTAGAAAGGCTTTGAACTGCTTTTATCCTTTGTGATCTTATGCTCCATTGTAGTTTTTGGTGGAGATTTTGAGCTGCACTTCATTCTACTATTACGTACACTACAAATCAGTAAGGGAAGCAACAAAAGACTTTGTGCTTTCATGGGTTTTTCGTGAATTTGGTTACTATCTAGGAAGTTTTTTTGTAGCTTACTGAACGTCATTTCTAAAAGAAGAGAAATGCTTTTAGTTATCAGCCAGGATTTCTCTTTTGCCTTGTAAACATCATCTCTAAAAAAAGAGATATGGATGGTGTGATCTCACCCTTGAGTCTATTTTTAGTTTATATTAATATATAGTAGTTTATAGGGAACCTCCCCTTGATGAGAGGAGAGATTTTTGTCATTATGCTATGGTAAATCTACACTTTTTGCCATATAAATATCCTTGTGTTGTGGTCGATATATCCATTTTGCCATCAGTTAGTTGATGATAAAATATTCATCCAACAGCTTTTGGTGACTCTACTGGGGAAACGAACTTACACTTTAAAGCTTTGAGTTTCAAATTGAAGCAGTTATAGTCCTTTTTCTTTTTTTCACTCTGGTAGATCCATTGTACACGCGAGGCCAGAGAGCTCAAGGTATTGTTGACCCTATATTCAAGTTAGTGCAGTGAAATAATTTTAAGATTTCTCCTCCGCCATCTCACCTCCAACGTACCAGGAGTTTTCCTCCTACCAACGTCAGATCTCCAATACCAAACAAAGCTTCTAGTCTTAGTCCTAGTAGAGTTTTGTCCATACTTACCCCACCAAGATTTGTTATCCCTCCCTTTAATTATCATATCATGGCAGCCCAAGGTCCTTGGGGAAACTCTTTTGGTCTTCTCAATCTAGCCCCACCTTTACACGAACTGTGATGTAGTTCAAGAAAAAAATTCCTCAAATTTTATGGTCACAGGAAGGTTCATCTTGATGAGCATATTATTGCCTTCTACATAGCATGTGGTGTGATAGGTGTGGAATACGAAGATATAGTGATAAGACTATTTGTAGAAACTTTGCAAGGCACTGTCGTAGACTAGTTTTATCACCTTCAAGTTTAAACTATAACTGACTGGAATACGCTCAAGGATAAGTTTGAGGCCAGGTTCAAACTTGTTGAAGATGTACATGCCTTGTTGGCTCAGCTTACACAAATGAAGAAGGAACCTCATAAGCCTATGTGAGACTTCATTGCTAAATTCAATAAGCTGAGGAATTAAATTCTTACAATCGCTCAGCCAACACCAAAGAACCTCAAGTGCTTTTTCATCAACTCTCAACTTCTTGAAGTAAATTTTTTGTTGAGGCAAGCCAGTCCTATATATCTTTCTGTAGCCCAAAATTTAGCTACCGAGATTGAAGATGATCTTATCCTGGCAGGTAAGATCAAAAAAAATTCCAATAAAAATAAATTTTCTTCATCTGTTGAAAGTTCTTCCACAAGCACCACAGATCCTATGGTGTAGAAGTTGACAAATGAACTGCTAGCCCTGAAAACACAAATGGCCCAAGGTATGTCTGCTCCTCCTTATTAGGATATGCCAAGGAGGACTTTCCAGAACCAACCATATCAAGGCAATGCTGCTAGAAATCAAGGGCAACCAAATCGTCTACCTCCCCCATGGGGAAAACTTGCCATTAAAGTAGCACTAGCTAGCTCAGCAGTTGGTTACCTTGTAGCTGAATAGGATTTCTCATTCTAATTTGAGTTGGACCAAGAAGATGATGATAATCTCTTTGCAGAAGGAGAAGAATAATTAGCTGGTGACTCCAACATTGGTTTCCTAAATTACCAAGATGAAGCTAGAGGTATACGTTATTTTTACCAGGTCCTAAAATCAGTCAATTCAACAAGTTAATAAAAGAAAGGTGGGCGAAAAACCTCATCTAGTAAGCTCAATTGCTAAACAAGGAACTTCCTTACCCTTCCAATCAAAGGACCCGGTGACCAATAAGAAAGTAAGTGTTCCATCCTATACCTTCTACTTCTATTTCTTAGACTAGTGCCACACCCAATAAATATTAGGATGATGGACTTCCTCCCTCTGTTTCTAGTTCATTTCAATTATTTGACTTAATTGATCAGCCAAAAAGACTAAGATTCAAATGACTAAAATTGAGTACTTGAGAGCTAATCCTGAATAGTTTTATAGGCTAGTTGAATATGTAAAAAATAAAACCATCCCTATAGGACAAGATTTTCTAAAAGTGTCTCATGATTCCTCGAATAACAAATCCACCCAGAATAGTCTCGTCGCTACTCCTCTTGTCACCCCCGAGAAAATAGAACATTTCTATGTTTCTCTTTTGATAAACGATCATAAGTTGAGCAACTGTATAATAGACTTTGGAGCCTCTGACAATGTTATGCCTACCAAAGTAGCAAATTCTCTTGGTTATACCTTGACTAAGACCTTTGGGAGATGTTTCTCCATGGAGAACAAGCAAGTCCAACTCTTGGGTCAAATCAAAGATGCCCAATTTGTGTTTACAACATTTCTAGAGAAGAGGATCAAAATGACAGTCTTGGTAGCCGATATTCCAACCTCTTATGGCATTCTACTTGGGCATAATTTTTGCAAGGACGTAGGTGGAGAATTGAATATGGACCTATCTAAAGCAAGGATACCTATTAAAGGCATCATGAAAAAATTGCTCCCTGAGAAAGAGTCAAAATATATAGTCACCCAAACATCAGATCTCCAAGCTCAAATTTTATTTGAATCATCAAGAATGGGTAATTATTTCCTGACTACTGAAGATGTTTTTAGCTCATCAGATAAAAGTTCTTTTAGTGAAAATTCAAAAAATTTAGATACAAAGTCAAAAGAATTGTTAGAGCAAAGTTCAGACAACAAAGGATCTTTCCAGAATAATGAAGAGAAATTTTTGAAAAGATCAAATTCTAATGATGTCTAGATTTTAAAATTTGATGACAGTTACTCTTCTATCGGTTATGGTACCGAAATTGTTTTGATATCTACTTAAGGAGAATTTTTTCCTTATTCATATTAGTTGCAGTTCAACAATACTAACAACACCACTGAGTATGAGTCTTTGCTACTTGGATTGAAAGCAGCTCATGCTAAAGATATTAAGATTCTTCATGCTCAGGGAGATATTAAACTGGTAGTTTGTCAGGTAAGGAACCTGTACCAAACCAAAAATGAAAGATTGTGACATTATCACAATTTAGTATGGAATTATATTGAAAGTTTTGATGCTTTCAATATTTCTACTATGTCAAGAGAATTCAATGATCGTGCAGATTCATTGGTGGTCTCTGCGACCCTCATGGTTCCCCATAAGAATTTCAAAGGGGACAAGTACACTATTGAGATGGTTTTTTAACCAAATGTACTTGATAATGCTAGTCATTGGTAGGTGTTAAACAATGATAATCAAATCATTGCTTTTCTAGAAAAGATAGACAGCTTTGAGGAACTTTATTTTAAAGGTAGCAAATCTCTACCATGGGAGTCAGTTCTCAAAATAAATTCCAAACCTGATGAAGAGTTCCTTCAACTCAAGGGGAATAAAATTTTAAAAGGGTTGGTTTCTCTTGAGATATTGTTTGATAAGTACGACATGTATGTTAAGCAGCGACAAATGGATTCAAGTTCCTCTAAGGAATTTGATCAGGTAAATTTGAGTACAACAAAAAATTCCAAAATGGTCAACATTGGGAATTATTGCACTTCTAATGAAAAGCTCAAATTTGTTACTCTTCTTCACCATTACATTGATGTTTTAGCATATTTTTACGATGATTTGAAGTCTCTCTGGCCTAAAAAAATTTGGCATGAAATTCATTTGAAAGTTGGGTCATCACCTTACAAGCAAAAACAAAGGCAATACAACCCCAAAATATCAGGTATTATCCTTTCTAAGATCCAAAAAATGTTGAATGTAAGAATTATTTTTTCAATCCATCATTCCACTTGGATTGCTAACATAGTTCCCGTGAGAAAAAAGAATGGAGAAATTTGTATATGCGTTGATTTCAGAAACTTAAATTAATCTTTTTTAAAAGATAACTACCCCCTACCCATCATGGATCAAGTGTTAAAAATAGTGACTGGTTCAAAAATGTTATCAATGTTAGATGGTTTTTTTGGGTACAATCAAGTAGAAGTCAATGAAGCAGATCAACATAAAACTGTCTTCACTACACCTTGGGGCACTTTTGCATATCACATAATGCCTTTCGATTTGATCAATGATGGCGCTACCTTCCAAAAAATAATGGATTTTGCCTTCAGAGATGAAATAGGGAAGTTTATTGTGGTATATCTTGATGACTTGATCATTTTTTCCAAACATCGTCTTGATCATGTGCATCATTTACAACAAGTGTTAGAACGTTGTTGGAAAAATGGTAGTTCTCTTAATCCCAAGAAGTCAATTTTTGGGATTATAGAAGGTAACCTTCTCGGTCACACTGTATCCTGAGAAGGTATAAAAACTAATTTAGAAAGAGTCAAATCTATCCAAAATCTTACTCTTCCTACTAGTAAGACTATTGTTCATTCTTTCTTTGGAAAGGTGAATTTTCTACGGAGATTCATTCCAAAATTTGCAGAGAAGACTCACCACATTGTCAACATGATGAAGGTTAAAGCCATTTTTCATTAGATTGAGGAAGGAAAGTCAATATTTGAAGATATCAAGAAAGTGATCACCCACGCACCAATCCTGGTTTGTCCAGATTATACCAAAGACTTCGTAATATACAGTTGTGCTTCTAAGCATACACTTTCAGCTATTTTGGTTCAACAAAATGAAAAAGGTGTGGAATCTCCTATATCATTTATGATCTGTCCTCTCAAAGCTCATGAATTGAATTATTCAAATATGGAAAAGCATGCTTTTGCCGTGGTCAAGGTGGTAAAGCATTTCAGATTCTATATTTTGAATTCACATATTATTGTTCCGGTGCCTGATACAACAGTGAAGTCCATTCTAACTCAACATGAGTTTGGTACTAAAAGGGGCAATTAGATTTCTAAAATTCAAGAGTTTGATCTTGATATCAAACCTACCAAACTTGTGTAAGGAAAAGGGCTCTGCCAATTGATTGCTAATAACATATCCAAGGAAATAGAACATGAAGAAACAAAGGTCGAAGATGTGCCTATAGTTCTCTTCGTCACTACTACTGATGAGTGGTATTTTGATAGCACTCATTTTCTTACCTATGGTAAGTGTCCCACCACACTGTCCTATAAATAAAAAAAGAATGTTAAATTGAAGGCTGCTAACTATGTCTTATGGGATAATGGTTTGTACAAGAGATGCCTTGATGGGGTATTTCTTTGTTGCATTGATAAGGTGCAATAAAGTAAATTTTTAGAGTCCTTCCATAATTTGGCTTATGGAGGACATTTTTTTTGTACCAGTGATGGCTCACAAAATTCTACGAGTGAGATACTATTGGTGTACACTATTTCAAGATGCATATAAATAGGTACGTAGGTGTGAATTATGTCAACAGTTCATCAGAAAACCTAAATTTGCCACATTACCTCTTAAGCCAGTGGTGATTGAAGAACCTTTTCAATAATGGGGTATTGATTTCATTAGCACAGTAAACCTGTCCTCAAGTGCCAGACATGACTATGTTCTCACTGTGACTGACTATTTTACCAAATGGGTGGAAGCCATTCCAACTAAGCATGCTACTTTAGAAGTGGTATGTAATTTTTTTAAATAAAATATTATCTCTCGATTTAGGGTCTTAGCTAAGATTATAATAGATAATGATGATTGTTTCTCTTCTCGTGAGGTTACTAAGTTTTGCTATAATTATAGGATTATTCTTTCCCACTCCTCTGACTACTATCCGTAAGAAAATGGTCAAGCGAAATCAAGCAACAAGAATTTGGTTACCATTATCTGAAAATTGGTAGATAATAATCAAATAACTTGGCATAAAGCATTGTTCTATGCTTTGTGGGTAGATAGGATTACACCCAAGAGGGCAATAGGCATGCCACCATTTCAACTTCTATATGGTTTGAATGCAAAGATACCAATCACCCTAGAACTACCAGCACTAAAGTTGGCAAAGGTGATCAAAGATTCAACCTTCAAAAATTCCATTGATAAAAGGATCATGTGCTTAATCGAACTAGATGAGCAGTGAACCATGGTAGTGGACCAAATTACTACACATCAAAATTAGGTAAAGAAACTCTTTGACAAAGAATCAAAGATTCCTGATTTTCAAATTAGAGATCAAGTCTTGTTATGGGACAAGAGGAGAGAGCCAAGAAGAATGCACGACAAATTTGATTATTTGTGGAGAGGTCCATTTATCATTCATCAAGTTTATAGTGAAAATAACTTCTTGCTAAGATATCTAGATGGGACACCATTCTCACTACCTCACAGTGGGCAACATCTAAAACACTTCAATCTTGAAGTATTAGATGAGTTCAGTTGTACATTTGTATATTCTTGTGTTTATTTATTTCCGTTTGGTTTTTCATGTCTTTTTCTTTTTAGCTTGACTCTATGGCCCCATGGCATGGATGAAGGCACTTAAAGACTGGTTTCTACTCCTGTTGATCATTTCAAGAGTTGATCAATGGAAGTTCCCCAATAGGAGCCAACTGTTGTTCTCAAAATCAGCTATGCTCATTTTTGGAAACAACCCCTATGAAACTTGTCTGTTTTGTATTTTTCACTCTAAGTTCATCATTTTGAGACAATTTTTTTTTGATCTTGTGTTTGGTCAACTAACATCCTTAAAAAAATTATAATGTTCCCTTGTTACGATTCCTCAAAAAATGTGAAAATCATTATGATTTCGAGGTGATCAAAACGTTAATTTTTTGATAAATTTTAAGGAGTTAGTGTGTTTTTTGGTTCCCATGCAAGGGTGGCATTTTTTTCTACCATTGCATTTTCTTTGTAGATCACATGCAAGGGAGGCATTTTTTGCCACCATTGCATGTGGTTTTTAGTTCCCATGCAAAGGTGGTTATTTTTGCCGCCCTTGTATCCGTTCATGCAAGAGTGATGAAAATTGCCGCCCTTGCATTTTTTTGACTCTTTCCATGCAAAGGCGGTGATTTTTGATGTCCTTACATTTTTCCATGTAGGAATGGTGAAAATCACTACCCCTGCATCTTTTTTACCTCACATGTAAAGGCGGTGATTTTTGTCACCCCTGCATGACCTTAGTTTTCACACAAGGCATCTATGGCCGCACATGTTGAGTGGTTGGAGTTGATTTTCAACCTTTTTAATCCATTTTTTAGCTCATTTGTCTCATTTCAATTTGTCTTCTCCTCCTCCCTACATCTAGTCGATCGTGCGAATGAGTGGAATCATGATTTCTTTGGATTCAGGAGTGATATTGCGATTTGCCAAGTAGGGTTTTATTTTCTTCTTTTCATTTTCTAGATTTTCATTTCATTTCTATTTTTCTCTTTCTTAAGATTTTTATTTCTCCTTTTCTTTCTTGTTTAAGTTTTTATTTTGTGTTTTTCTTCCCCCTCCTCCCTTTCTTCCCCGAGGAGGCGATCTAGGTGGACAACCCCCCCACCGTTGGCAATTTTTAGTGGTGTAATGGCGGCTAAAATCACCGCCTTTACACAATTTGCCTCATCCCATGTAAAGGCGGTAATTTTCACTGCCATTACACCTTCCCTTCACAATTGTGTGAGGGAGGCAAAAATTGCTGCCATCACATAATTCCCCTTAATATCCTTCATGTAAAGGCGGCAATTTTTGCCGCCGTCACACGAAGTCCATCGACATGTAAGGGCGGAAAAATTTTCTGCCCTTACACGTCGTAACCCCTTATGCATAGGTAGAAAAAATTTCCACCCATGCACAAATTTTTCTTGCAATGATAGCAATTTTTGATGCCTATGCAACCCCTCCTTTTTTTTTAAACATGTAAAGGCGGCAATTTTTGCCACCCCTACATGCTCTCCTTTTGATTTTCCTTATTCTAGAAAATTTTGATTTTCTCACTCTTCTGAGCCCACTTCCCATTAAATGTTCTAACCTGCTCACGCCCTAGCTCTTTCAATCACGTTTCCATGGTCATGATCATCAATGTGTAATTTTCCCAGATTGCCAATATTTTCCCTAATTGCGTGATCATGATTCTTGTTGCAATTTTTCTCTAGGATCCTTCTTCATCAACATACTTTTGACAAAGGCTCATCCAGATGACTGAGGTTTTTCCAAAAAATCAAAGGTGATGAAGTACAAGTATCATGGTGTTTTTCCAATCACCTCAGTTACTTCTAATGTCAATGACATCAAGGATACAAAGATAAGGCACATGGATATGGCTGAGTTTGTAGAAAGAACCAAATTGAGCAACCCCAGCAATGAAATGAAGAAGATAATCGAGAGTAATATCTATCTAGTATCTTCTTTTCCTATAGCAGCTCACCACATAGAGTTTGTTCTCTAGTGTGCTCAGTTCTACAATAAAGATACCATGGTTGTGTTAGAGATCGGTGGTAACGTGGTGATTAGACTAGACCCTAAGTTCATTGACAAAGTATTCATGTGTCCTCCCGCTACTGATGTGTTGAAGCTTGACTTTGTTGAAGCACAAAAGGAATATGGTAAAGATCCTAAAAGAGCAAAGAAAGTGATCAATAATAGATGGCTGAAGATTCTAAGGGCAAACTTGTCAAGATGGCCACGGAGCTTTCTACGGAGTGATTTCATTGAAGTTGGTGACTTGATCACACTCCTCAGCAGGGTAAGAGGTTACCCTCTTCCTCTCAGTTTCATGAATGGATGTACCCCTTCATTAAGATATTTCTCTAAGGCAAACAAGTCATTTTCTAGGGATAACAAATCAACAATGCTCTACATGAGCAATTGATGAAGGTATCTACTACCTCCAAATTTTATATGACGTCATACTTGGTGTATATTATGGCATCAATGAGAACCTTCCGAGGTTTAACATCAGAAGGAGATAGGAAAATGACCCCAATGTATCAATATTATCCTCAGTTGACATTAAAGGGTTCCATCCATCATTTTAGAAGGGTAAATAATGCTTTCATTGTGGTATTTTATGTCTCTTTGATCCCCAATTGGAATAGAAAAGAGTGTCAGATGAAGCCTGGACAGTTGTGAACGACTTCGAATGTATGTTCTTGTAGTTCCCTACTTTTTCTTATTTATGGGTTGGCTTTTTCTAAGGTTACCCCTATATGCTTCTGAAATTTCCCTCAGACAAATGGGTCTTGATAGAGCTATGTAGGCAAATTATTGTCATGCACAATAAGTAGATGGAACTCAAGAAACCCAAATTTAGGTTCTTGATTGAAATTGGCAGATTCTCAGTATTGACTGTTGCATAAGCTAGAGCAATGGAGACTAAAATGTAACTCATAACCATGAAGCACTTCAAAAGGAGGCCAAATTTTGACTATAGAGGTGTCAAAGATATAATCCAGAGGAAGACCCAGTTCCATGAGCTGATGATCGAAGATATTTAGGTCGATTTGAGGATAGCTAAAGACATCAGAAAGATGGACTATAGTAGATTGTCCCTTGAGCAAGTAGAGTATCTGGGGCTCGTTGATATCCCTAAAAATCTAGTGGATGATATAAATTTGATAAATAATAGATATCATGATGAACAAGTTGCCAATGTCCCTCTTCCCCCAATACAATGGTCTCAGAAGGAGTTGACTTCTTTAAGAATGAGATTCGAACCAATATTGGCAAACACCAATGATTGGTTAGCAAATAAGGGAATCACTTTGAAAGAGTTCATTATAGGGTCAGAAGCCAAATTTTAAGAAGAAATAAGGAGGAGGGTAGAAAATAGGATGAAGAATAAAAGTGATGTCCCTACTTCTGATAGGCCACATAAACCTAGGATCATCTTCGTGATAAAGAAGTCATAAGTTGTAGAGAAGGAACCAAGAATGACAGACATGGAAGTTGAGAAGCAGAACGTCAAAAAACTAATAGTGGAATAGATGGAAACTGATGATAGGCCTATAGGTCAACAGGAAAAGGAAACTCTATCTCTACAAGCAAGTGTATAGTTAGATGTAGGAGTTTCTTCTTCCCTACCTAACTCACTCGATGTAACTCCTTCACCTATCTCTCTAATCAATATTCCCTCTTTTGGAGCTACCTCTCCTTCCAAAATTATTTTTGGTGACCCTCAAAGCACTTCTGGAGATGTTCTTCATTCCTCAAGATCAATCACTAGTTTTTCGTCTCCATCTTTTGATATTAGAGATAGTTTTGCCCTTGACCATTTAGCAACAGGTGTAGATTTAATTGATACTACACCCATTGTTTTCACCACTAGTGCAAGTGCTACCCCAGTGATGCCAACTACAGGTATTGATGCTAATGTAAGTGCTTCTACCCTCCCACATTGGTTGTCAGCTTACACACCCAAAAGGAAGAAACAGGCTATCTCTCCAAAAGACTTTGATTTCACTAAAATGGTGTCAGCCAAAGTCAAGACTCCCAAAAAGATAAAAATCCTTTCAAAGATGATTTAAGATAGGGGCAAAAAAAATCGGAAGTTACCAGACCTCCATAGGATGCAACTCTTGAAAATTTTGATATGAGTGATTACTCTGTCTCTCGAATTGAATTGGGGAAGATAACTCATGAAAGTGCTAAGAGTGACTTGCAATCAGCGATGGACATTATGGTTAAAAATTTTGATAGGGAAAGAGAAATTAAGGACCATTATAAAGTAAAGGTGCAATAATTGACCATGGTGATAAGGAGGATTACTTTCACTCCAAAATTTATGACTCTAGAGGCTATCTCTGTCGATGAACCCATGATTCAGAAGGTAGAAAAGACCTATCTCAAGGGAAAAGTGCTTGAGGATTACTTAGGCAAGATGCGTACACAAGGGATTTCCTTACAGAGTTTTTTGAGAAAATGGGTAAGATGAAGAAAATGAGAATAGATCTAGATGATCTTATCAATATCATTTCTCAGGATGTTGAAAGCACAGATAAATATCTTGACAGATGGATGGATATGAAGAAGCTAAAAATAAGCACCCTAGTATCAATTAGCATCATTGTTGATAGAGACTCATATATTGAAGCTAAAGAAGCATTTACGTATAAGAGTTAGGTGTTTAAGGAGTTAATTAGTGACCTCAAATCTTCCAAAGACCTTAGTGAACAAAGTGATATCAGTCTATTGCATAAGTTAGAGGAGCTGCCTTGCAAACTTACTACACAAGACAACCAATTCATTTCAGCAGAAGAAATGATTCGGGAATTTGAAGGTATGTTTTGAAAAGAATTCGAGGAGAAAACATTTTTAGTGGCCTCTATGGACAATGTCTTGGATAATCAGTTAACTCTGGATAATCTGAAAACCAGGTTAACTAGTCATGCAAAATTAGTCACAATAGTGAGAGACGCCATAGTTAGGGCCAAGGTGATCTTCAAGAATACTGTTGCTCTAGACAGTATCAGAAAATAAGCAGCTATCACCATGTATGATGCTCATATAAATAAATATAGATCTACAAATTAAATCAACTTTCTATTGGTTTAATTTCCTTTTTTTTTAAATGCACTTTTGTAACCACTTTGGACATTTGCACATGTACTTTTGTCATGTGTAATTTCATGTAAAAAGATGGAAAGTCCAAAGTCAACAAGACTTCCATATTTGACTAGGAAAAGATATTTTAGGTATTTTCTCAATTTTCAAGGCTTCCCCCTATAAATAAAAGGGAGCCTCTTTTGTAAATATCGATCTTTTTGTAATTGAAAGCAAAAGCTCTGCCCAAATTGAGATGCTTCTTGAGACTTTGAGCTCAAATTGTAAATCATATTTTCTTGGATGAATGAAAAAGTAGGTTACTTTTTAGACTTTGCATTGGAATAACTTATGTTATTTAGGAGATGGTTCTTATGTCATTTTCCTAATAATATCTCATCTATTTGATTAAACAAGCAAAGCGTGTTGGAATTATCTAAAGATGTCCTGAAGTTAATTATAAAGACTTTGTGCTACTATAATTACCTTTAGTTTGTGTTTTTTCATGTTTTAGTGTGAAGGGTATTAGAAAGGCTTTGAACTACTTTTATCCTTTATGATGTTAAGCTCCGTTGTAGTTTTTAGTGGAGACTTTGAGCTGCACTTCATTCTACTGTTACGTACACTACAAATCAGTAAGGGAAGCAACAAAAGACTTTGTACTTTCATGGGTTTCTCATGGATCTAGTTACTATCCAAGAAGTTTTTTTGCAGCTTGCTGAACATCATTTCTGAAAGAAGAGAAATGCTTTCAGTTATTAGCCATGATTTCTCCTTTGCCTTGTAAACATCATCTCTGAAAAAAGAGAGATGGATGGTGTGATCTCACCCCTGAGTCTATTTTCAATTTATATTAATATATAGTAGTTTATAGGGAACCTCCCCTTGATGAGAGGAGATATTCATCTCATTATGCTGTGGTAAACCTACACTTTTTGCCATATAAATCTCCTTGTGCTATGGTCGATATACCCATTTTTCTGTTAGTTAGTTGATGACAAAATATTCACCCAACAAGGTGCTAAGGTGGTCTAATATTGAGCCTATTGTTATAAAAATAGAAATTTCCTCTAATTCTTTGAGCATGCATTTAACTTGAAAGAGTTACACATTAGATAAATCATCTTCTATTACACACACTAGGTTTCTAGATTAAATGCATGATAGATGGTCTAGGTTGAAATTGATCTTATTTGGTTTCATGACCATAGAGAACTATAACTCCTAAAAGAGGAAAATCCATCAATAAATGCATCTATGAAACACTAACTTATTAACCAAATACTTGAGTGCTTCATGATTTGTATAGAAGATGAATGGAGTGGCTAACAAGTATTGACAACACTTCTAGAGTGCATAAACCATGGGCATGGCTTTGTGGTCTATCATAGAGTATTTTCTTCAGATAGTGTGAGCTTCTAGCTATTAAAGTAAATGAGATGATCAAGGTTTCCTTCAGTATTTTATGCAAGGATGGCACCCACTGCCATGCCTAAAGCATCAACATGAACATGAAATGGTTGGGTCGAGTCTAAGAGCTAGAGAAGGGGTGAATTCACCATATTTTCCTTCAGAGCCTCAAATGTTTGTTGGTGTTTATAAATCCATAGGAATAGGCCAGTCTATTTGAATGGTTATTCCATCAGAGCTATTACGTTAGCATAACCTTGAATGAACTTATGATAATACTCTATGTGACCTAAAAAGGCACAAATCTTATGCTGAGTAGTTGGAACTTAGGGTTGGAGAATGACCATAATATTAGTTGAATCCACAAATAGTCCATCCCCATAAATGATGTGTCCCAACGAGATCCTAAATGGTGTAGTAAAGATACACTTTTTAAAATTCAAGGAAATTTGAAGTTGATGGCAACACTCAATCATGAAGCACAAATTATCATAGTGGTCACACACTAAACCATACTTAGTCCAGTCATTAAGGTGCACATAAATGAAATTATGGATGAAATCCTTGAAGGATTCCATTACAATGCATGAGAACACTATTGGTGTATTATTTAGGCCAAAGGGAATACTATTATACACAAAATAAGCCCATTTAGTTGTAAAATTTATTTTGGCCGTGTCTTCCTTAGCAATTTGCACTAGTGATAGCTAGAAAAGCCTTTAGTGAATTTGTGGATCTCACAATGAGTAACACCTTATAAAATTTCCTTTATGAATGGTATTGGGAAAGTAGTGACACATATAACATTGAGTTTCCTGTAATCCACACAAATGAGAATTCAACCATCTTTCTTAATGTTGATCACCATAGGACCAACCCACTTAGGTTCATCTATGGGAGTAACAATGCCAAGGTGAAACATAATATCAATTTATTCTTTAACTCAAGTGTGAAAATTAGGATATATCCTATATGGTCATTTCTTCACTGGTCAAGTTCCTTCAACCAACTTGATATGAATCTTGCCCAATGATTGATGCACTCCCTTCATTTCTATGTAGTTGCATGGAAAAATGTCTTGATATTCCTACAAGAGTTCAAATATTTTGGTTAACTTAATATCAGACCAATAATTTTCCACAATGGCCATTTTAGGTGAATCCTCCATACCAATATTATGCTAAACTATTTAGAGTGGTGTAGAATATGGTTTATGATCATACTACAAAGTATCCTTGATGTCACACACCCTATAATCTATATATAGGTTTAAGTGGTCAAAAATTGCTTCTTATGGATAAGATTTGGTACCCTCATCAACCTTGTACATGACCTTGTGATTTCCCTTTCATATATGATCTCGATACGCATGTTCATATTGAAATTCAAAATCCAACATAGTCAAGGCAACAGTAATAGATTCTTGAAATATGACCAAGTTATCCTCATGTACACCATGCATGTGACGTATGCAATCTTCAACTGGTACCTAATCTCTTATAACTACCTGATAGCTTCCTTGTAAGGACAAATGTAAATCTGTTCATGGATAAGAAAATGAAAATGTTATAAGCAGACAATATGTGATGTGTTGCCAGGTATTTATTTCCCTGTAGTTTTTTTTTATGGATATACCACACCCTAGCCCGAGTATGTAGAGTACCATATAAATCATGAATCCATAAATATTATGGTAAAAAAATTTCTTTGATGTTCCAAATTCTTTCATAGGTTGTCAGATGTTTTTCTAGAGAAATAATACCATCATAATTTAGGGTGGCATGAATGTGGTTGCCATGGTGTAAATGATAATGTATGGTGATACGTACTTATTCCCATGTGTGTAATTGGTATCAATAAATAGACCACCATTGAGCATTTTTTCCTTAGAACAAAAAATTGAGTGTGTGCAAACATTCATCCTCATTAACATACTAGTCTTCCAACTACTACAAATATTCCCTGACTTCAATTTGACTATGGAAGCGAGGTGTATGGTCCAACCTCACAAATGATAGACCAATGAGGTGAATATTCTTATGGCAATGAGATAACTTAGGGGAGGAACTTAGGTGACTATCAAGGACACTAAAAACATGCATTGTAAGATCATATAAACCTTGAGATTATTGGTCACAAGTAATACTAATAGTGTCAAAAATGGATTGTACATCTTCCCCTTGCAATATGCTATCAAAAGTAGGATCCACATGTTCATTTCCTTGGGTAGTGATGTTATAAATTGTGTTTAAATCCACATCAACATCAATGGTTTCCATAAAGGGAGGCCCTTAGTAATTATTTAGAGGAATGACCATGCACCAAGTGTCATTCTCAAAGCTAACATAATGCTTCTTAAAATGTAAGTCAACATTTTTAGCATATCACTAAGGTTTACATAAGAGAGCAAGGTAGTCATTAGCTTTAGCAAGCTTGACCACTTTAATATCACCCTTGAATGCAACACCCAAGATGTTGGTAGTGGCATCTTTAAGAATTCTTATGGTCAATGTATGAGTCTTATTGGACATGAATAAAACATGTGTGGAAGGATGAAAAGTGGTGTTCCCCATATTTTTCCAGACATCTTTTGTTATAACATTAAACTTTGTGCTAATGTCTGCTAGGATAACTTGAATCATCTAGCCATCAATGGATGCATTTACAAGTACCTCTTTGTCACATTTTAGATTTGGTTGGATATGGGTCTCTTGTTCTCACACATGTTTCAAATGATGATACTCTGATGACTTTGTCATTTGTTATTGTAATCAATTATTCAAAAGGGGGATGATGTCCTCACTAAGGAATAAATTGCACAATAATCAAAATTCATCATGCCTAGAGCCCATGGGTACCATAAATTTTTACATCTCAGTATGCATGGTAGCATCCTTGTCATTAAATAACTCAACTTCACCTTGCAACTCCTATACCAAGGACATTATGTCATGAAACACTTATTTATGACATTAAGAATCTGGATATTCTTGTACATGAGGTTCTTCACATTAAACCTTTTCATTAGGTGTATTTTAAATAGGTTGGGAATGAACACCACTTCAAGTAATGATATTATTGACCTTGGGCATAGTTGGTTGAGTGATAGTCTTGTACGTGAGGTTCTTCACATTAAACCTTATCATTAGGTGGATTTAAAATAGGTTAGGAATGAACACCACTTCAAGTAATGATATTGACCTTGGGCATAGTGCGTTCTCTACTGAGCATTTAGAGTTTTTACAACACATATCATTCTAGTGCCCTTCTCATTTCATTCTTTGGTAATAGTAGCATACAAGTTTGGGCATAATTATAGTCAATGCTCATTTTTACAAAAGGCACAAATTGGTTAAACCATGTAATTGCACTAGTAGTGGTCTAAAGATATATACTTTTAACATGTCCTAGGTGGAAATGGACCACTTCATCATCCATTTCCATGTCCTAGACATCTAAACAATCAAATTCCACTAGTCTCCTATATGTTAACTATAAAAGCTTAGCACATAGCTCGTGTGTGTACTTCATGAATCTCATTGATGACCTAATAGTCATTAGTATCATGGGTATATACATCACATATTTTATAGTATAGTGACACTTTGGCTTGGGTGGCACACTAAAGCAAAGGACAACTCATTACATCATGGTATTTTTTAGAGATTTCATAAAACTATTTTAATAGAGCACGGACATTCCTTTTTGGATAATTATTCCTATTATGATCATCCACTTCATAGTCAACACACCATAGACCATTGCAAGTGTCATGAGTATTATTGGTAATAATATTCTCTAACTAAGGATCCATAACAGTGATTTGGGCCTCATTAAATGGGTTGATTCCTATGTCTATACTTATCACAACTTCAGTACGAAGAGAAGCTTATAGTGCATTACATGAATCAATACAAGTCTTGTGGGATAAGGCTTGTCAAAAAATAAGTAATAATCCTCGTAAAAACCATTGATCATGTTGCATTAGATTAATTTCAAATGATATATTTGAAATAAGGGTTTTAAAGTGAGCATCATATACATTCACACTTTATGTGATCTCTTACTTAATATCTTTTAAATCAATAATACTTTGTTGCTCAAACTCAGGAATCTCAAATTCCTAAAGAAAGGTAGTCTTCAAAAGCTCATGATTTAGTTGAGGATCAAAATTTTGATGCCATTTTACGTGTAATCCAATAGGGTAGTGAAAAACTAATTTTTCTTTCACTTAGTAAAAACTATGCCTTGAGCCCACCAAATGAGTCCACACATGTGAACATGTAACATGTTCAACAATATTCTCAACACCTCGATATTCAAGTAGATGAAGTGTCATCTCATAGTATAATGTAGGTACACTAAGTGGTTGTATTGGACCCTGTGGTGCCACTGTTCCAATTCCTCCCAAACCCTATGGTGGAGGTCCACCAATTCCTCTTGAGATCCCTCTTGATCTTCCTACACCTCTAGTAGAATCACCACTGGTACTGCCTCTCACACCTCCTGTAGCAATAAGAGCACATAATATATTGGGTTCTAGAGGAGGTTATTAGTTATATTTGGTCCTATATTTTTCCCACTAATTATATTCAATCCACCTAGCATTTCAATGTGAGCCATATGTCTTATTTGTACTAGAAACATAAAGTCTAATGGTAAATTTATACTTTGAACTGTACTCCCAAAGTTTCTTCTATAGACTCAGCTTTAGACTCCACATTGTCAGTATCCAAATTTATTACAAAAATTCTATCAAACTCAAATGCATGAGTTGTGATATGGTGGGGTAATTGGGCCTATTTGGATTGGGTTTTACTATCATCAATGTTTGTCCTACTTCTTCCACACATACTCGTCCTAGTGAATGGTATGAAGTCGTGGTTAGGGATTAATCACTATGCCTTTTTTCCTTCTTGTAGATTTTCACAACACTTATATTATCCTCCCATTTCTCCTTGGGATCATTGCCTCTCATGGTTTTATGCCCGGCCTCATCATACTTATGCTTATATAGTTCTCACTGGCTAACTTCCATGGTGAACTACCACTCCTATACCAATGAATGCCCCTCAATTTCCCCATGAGTGGCATTGCACATTTGTGAGAGTTTTTATCCATCCATAGAGAAGTTTTCAAGTCCAGAGTCAACCATAAGTTTCTTAATTTCTAAGGGAAATTGTCTTAGATACCTTCCATGTAGTTCCCTTATAAAATAAAATTATGCTTCCTTCGAACAAAAATATGTGGAGACAACGTATTCCAAGATGTATTTATTTAATTTTCCTTCCACGAGACATCCACCACATGTGTCCAAGTAGTTTTTAAATTTACTAACATTGTCTGATGCTCTGCTAACCAGGAAACTTTCCATCCATAATTTATTGAGTGGTCTTGTGCATATGTTGAAAGCCAAACATGAAAGTGAATGAGTAATTATAAAAATAATGTTTCATATAAATAATCATATAGATGTTTCTCTACCCATTTACACACAAAAATTTCTAGTACAATATACTAAAGCACAAAGTTCTCTTCTACTGTAGCAATCCAATGCTCAACATTTTCCAAAGAGATCCACTCAAGCATCTTTTTACCATCACACTAAAAAGTGCAATGTGCCCTAACAATAGAACTAAAATATTGAGATATTTTATCCTTAGTTTTCATAGACTAATTACTAGTTTCACACCCAAAATAAATGACAAGGCCAATGAGCTAGTGCATTGGAATATCATGCGATTAGTGACCTTATGCACTCACCCGAGGCACATAACCTAGACTAGTTCCCATGGATTCTATCACATGGTGGTGGATAAACTTAAATGTCTACACTTAGTCACTTGGGTTAATTATATTAAGTCATATTTACTACAAGCATTCTATTAGAGTGAACCATTTTAATCATTCCACACATCCCAATACTTTTATTTAATACAATAGAAAATATATTAACACATCAGAGTTCACATATAAAGTATTGATTCCATTCATTTCATTTGAAGAAGATTATTGTAGACACTAAAAATCCACACACCGTGATTCTAAATGTCAAAATTCCCTTGGACCACCTTAGGACCCCCTTGGGACCAATTTGACCTTTTGACCCCTAATCGAGCCCAACCATGGTTATTTTGACTAACTTAACCTACATTTTTACCCACTTTTTACCTTCACCCTCAATTATCGACGATCAAGATGACCACCGATGGTCACCTTGACTATCGGATCAGGGTACACCTCCTTAACCAACAACATGAAAGTCACCTTCTTTGATTTTCTAAATTTAAATTGTCTGCATCCATGTAGGAATTCATACATGAATGACTTATAATTAGATATCCCAATTGAACCTCCACTTGAACCTCTTGCCTGTGCCTATAAAAAGAGAGGAGCAAGGAGGTGAAATCCATCTCCAATTGTTATCAAGAGCTTGTGCATCTAGAGTTATTTTTCTTGTAGGTCAATTATCATCAATGATCCAACCATATAGCCATCACATTAGAGAGCCAACTTTCCACCACCACTCTACCAAAGTGTCAAGTACCATTACTCTATTGAAATCATGCCAAAATCCACCAACATGCCAACTACCTCAAATACCCACCTGATCAACTTTCTATAAACTAAGTATTTATTTTTTGATATTCATTTACGTTATTTATATTTCACAATCAACCCAACACCAACCCATATTTTAGAATCTAACTTTGGGATCATGTCAACCATATAATTTACCAATCTAGGCCTATACATAGTAACTATCAATAATTGTTTCAACCATTGATGGTTTGTCCAACTACCGATGGCCACCTTAACTGTCGATGGTCACCTTAACCACCAAAGGTCACCTCAACCACTAATGGTTACTATGGTATAAAATAATAGCACATTATTTTCACCTTCTTACCCTCAACCAAATCCAATCTTTTATGTCTCTACCTATTCATAGACCTCTGCCTAATTTTTTGAAATAGACTCAAGTCATTTAGCACTAGTATTGACTTGCTTATTGCTATATTAGTCATTTTAGTCTATTTCTTTAGCAAGCATTTATTGTGTTTAATTTTAGTACATTTTTATTATTGATGTAAGTACTTTATCATTTAGTTTATAAACTTAATAGTTTAAAATGTGTGGATTGACAAACCCTAAGGAAGCTCTTGCTTTTGAGATCTAGCTAGTGCTTGGTAATCCACTCAAATATCTATCTAACCAACCATTTTCTTTAGTGTTTTCTTATTTTTAGGTCATCCTCCCAAGCCAAAAAGGAGATCTTCACAATCATTTGTTTCATTGCACACAAAATCCAACAAGTTTTTCAACCATACCCATATTTAGTTTCTTCTTCTTCCTTTCTCAAAATATAAGTTAAAATTCACTGAAACATTCTGGCATGCTTAGTGGGACCTTGAGTCTTTACTCAAGTTTTCTCTTGTTTGCATCTATATGCTTCTCTCTATATTCTATGCTCATAAATGACATTAAGGTTTCTTTTGGGCTTAAAATTAAGTGCATACATCGATTGCTTACAAGTTTATCTCACATAGTTTAACTTAAAGAAAATTAATCCTATCATAGCATCACTTTTTATTGCACACACAAAACCAAACCACCTTCATCAATTAAACATCAAAAAAACTTGATACATGCCCTGATTAGGATTTCATCACCTAGTGGTCACCTTACCCTTTCTCGACAATCCTAATTGGAGGTCATTACCAAGGGGAGAGCCAACTTAGCTCTCTAGTTGAGTATAAACTCTAGAAATTGATATATATTAGCTAAGCACCTGACACCCTTATCACTACAGTGTGTGAAGTGAGGGGGTAGGCTCTAATAAAAAGCCATGTATTAATTTCTAATATAGATTCTTTTGAGATCCTGATGTTTCTACTCAAAATTCGCTTTTAGATCTAAGAGAAAGAAGAAACTAAAAAAGTAATGGACAAGGCATGGGAAGTACCTGGACTAAAGATTGCGCACCGTGAATCCAGACGTTTGTGGGCACTCCTCTTTGGCTGTGGAGGAATGACACCTACAAGAAAAAAGGAAACTTGGACAAGAAAATGTTAGATGAATAGGCGGTGGGTTGCTAGGCAAAAGCTTGTTCCCGGAAGTGTAAAAACTTCCTTAAGGGAGGTCAACCCACTGTTTTGATAAGATAAGTGACTGATAAAAAGACAGAATGCTAGAATACAGAAGTGACAAAGAAATTAGAAAGGAAAGAAAAGACCAAAATGACTACCTGAAGGAGCTGTTGGGCTGAAGACAGTCACCGAGGTTGAAAATGTTGCCGGCGTCGGTTATCTGATCTGTCGGCGTCGGCTATCCTGCCGACGTCGGTTGAGGTAGTGACCGGCGTCGGTCGGGGTTATGGCTTGTAGTCGGGTCTGAGTTGCTTTCTGGGCTATGGATGGGTCTGGTTCGTGAACGGAGGTGAGACAGAGTTCAGGGACAAATTTAGATGGACTGGGGAGTGGTCTAGCTCTGGTCGGGTGCCTTATACAAGGTCTTTGTTGACAGGGGGATGGGGAAGAGGAAGAGACACAGAGGACAAGACCTGAGAAGGCTTTGTAGCCTCTCAGGGGGAAGAATAAAGGGAGCAGAGGACAATAGATAGGATAGATTACTGAAAACTAAATAAATGAAATGAAAAAACTAGACTTTGCTTACCTTTTTGCTGACTGAAGGAAGGAGGTGCTGTTGTTGGAGCCACGGAAGACTTGTTGCAAGAAGAGAATGCCTGATCTAGAGCCTTTTCACCTGTTGCTGCTGTTGCACGAGGTCAAGACAGAGGAGAGACGAAAGCTACAGCGCCAAGAGAAGTCTGTTTTTGAGCTCAAGGGTCCCAGGGGGCTGCAACGAATGCAGAAAGGGGTAATGAAGGATGCCGATGCCGGCAATTTCACTGACGTCGGCCGAATGGTCACCGACGTCGGCGGTCACAGAATGGGGACAGAGGCTAATAATAGCCTCTACGCATTCTTGCACGCCGCTGAGCGAGGGGGTGTGGGAAGAACGGTCACGAGGATGCCAAAATGGGCGTGGGGGGAAGATAATGAAGAGATTTGGCCTAATAAATGCTAGGGGGAAGGTGGAGGGATTCAAGGGAGGATCCAAGGTGGCAAGGGTAGGGTGGAAAGGGGGCCAAGGTCAAGGGTTAGGATAGGGGTTTAAGGCCAAGGGGGGAGGACCAAGGTGCAGACACGTTTGCGGTGTCTACATTTGCCCCTTTTTGTCTTGTTGGTTGTTCTAGACGAACTGCAAGACAAAAATAGGAGTTGGTTGCCCCAGAAAAGGGATGAGGTGTTCCCCCCTTAAAGCGATAGTCGAGAGAAGGGAACCGAAGATCGAGTGTCGATTTGACAGAGAAATGGATGAGAAAGATGAAAAGTGAGTGAAAATGCTGCAAAAGTCGTGATTGCGCGTATACCACGTCACGGGATGGTCGGGTCAAATTGTCACATGTCGAGGGTCAAGAAGTGCCAAAATTGAAGTAACCGGGCCCCAGCATTTAGTCATCTGCTGATCGGGTCACTCAATTTAAGCTGAAGCTCCAAATGGTCGTCGTGTTCTAGGTATCCAGGGCTCAGGAAGTGCTCCCAGAAACACGAAAAAGCCACAAGTAGTAGGGATCAACTGGCTCGCGATCCTATACTTGCGAAGGGTCAAAAATAGTCTGCAGACAATTTTGCTAACCAGCCGTGAGGTAGCACACACGCAAAAACAACCAAGGCAACATTGTCTTGGAAGTAATCGAAGGTCGAAAGATGGTCGTTGGTCAAGAGGATGGATGGACGAAAGGATGCGGCTGAGCTAACCTCAGAAGACCCCATGTCAACTGAGTGCTGCCTACATAGCCCCTGTCGTAGGGGCCTCAGGCCGATGTAGTTCTCCCTAAAAGGGAGGGAGGGTCAGAGGGATTGATTGGTCTTGGTCAAAGTTGATGATTGGTCTTGGACAAAGAAAATGATTGGTCTTGGTCAAAGAGAATGATTGGTCTTGGTCAAAGAGAATGATTGGTCTTGGACAAAGAAAGTGATTGGTCTTGGTCAAAGAGAATGATTGGTCTTGGACAAAGAAAATGATTGGTCTTGGTCAAAGAGAATGATTGGTCTTGGTCAAAGAGAATGATTGGTCTTGGACAAAGAAAGTCGATAGACTGGGCGTGGTCAAGGTCAAGGTCGCAGAAGAGAAGGTTTGTCCATCAAAGAGACGAACAAACGGGGGTGGTCGAGCTAACCTCAGAGGATGTGTTATCTGAGTGCTGCCTACATAGCCCTGGTCATAGGGCCTCAGACCAATGTAGTTCAGACAAATTGAGAAGATTGGTCGATGATGAGATTGGTCATGTGTTGAAATGATGAGGGTAAGATGAGGATAAAATGATGCTACAGATGGTGTACTCTGTAGAATTGGTCGAGAGTCTTTCATCCCTAGCAAGTTTCCATAGTCACGATGGATGTACGCTAAGAATGAATAGAAGTCTATTTATGCTTCAGCAAGTATTGGTTTATGCTTAACATAAATTGGGTCTAGTCGGTAGTTTCCATGTGTACTGGTGTCCATAGAAACTATGTGAAATGGTCTAGGATGATGTCAGCTGAAAATGATGAAAATGGCTGGGTTTGAGATGAGTCGCCGATTGATGTGGTTAAATGTGACTAAAGTGAAGAGAAAAGATGAAAAGCAAATCGCTCTTTCATTGACAAGGACCAGAAAGGAAGCATAGATTGCGGTTAGTAGAACCAAAGCCCCGTTCATGCATTACGTCGTTGACCAGTGTTGAGTTAGAACGGTAATCGAATCACTTTGACATTAAAGTGAGCTCGAAGTCCCTTGAGCAGGTGATAGGAGGAGGATAGGGTAACCCAGTTTAAGAGCAGGAATAATCTTGCCCCTTTTTATAGGAAACCCTGAGACAACTACAAGCCAAGTCCATGACCCGTTTTTTTTTTTTTTTTTTTTTTGCGCAGGCTAATCGATGCGGGAAGCCTACATAGAGATGTCTTTCGATGTAGTGGTCATGTTGCGAAGCTGATCAATGCGGGAAGCTTCTAAGAAAGGTTGCTGTTTGTAGCAAGATTAGTCATAGCCATCCTTCGAGGGAGTGGTCTATATTTTTGCTTAATAATGTTTGATAAGTTGGCCTAGCTGTCCTTCGAGGGATCAGTCTAGTAATACAGCAATGATAGTACAGCTGTCCTTCGAGGGAGCAGTCTGTCTTTTTGCTTTGATTTGATTTTATGACCATGGATATGTTTTGACATCTTGATTTTGATTTTTGATTTAGAGTCATGGACAAGGTTGTAGAAGTTCAAGGACGCCCCTTTTATTAGGACAAAGCATCCATGCATCATAAAAGGGTCGTAGAGGACTTGTTAAAGGGAAATAGGGTTGAAAGGGATGAGGATTAAGAGGACGAGGATTGCTCAAGGGACGAGCTCAAGTTACGTGTCAAGTAGACGAGTACTTGACTAACAGAAGAATGGTCGAAGATGCAACGCATTAAGAGGCTCAGGTTCTGGCCGTCCGTCGAGGGAAGACAGACGATAAGTCCCTGACCCATACTTGTGCGTGATGATAAAAGGTCCAAGCCAATTGGGGGCGAACTTGCCTCGTTTACTTCGCTCCATATTGGTCACGTGCTGATTCTCTTTGAGGATGAGGTCTCTGATGTTGAAATCTCATTCTCACAGATTTTTGTCGTAGGCCCGCTTTATGCGACTTTGGTAGACATGGAGATGATTAAGGGTAGCACGACGGCGCTCGTCGAGTAACTCAAGTTGAGCTAGGCGATCTTGACGAAAGTCATCGTTGGAGAGAATGTCATGCAGGGAGATGCGGAGAGACGGGATCTGTACTTCGAGAGGTAAGACAGCCTCTGTTTCGTACACGAGAGAGAAGGGAGTAGCACCCGTAGAGGTTCGGATGCTAGTGCGGTAGGCCCACAAAGCGAAGGGAATATGAATGTGCCAATCCCTACCTGTATTGTCGACCACCTTCATGAGAATTTTAGTGAGAATTTTGTTGGAAGCCTCTGCCTGCCCATTTGCTTATGGGTAGTAAGGCGAAGAAAAGCTGAGTTTGATGCCAAATGAGTCGCATAGTTTTTGGACAGTCTTGTTTTTGAAGGACTTGCCGTTGTCGGTAATGATTTTGTGAGGGACACCGAAACGACAGATGATGTGGCTATTGATGAAGTCGGCAATTTTGTCAGCTTTTGTGGAGACAAGAGGAATGGCTTCCACCCACTTGGTGAAATACTCAGTGGCAGTGATGATGGACTGATGATGAAGAGACGAGTGAGGGTTGATCTCATCGATGAGATCCAAGCCCCACTAAGAGAAAGGCCAAAAATCCTGAGCAACTTGCAAGGCGTGGCTGGGGAGATGAAGCAGGTTAGAGTGCTGCTGACACTTGATGCAACGTCGAACATAGTCGCTACAGTCTTGATGAAGGGTGGGCCAATAATAACCCAGGCGAAGGATGCGCTTGGCAACCGAGTTTCCACTGAAGTGTCCCCCACAAATCCCATCGTGGACTTGCTTTATGGCTTGAGGAGCTTCAGTGGAGGTTAGACAGCGAAGAAGGAGGCCGTCGAAGCCTCGTTTATAGAGAAGACCCCCTAGCATGGTATAGCGAGCTGTGCGCTTGATGAAAGCTCGCCGTGCATTGCTAGAGAGGTTGGGAGGAGTGACAGAAAGAGACAAATAGTCTACGAGTTGCTTATACTAGTCATCTTGTGGGCTAGAATTGACAGTGTTGATATGGTCGATGTGAGGAGAGATGTATGAAGGCAAAGGTACACGATGCACTATGACAAAAAGGCGAGATGATGATGATGAAGACGGGATATGCGAAGCAAGAGAAGCCATGGTGTCGGCAAACTTGTTCGTAGAGCGTGGAACAGTTTACAAGAGGTAATAGTCAAAAGATACCAAAAGAAGGTCCACACGATTCTTATACCTTTGTAAAACTTCATTTTTACAGAGATATGAACCGTTAACTTGATTAACGATGAGCTGCGAGTCGCCGAAGATGTTGATAGACTTGATGTGGAGAGAAAGAGCAGTCTGAAGTCCCAAAATTAAGGCCTCGTATTCGGCCATATTATTGGTACAATCAAAGTCAAGCTTGAAAGATAGAGGCATGGGCTCCCCTTCGAGTGGGATGAGGATGACCCCCGCACCCCCGTCGAGTTGACATTTGGAGCCGTCAAATAACATGGTCATTTGGTAGACGGTGTCATCGGTGGAAAGGGTAGCGATAGACTCGTCAGGGAACTCGCAGTGGGAAGGTTGGTTGTCAGGAAGAGGGGCATCTGCCAGTTGGTCAGCGATGGTTTGCCCCTTGATAGATTTCTGCTGGATGAATTCGAGGTCAAACTCCACAAGCAGCATGAGCCACCGAGCCATACGTTGATTCTGGTATGGCTTGGAGTGCATGTACTTGAGAGGGTCAGTGTGAGTGACGACAAAGGTTTTGTGGTTGAGAAGATAGTGGCGGAGCTTGGTGGCAGAAAAGACTAACACCAAACAGAGTTTCTCGATATGAGTATACCGAGTTTCATAGTCGACCAGTGTTCGGCTGATGTAGTAAACCGCTTGCTCACGATGATGCTCGTCTCGGTGCGCGATCATGGCACCTAAGGAATGGTTGGTAGCAGAGATATAAAGGTAGAAGGGTTGGTCGTCCTTAGGTGGAATGAGGACTGGTGGGGAGACCAGATAGCTCTTGAGGGCCTTAAAAGCCTCTTGAAAGTCCTTATCCCATTTAAAGGAGACGTCTTTCTTAAGGAGGTGATGGAAAGGTTGGCAGCGGTCTGAAAGTTGCGAGATGAAACGGCGAATGGACTGGAGCTTCCCTTGTAGACTGCGAAGCTGTTTGAGATTGGTCGGGGGTGGCATTTCGAGGATAGCGCGGATCTTGGCGGGATCTATCTCGATACCACGGAAGGAAACGATGAAGCTGAGAAGTTTGCCTGAGAGGACCCCAAAGACACACTTCTTGGGGTTGAGGCGGACATTATATTGAAGAAGGCGAGAGAAGATGATTGTGAGAATGGTCAAGTGGTCGCGGCGGAGTTTGGACTTGCCGAGAAGGTCATCCACATAATCTTCCATGATTTTGTGGAGGAGATCGTGGAAAATGTAGGTCATGGCGCGCTGATAGGTGGTACCAGCATTTTTCAAGCTGAAAGGCATGACTCGATAGCAGAAAGTCCCCCATGGGGTGATAAAGGTAGTCTTGTGCTGGTCTTCCGGTGCGATCAGGATTTGATTGTATCCTGAAAACCCGTCCATGAGAGATAGCATCTCGTGGGCAGCCATGAGATCAACAAGCTGGTCAATGTTAGGAAGAGGAAAGTCATCTTTGGGACAGGCTAGGTTAAGGTCGTGATAGTCCATGCAGATCCGAATCCCCCCAATTGCTTTAGTAACTGGGATGATGTTAGAGACCCACTATGGATAATCGATGGGTTGGATGAAGGAGACAGAAAGAAGGCGTTAAAGCTCCTCTTTGACAAGGAGCGCAACGCGAGGATGCATCTTTCGAAGCTTCTACCTAACAGGCTTAGCCTCTGGTTTGGTGACAATGTTATGGGTAGCAATGGTGGGGTCGATGCCAGGCATGTCACTGTAAGTCCAGGCAAAGGCCTTGCTATGGTTGGAAAGGAACTGGGCATAGTCAAGCTGCTCCTGAGCGTCTAAAGATTGACCAATCTTTAAGACGTGAGGAACATCAGAAGAAGAAGGGAGGTTGATGTCAATGGTGGATTCATTTAACATAACCTGGGTCTCGGAAGGGAGGAAACGCTGGATGAAAGAGTCGTCGGCACCCATGTAGAAAAGAATGGCGTCATCGTCAATGCAGTGGACAGTGTGAATGGTTGCCGACTCATCTTCTACCATGCTAGGAAAAATGAGAGGGAGAGACCTGGACACCCCATTGAGCTGATAGGTCAGGGGTTCCAGGCGGATGGTGTTTATGGAAAAAAAAAAAAAACTAGGAGGGATGGAAACCACCGACTCCGTAGGTGACGAAGGAGAAATGGGCGAGTCTGGAGGAGATTGGTCGATGGTTGGCTCGGGACAGAGGTCGGAAGGAGCCTGAGTGGGGTCATGATATCTCAGGCCATACCGTTTCTTGGCATTATGATCATTGAGCGGCTTGATGGGCTGATGGGAGCCCTGCTCATAACATCCAAAACCAAAACCCTTCCATGCACACCTATGAAGGTAAGTGTGTGCAAAGGCGGGGTTGCCAAGAAACGAAAAATCAAATGTGAAAGGTTGAGGTGAAGAAAGGGAATTGCCATTGGTAGGAGCTTGATTAAGCCCCCCATAGACAAAGTTGGTTTGGAAGTGAGGAAGACCATAAGGTACGACTGTCCCAATCTGATGGTCGTAATTGGGACTGAGGTGAAGGCGTCCATACTCTTGCGGAGTTTGGAACATGTCGAGGGTCAACAAGCGATATTCCCCAAGTGATAATCGTTGGAAGATGTCTTCCATGGGGTCTTTGGTCGGCGCTTGAAGAGGAGGGGTGAGGGCAACCACCGATTGCGAACTGGTCGAAGCTTCCGTAGATGGAGGCGGTGCCAGAGTTGACAGTTTGATGGGAATGAGGACATCGTTGGGACGGTAGGTGGTGTTGCAAGTCTTGAAGGGTGAAGGGTCAGCGGGAATGGTATGGACTTGCCCGTCATGCTCAAACTTCACACAACGGTGCAGGGTGGAAGGAATACAGGCCATGGCACGGATCCAAGGTCGGCCTAGTAGAAGGTTGTATTGAAACTCTCCTTCGATGATATAGAAGAGCTCTGGGACTGTGCATGGGCCAACGCAGATGTGAAGGATGACTGTGCCAATGGTCGTGGCGGTGGTGTCATTGAAAGAGCGTAAGATCGCGTCAGTTTTGGAGACGCAATTCTTGGGAAGAGACAGCTGATCAAAGGCATGAGTAGAGATTATGTTGATGCTAGCGCTGCCGTTGATCATAACGCGTTTGATGCGTGTCTGATCGACATAGGCAGTGATGAAGAGGGCGGCGTCCTGATCTTCCGTGTTGGATGTGGGAATCTCAGAATCGCTGAATGTGATGGAGTTGACAGGAGATAAAGAATGGACAAAGGCAGCGAGTGGTTGGGGGTCCTTGGGTTGGACCTCTGCTGCTTGCAAGGCTTGGACAAGGGCTTGACGGTGCTGAGGCAAGGTTTGGATAAGGTCATAAAGAGACATCTTCACCGATGTCTGATGAAGCTGCTTCAGCATGGAGTCGTGAATTAGCCTAGAAGAGGAAGACGAAGAAGGTTGGGACGCGCCAAGGATAGAAATTTTAGGCTTGGGCGCAAGAGGTGGCTTGACGAAGGGATAGGTCCAAGGAATGGCAGCTTTTTCTTTTGCCTTGTCCTTCTGCGACCTAGTGGTTATACGGATAGCATTGATTTTGAAAATAGGAGGTGAGGAAGGGGTCATGTCTTGCTGGTGAGATGTTGACGTGTTTGAAGAGGAAGGAGTCGGGGTCTGGTCAAGAGTGTCCTCAAGGAGAAGAGTGTCTTTCTCCATATGGCGGCGGATGACGGCCTTGAGGGCACAGCAAGTCTCGGTGTCATGTCCTGGTGTACGATGATATAAACAAATTTTCGTATCGTCGAACCAGGAGGGCTTGGACCCGAGAGGTTGGAAAGGCTTGATGGGCGGAAGGGTTATGTCAGAAGTCTGGAGAAGTCGGCGCAATATCAACGAGTATGAGCCCAATAGAGGGTCTGTGTTATTTGATATGCGCGAGGTTGGTGACTTTTGCTTAGGCGAGGTTAGAAGAGGTTTCCGTACCACCTTATGGGTTGATGGCGCGGTGACAGATGGAGATGGCTCTGGCCTGGTGATTGAGAATGCCTTTTTAGGAGAGGGCCGACTGGAGATAGGCAGAGGAAGCAAAGGAGGCAACGAGTTTTGGTTGAAGGCCGGAGTGGGAAGGATGCTGGTCAAGGTCGAAGGATGAGGGCCCAAAATTGATGGCAATGGTGACGGAGAAGGAGGCATTTGTTTCTGTGGTCTGGCAGCCCTCTTTGACTTGGTTGGAAGAGTACTGCTGGTCGAGGTCTGGCCTAGGTCCACCTTCACTTGTGGGTGAGTGAGGGTGGAGACAGGACGAACGCCAAATGACTTGATGGGTTTAGACGAGGTAGATGCAGGTTTTGGTTTGGACGGGTTTGGTTGAGGTTTGAGAGTCTGGTCTTTGTCAAGAGTCTGACGAGATTTCACCTTAGGAGGATTAGCGGCATGTGATGAGAGGGCGCGGGTATGTTGAAGGGCTTTAAGACACTCCCATAACCCCTGAGGCGTCACTTTCCTTGGAGGGAGAAGCGCAATTTTCTCCACTAACCGAGAAAATGGCTGAGAAGAAGATGTTGATGGTTGCGAGGTTGAAGACGAGATGGGTGTAGTGGTCTTAGACGCCTGGTGTGGTGAAGTCATGGCAGATTTAGATGAAGACGAAGGGGCGACAGGTTCTTCCCTGGGTGGAGAAGAATCTGAAAAGTGAGGCTCCCCGAGCGGGTAAAGGGCAGGGATGACGGTGCCCTCCACTTGCGGCTGAGGAGTAGGAAGGGTCGGGTCCTCCATAGGCAGTAGAACGGAGGATGGCGAGACCGGTGGTGCAGGTAAAGCCAAGGTGTCCTCCAAGATGAGAGAGGTCGGTGGAGAACTAGCCGGGGAGAGAGGTTCGTCTACATGTGACGGACTGATTGATGGACTAACCTCTTGAGGTTGATTGGGGACGAATGGAGAGACCGTATTGACTGTTCGAACGTTGTGCTCATGATTGTCGTCAATTAAGGTCTGGACGTTGTTTTGAGTTGGCGGATGATTGGGGAAAGGTTGTTTGAAGATGTCAATGGCCTGATTAGGGGGTGCATTTAGATTGTCTAAGATGAGGTCCCCCTTTTCAAGTATGTCTTGGATTATGTTCTTAAAGGTTTTGCAGTTTTCCGTGTCATGGCCCTTAACACGGTGGAAGCTGCAGAAGTCATGCTCCCTATACCACGCGGGGATGGCGTGAGAGGGATCGAATTGTGGAGGAGGTCGGGCTTGAGGGAGATTGAGGGCCCCCTATTTGAGAAGCTTGTCTAGCACAGACGCATATGATTCTCCAAGAGGAGTATATCGCCGCTGCACGTATCTTTGCTGGAACTGGCGAGTAGCGCTCTGAGATGTAGATGGCTCAGGCTGATTGGTCGAAGAGGATGAAGGTCTGACAACCACGGCATTAGCTGAAGCCTTGGATTTAGAATTAGATGATGATGGCTTGGCAGAGGAAGAGTCATTGGTCTTAGAGCTGGGATTCTTGTTCCGCAACTTGACTTTATTCTCCTCGATGGCACGCAACTCAAGTTTGCGAGCCATCGTGAAGGCTTCGTCAAAAGTGCGAAAGGTTTGAACCCTCAGGGTGGAAGAGATATGTCTGGCACAGGCTTGGGAAAAGAGTTCAATAAGCTCGGCCTGGGGTAAGGAAAAGGAGAGTTGATTGATAAGGCCTCTCCATCGAGCAACGAAGTCGGCTATGGACTCGTCCTCGAATTGTCGGATAGAATAGAGGTCTGTGATTGAGACCTTCTTGGTTATGTTGATGGAAAAGTGATCGAGGAAGAGCTGAGCCAATTGTGTGAATGAAAAGAGAGAATGGCTAGGAAGGGAGCTGTACCAGTCAAGTGCAGCACCCGAGAGAGACATAGGAAACGTGCGTAAGAGTAACGCATCGTCATGGCCAATGAGGTAGCAGGCATGTCTGAATGCCCGCAAGTGTTGTTTTGGGTCTTCCTTGTTTTGAAAGCGGGAAAACTTCGGAAGCTCCCATTGGCTAGGATATGGTCTGATTGGGACAAAAGGATGAATGGGCTCGTTACAGATCTGCTCGTATGAAAGAGTGTTGCGCGAGCTGGAAATAGAGGTCTCAAGACTGGTCATCTTGTCCATCAGCATTTTGATGATGTCTGCTGACGGATTGACGGGTTGCGCGCCCCCTAAGTTGTAGGGCACTTGGAAGAGGCTAGGGGAGGTATGCGACATAGTCGGTTGTAGAATGTACAGATGACTAATCGCAGGGGTAGAGGTGGAGGCTAAAGGTGGTTGGGTGGAAGACATAGCTGGGCCCATTGTCGCCACAAGAGGTTGAACTGTGGTAACGGGGGCCAAGGGATAAGAAGCCACCCTGGTGTTGATAGGGGCCAGGGTAGGCGGAATAGAGACGATAAGGTTTTGAAAAGGAGTGGATAGCAGTTGAGGGGGTTGAGGTTGACAGGGGGCTGGAACCCTGGTGGAAGTGGGCCCAATGATAGAGGGAGAGGCCACACCTGGAGGATTGGTCAAAGTCTGGTCAGTGGTCAAAGCGATGGCTTGAGTGTCTGAAGGTTGAACTATGGATGTTGTCGATACAGCCGTAGTCGTGACAAGGGAGGTTGGCATTCCATAGATTGGATTGCCCAAGGAGTCTCGCGTTTGGCTATGCACGAGATAATGTTTCAAGGCCTTGACGTTGAGGTCTAAGAATCATTCGAAGTCTTGGTCCCCTTCTTGGACAATGGGAGTCTGCGGCGGGGTTGGATGAATGGGAGTTCTTTCGGTCTCCGAGTTGAACTCCATTGTAGGCTTGGTCATGGACGAGGTGGACGGAAGTGGTTGACGGCTAGCGTGGTTGACAAGAGCTTTGGCTTGGCTGCGAGTCAAAACCATGCAAGGCAAAGAAGGTTCAGGTCTCAGGAACTGTGTTGCTCAGTTTCAGAAAACCAGGATGGAGTCTTTGGCAGAGAAAGGACAGGTTTCAGGCTGCTGGTTTTAAAAAAAAGGACAGTGATAGAGACCGATGTCGGTTTAAAAACTGATGTCGGTTAGAAATATGGCCGACGTCGGTCAAATAACTGATGCCGGTAACAAGTAAAGCTGACGTCGGTAACAGAACCGATGTCGGTGACAAGGGAAGGCCGACGTCGATGGCAGAACCGATGTCGGCGACTGTGTTTTCCAGAGAACCAAAAGGTTCTTGGAAAACAATGAAGAAAGCGACCTCACTCACTCAAACAAATAGATGAGAAGAGGAAAACAGAGAAAGACACACAAGCCTAAGCGATAAATCCTAGGAATTAACCTTAGAAATTGTGGCTTATGCCTTAGATGAATGTTTGGGGAGATTGGCTAAAAAATGGGTCCTAGAAGAAGGCAGTCTAAAGATGGTTTCAGGTGTCATTTTAGGTGCTCAAAGATCTGTGTTAGGGTTTGGTACGTGGCCTGGTGCTAAGGAGCAAGCTCCCCTCACTTCACGATTCCAGTGGTTAGCTGGTCTCGCTTAGCCAAGATATACCTCGCCTAGAGTTTAGACTCCGCCAGAGAACGGAGTGGGCTTCCCCCTTGGTGATGAAATCCAAGTAGGGTCACTGGGACGGGTAAGGTATCTGCTGGGGGATGAAATCCCAGTCGGGCCTTGTCTCAGGTAAGTTTTATGTTTGTTTAGTGCATGTGATTTGGTAGTGTAACATCAAGTGTCTACGATTCATTCAATATGCATCTAAGTTACTAGATGTGGACTAATGCAAGCACAAGCAGAAATGAAAGTGCAATACGTTTTAATGCCCAAGTCGAAATGTGATGTTGTGATGCAGACAAGTTTTGAGAAAGGGTCAAGAGTATGATGTTTAGACTAGTCTAGAAATGCAAGGAAGAAAGATTCATTTTAGTCCTGCTTATAGTGTCATTCGGAATAGAAGAAAGAGACAAGAGAGAAGGAGCCTAAATGCACCTAAATGAATGAAAAGGAAAAAGAACCCAGGAGGAATCTAGGGTCCCACCGGGCGTGCCAGAATGTTTCTACTCAAAATTCGCTTTTAGATCTAAGAGAAAGAAGAAACTAAAAAATTAATGGACAAGGCATGGGAAGTACCTGGACTAAAGATTGCGCACCGTGAATCCAGACGTTTGTGGGCACTCCTCTTTGGCTGTGGAGGAATGACACCTACAAGAAAAAAGGAAACTTGGACAAGAAAATGTTAGATGAATAGGCGGTGGGTTGCCAGGCAAAAGCTTGTTCCCAGAAGTGTAAAAACTTCCTTAAGGGAGGTCAACCCACTTTTTGATAAGATAAGTGACTGATAAAAAGATAGAATGCCAGAATACAGAAGTGACAAAGAAATTAGAAAGGAAAGAAAAGACCAAAATGACTACCTGAAGGAGCTGTTGGGCTGAAGACAGTCGCCGAGGTCGAAAATGTTGCCGGCGTCGGTTATCTGATCTGCCGGCGTCGGCTATCCTGCCGACGTCGGTTGAGGTAGTGACCGGCGTCAGTCGGGGTTATGGCTTGTAGTCAGGTCTGAGTTGCTTTCTGGGCTGTGGACGGGTCTGGTTCATGAACGGAGGCGAGACAGAGTTTAGGGACAAATTTAGATGGACTGGGGAGTGGTCTAGCTCTGGTCGGGTGCCTTATACAAGGTCTTTGTTGACAGGGGGATGGGGAAGAGGAAGAGACACAGAGGACAGGACCTGAGAAGGCTTTGCAGCCTCTCAGGGGGAAGAACAGAGGGAGCAGAGGACAATAGATAGGATAGATTACTGAAAACTAAATAAATGAAATGAAAAAACCAGACTTTGCTTACTTTTTTGCTGACTGAAGGAAGGAGGTGTTGTTGTTGGAGCCACGGAAGACTTGTTGCAAGAAGAGAATACCTGATCCAGAGCCTTTTCACCTGTTGCTGCTGTTGCACGAGGTCAAGACAGAGGAGAGACGAAAGCTACAGCGCCAAGAGAAGTCTGTTTTCAAGCTCAAGGGTCCCAGGGGGCTGCAACGGATGCAGAAAGGGGTAATGAAGGATGTCGACGCTGGCAGTTTCGCCGACGTCGGCCGAATGGTTGCCGACGTCGGTGGTCGCAGAATGGGGACAGAGGCTAAAAATAGCCTCTGCACATTCTTGCATGCCGTCGAGCGAGGGGGTGTGGGAAGAACGGTCACGAGGATGCCAAAATGGGCGTGGGGGGAAGATAATGAAGAGATTTGGCCTAATAAATGCTAGGGGGAAGGTGGAGGGATTCAAGGGAGGATCCAAGGTGGCAAGGGTAGGGTGGAAAGGGGGCCAAGGTCAAGGGTTAGGATAGGGGTTTAAGGCCAAGGGGGGAGGACCAAGGTGCAGACACGTTTGCGGTGTCTACACCTGAATAACCTGAAACTAACCATAGACTTCCTCTCTAGTACCCGCTCTACAAGTCAATTTCAGTCACATAAATTCTTGAAAGCTTAAGGCATAAGCCAAAATAGAGACTAAAAATAACCTTTAGGACTTAACATACTTTTTAGAATGTGATTAATTTTCTTGATCATTTCTTGTATTCTCTTTATTTGAGTGGTGAGATTGTTTGTACATTCTCTCTCCCTTACCTTGGATGGTTCTAACTCACTAGCAGTGAAAGAACCTAGTAGAACAAAACCCATCACCAAACTAATCAACCTCTTCTACCTCCTCATCCATGGACTACATGTCTAAACCAATAGACTATCCTCACCCTTCAAGAAGTCCTCCTTTCCTTTGAAAATTTCCTGAAGGAGATACAAACTTTGCCACATTCCTGGATAACAACCTGATGGCCCTTCAACATTATCTTAACACCATGCCTCACTATACCCATACTTCAGTTCCACCTATGGATCCACCTTATGGCATGCCTTCCCATCTCATGGGAAACACTTCTATTGACATAGTTATCACCCAACTGTTGGCTACCCAAACCTCTTCATCTACTAATAATCCCTTTGATACTACTATGGAAAACTAACCTACCCAACCTATAAACACCCTTATACCTTTCACCCCTACCAACAAATTCTCCACCTTATGAGCAACCCAAACATTACCCACCTATACTCCCCTCATCATGGGTGTACCTACCACTACATTGTCAACCTTCCATCAACTACCTCTAATATGTTAATGACTGCCCCACTAAAAAATCTTGTACTACCTAAACCTTCTACCTTACCACCAATTACCACAAAGGTCACTACCCTTCCATTGATCACCAACCTAACCATCTCATCTACCCAACAGGTTCTAATTGCACCAAACTTAGGATATATCCCTAACCCACAAGGGCATATACCTCTACTTACTACCAAACCATCTATGTCTACCTACCCCTACATAGCTTCCACCTAACCACCAATATCCACATACCAATATGTGGCAGCTTCTAAACCTCCAACCAATTATTAGCATGTCACCCAACCATTGCCACAATATGTACCTTAAAACCTTCCAAGTGCACAACCTCAAACAGACCTCATGAAGATGCTCATGGATAAGATGACTACCCTAGAGTCATCCATTTATGGAGCTCAGAATGTCTTATCATATGATCATAGCTATAATGAGCCCATCCACCCATCTGTGCCTATCATACCATATCCTCCTTAATGTTAACTTCCTAAGTTTCAAAGTAAGGAGGACCCCCAACAACACCTCAAGGAATTTAGGCATGCATGTTATTTGATTGCCTATGATAATGCCCTTCTTCATACCTTCTCCATGTCCCTATCTAGTCCAGCATTAGACTGGTGCAGTACCATAACCAAACACTCTTTGTTATCCTTCACCCAGTTGGCCCAAATCTTCTTAGATCACTTTTTGATAAATATCTCCAAAATGGTTTCCATCACTAACCTCTACTCTATCCAAAAATTTGATGATGAATCTATTGCTGATTTTGGAGCTCATTGGAAGAGCCTGATCAATCAACTTTCTTTTTCCTTACCTCAACCTTGAATTGATCAAATTGTTTACTCATGTATGTGCCAAAAACATCTCTTTCACATTTCATATTTAGAGATTTTGAACCTTTGATGAGGCTTTTACCATGGCATGTAAATTAGAGAATAGAGCCATAGATAAAGAAAAGATAAAACTGAAAAATAAAAACTCTACCTACAAAACCGATGAGGCTTACTCCTCTGAACTAAGCAACCAAACCAACATTAGGACCAAAATTAAGGGAACTACAAATGCAGTTGTACTTAAATCCACTTCTCCACCATCGATCAACCAACTAAGTTCCTCTAGCTCCTCAAAACAAAACATGAAAAACCAAAACTAGAACAACTAGAAGCAATTTAACCTACTTAGGGAGTCTTATGCTTCAATATTGGAGAAGTTATTAAAATCTAACATCATACAACTTCCTCCTATCAAACCACCCCAATAATTTGATTCTTCTCATCCTACACTTAGCTGGTACAATGAGAATTATCTTTGCATTTTCCATCAAGTAGTAGGGTATGATGTTAGTATGTGTAATACGTTCAAGAGCATTATCCAACCTCTCATTGGTAAGGATGAGATTATGTTGGATAATCCCAATGCACATCAAAACCAAGCCCTTAACATCTTTAGGCAACCTTTCCCCAATCATGCACCTTACAAAAATGAGAGCAATGAGGCTGAGTGTTCTCATGATGCCGATACTATCACTATGGTTCTTAGCATGCTCATCACTAAAGAACCTCCTACCAAATCTATCTATTCTATGCCCCTTCACTTATTGAGGTAGTGGAGTTACCTTCTCCTCCTTTAGAAATCCAAACTGAAGAAGCAACCCTCTCCCCTCTTCTACTTATTGAGGTAGTGGAGTTACCTTCTCCTCCTTTAGAAATCCAAACTAAAGAAGCAACCCTTTCCCCTCTTCTACTTATTGAGGTAGTGGAACCATTAACTCCTCCTTTAACTAACATATTAAAACAAACACCCATTTTACCTTCCCCCTCAACCATCGAGTAATTTACTACCCCTTTAGAGATCATTCCCAAAGAGGAAGCCCCAATGTCTGCACCTCCCATAGAGGAGTCCCTCATTCAAATCTTGCATCTTTTGATTGAGTAAAATGATGAGGTTACCATCCCTCTATCTCAATCTATGGGCTTATCTTTCAAATCCACTATCTGGGGAACAAGACCAATCTACAAACCATTCTCTAGGTTAGTGAAAAAATTAGAATTTATCTCTAACCCTGACATGGATCAAGCCACCTTTTGGAAATATTTAGGGCTTCTTTACAATGCCAAACGAGAACCTCCAACCACACTATTGGTAGACCAACCTACCCCTTCCATTATCCACACTCCTATCTTCCAAACCAAACCAATGAAAGCCTCTACTAACCCAGGTATTCCTAAACCATCTAAAGTAACCAACCACTAAGCCACCAAGTCATCCTCTCCAACCAAACTAACCAAACCAACCAAGAACCTTGGCGCCTTCCCTATATAGAATCTTGATCACCCATTTGTGAAAGTGGAGCTTACCTCACCAAACCCAACAACCAACCATAAAACCAAGTCAACCAAAGAAGTAAAGCTACCAAAAGGCTAGAGGGCCAAATTCCTACCTCCTTCAACCTTGCCCTCTATCTTGGGGCCTCATCCCTCAACTTTGATTAAGAAGCTAGTTGTCCCAACCAAGACCCAACCATCACTCTTGGTTACACCAGCACACTTGCTTTATGACACACCTATCTTTACCATGCCATCAAACACTAAACTACCTATCCTAAAAAATCTTACCTCCAACTTATCAACCTCTACCTCACTGAAACCAAAACCATTAGATAAGAACACTACCTTACCCAAACCTTCCATCACCAAATCCATTCCCAAAAATACTTCCACCTTACCAACCAAGACCAAAACCCCTAAAACCTCTCCACCTTTATTTGAGTCCTACTCTACCATTTTTCAAAGGTTATTGCAAGCTTCTTGCTTGACCTTACCCCCTATTAGGCCATTTGACCCTCTCGATTCAAAACTCATTTGGTATAATAACTGTTAAGTGTGTTCCTGTCATAGGACACTAGGGCATAACATAGAGAACTTCAAGGCTCTCCAAACCATTATCTATCAGCTCTATGATGAGGATGATCTATTATTGGAAGAACCTCCCATGGGCTCATTACCAATCTGAGAACCACCACCCACTAGCCAAAACCTACCTATTCCCTCACTCTCACCTCAGAGTGATGAGGACCCAAACAACTCTCCTACCCCAATTCCTCCCTCTATCCATACAATCCATGTGGTCGTGAGAACACAAAAAAAGGATAAAGGGAAGGCCAAAGTGTCCATTCCATGGACATATCCATCTTTTACCTCCCCATCAAACCCTACCCAAATGTCTTCACCTTCATCCAAACCTAAGGTATCTATCTTAGGTACCTCCCAATTGAACCCTTTAGAATCCATCAGGAGAGTGGTACTCAAACAACTTCACTAGAACCTAGTGAAGATGAGCTTATATGAGTTGATTACTACTTCACCTCATCATCTCCCAATAATGATAGAGGCATTACAATTGATAGAGGTCCAACCTGAAGACCCTCAACCTCTAACAGCCTTTACTGGTGCTTTCCAAATTTCTAACCTTGTCATATTCAAGGATTTAGAAATACCTTATATCCATCATGATGACCCATATCTCCCTCTCTTTATTACTACTTACATCAACCAACCCCACATCAAATGGGTCATGATTGATGGGGGAGCTAGTATTAATTCATCTCCTCCCATGCCTATAACCAACTCAACCTACCATACAATGTCATGTCTAAAACCTTGGTCATCCTCTGATCCTTTAACGACACCGTGAACACTACCCTAGGAATAGTTATCCTTCATATCCATTTAGGACCCCACATGCTCCATGATCTCTTTTACATAGTGGAAGGCAAATTTCAATACAATGTTTTACTAGGGTGACCTTGGAGTCACTCCATGGGTTCCATCCCCTCTACCCTTTATCATTGAAATAAATTTGAGCATGAAGGCTATGTCATCACCATCAAATTTGATGCAAGTCCCTTCTCGACATGAAACATGACCTACCAACCCAATGATGTCCTCCTACCTCCATCTAACACACCCTCCTTAACCAAAGATAAACCCTCTACCATGAAAGAGGGAGTTATACCTTCTTCTACCAATGAGGCATCAACTAGCTCATCCATCCCCTTAAATCAGATCCCCACCTTAGACCACTTGGATTCCACATTCCAACGTCTTTCACTAGGGGAATATCACCTCCTTGCCCTTGACACTTTCCCTACTCCCCATGAGTATGGAAAACTTGACCACCAACCTCGATATGACCCTAATGTTAGAGCCAGTGTTCCCTTAGGACCTTTACACTATCAATCCCTTTTCATATATGGGGGACTTGATAAATCTCTTGATACTCTTACCATCTCCTCTTCACCTTGACCATTCACCTCTAGCTTCTCTTATTTAGACAAACTGAATTTCACCAAGACATACCTCCATAGGTGTGCTTAAAAAGGATTTCGTCTAGGATGATTTGAGCATGGCCCACATGAGTTGATTTCCATTAATACTAAAAAGCCTCATGAAAATCATGGCCTCAGTTTCATTCCACCCACAAATAAGTAAACCAAACCACCTACTGTCACCATTATTGAGGAAGACACCCCTTTCTCACCACCCTCTCCTCTACTTGTGTGTGAGGATGATGACATCATTCTGCCTAACTTTTTTTTATCAACATGATCAACCTCAAACCCCTAACTTATCAAAAGGAGGGGGCAACCATAACCATCCCTTTGATCCATCCTGATATGATAGGAGATGACTCTCCTACCATTAACACTACTCAGTGCCAGGATGATCATTATATTTTCACCTACCTTGGTGCCCCAAATTCTTCCATCCACAAATCACTTCCTCCTGAGACCTAGACCATGTTGAATGAATCCACCATGGATATCAACTTGGACACTCTAGATTACCCCCATATTGTCAAAATTAGCCAATTGCTAGATGTTGAGGAACTTTGGGACTTTCCCTCCTTCCTCCAAGATCGAAGCATAGAATTTACTTGGTCTTATAGTGACATGTCAGGAATTGACCCTGTCATTGCCACCCACAACATAGTCATCAACCATGATGCCAATCCCACCAAGAAAAAACTTTAGTGCATGCACCCTCGCATATCCCTTCTCATCAAAAAAGAGCTTCAGTGCCTCCTATCTATCAATTTCATTCAACCTATTGACTATCCCTAATGGGTCTTGAATGTTGTGCCTATCACCAAGCCATAGGGAGACTACATATTTATGTGGACTTTTATGACCTTAACATCACTTACCCCAAAGATGACTTTCCTCTACTAAGCATTGGCTAGCTAGTTGATCTTACAGTTGGCCATGAGATGTTCTCTTTCATAGACAGATTCTCAAGTTATAATCAAATATTAATCATCCTTGAAGATTAGCACAGACTGCATTTACCACCCTATGGGTAATCTTCTACTATAGAGTTATGCCTTTCAGATTAAAAATGCTAGTGCAACATACTAATGTGCCATGACTTATATCTTTTATGACCTTATCCACAAGATTATATAGGAGTATGTAGATGACCTTGTCAAAACATTCAAACTTTCAAAGGATCAAGATCATATTTGAGCAACTTATCCATTACCGTGTCCACCTAAACCCTAAAAAATGTGTCTTTGGGGTCTTATCAAGCAAGCTTCTTGGGTTTATTGTCTCCATTCATAGTATTTAGGTTGATCCAACCAAGATTAAATCCATCCTTGACATGCTTCTCCCAATCAACCTCAAGCAACTCCACAGTTTGGAGGGGAAGCTTCAATCCATTTATCACTTTATCTCTTAGCTTGTAGATCGAGGCAAACCCTTTCACCACCTTCTAAAGAAGGATGTCTCTTATAAGTGGAATAGAGACTATAAAATGGCCTTTGATTCAATCAAAAAGTACCTTTTGTCTCCATCTATCCTCACCCTTCACAAGGATGACCAGCCTTTCTACCTTTATATCTCCACCACTAACCACTCCTTAGGGGCAATGCTTGCTCACCAGGATGAACAACATAGAGAGAAATCCATATACTATATTAGTCACACACTTGTAGAGTATGAGACTCAATATACCCACACTAAGAAGCTTTGCTTAGATCTAGTCTTTGTGGCCACCAAACTTCACCACTACCTTCTTAACCACAAAACCTATGTCATAATCAATATCAACCCACTCAAGTACATGTACTCCAAGCCATACCAAAACCAACATATGGATAAGTGGATCATGATTTTAGTATAATTTGACTTTGAGTTGCTTTAGCAAAAGTAAATTAAGGGGCAAATCATTAACTACCAATTGGTTGAAGCACTATTAACAGATAATTAACCATTTCCTCTTGAGTTTCCCAATGAGTCTATCATGACCCTCTCTCAGGTGGACTTCACCTATCAAGTCACCATGTTCTTTGATGGATCAAAATGTCAACATATTGGGGGAGTTGGTATCATCCTTATTCCCTTTGTCGGTGGGCTTCTTCTTTATCCTTCAATCTTGATTTTGAATGTACCAATAATATGGTTGAGTACGAAGCCCTAGTCGTAGGCCTTTAGACTGCCTTAGACTTAAGATTCAAAATGATTAACATATTTGGTGACTCCCAACTTGTGTTCAATCAAGTCAACGGCTCTTACCAGTGTAAGAATGATGTTTTACAATAGTATAAACTAGTTGATGAACTCTTAACATCAATTGAACACTACTGTATCCAGTCAACCCTATGATCTACCAATAAGTTTTCCAACACTGTGGCTTCCCTAACCTCTCAAATATCATATACACCTTCTAACTCCAACCTATATGTCATTATCCATAGACTTACCCAGCCTTCCTATGTCAAACTAGACTCTTCCACCATTTTTAATATGGAAGAGACCCAACTTGACCTTTGGTATCAACAGACCTTTGAATACCTCAACCTTGCCATCATTCCTTCTAGCCTTTGTAAGAATGCTTGAAGAGTGTCTATCTAGAGTAACTCATAGTATACCATTATGAGGGGAGTTCTTTACAAGCATGATTTTGATGATCTCCTCTTATGTTGCTCATGTAATCACGAAACCTCTCACGCTATCAAGGAAACACATGATGGTATCTGTGGGGGACACTTTGGTGAAGTGTCAATAAGACACCAATCTACATCATGTACCTATCCATAGCCTTCACATTTCCACTAATTTATAGCCCTTCTCACAATGGGATCTAGACCTTATTGGTGAAATTAACCCCCATTATTTGTAGTGAGACCATTATATCATCACTTTGAACAAATATTATACCAAATGGGTATAGGCTATTCCTCTACTGTTGACCAAAACAGAAAATATTATTGACTTTATCAACCATCACATCATCTGTCACTTCAATGTTCCTCACAAGTTTATCACTGATAATGGTAACTATTTTTTAAAAAATAAAGTCCAAGATCTTTGTGATGCATTCAATATTAAGTTAATATTCTCCTCACCTTATCACCCTCAAGCGAATAAACAGGTTGAGGCCTCTAATAAAACTCTTAAGAACACGCTAACTAAAATGGTCAATGCATCTAGTCAGGATTGAAATTCACACCATTCTATCATCATTGTGACCAAATATTTTACCAAATGCGTATAGGCTATTCCTCTAGTCTTGACCAAAGTGGAGAAGATTATCGACTTTATCAACCATCACATCATCTGTCACTTTGGTGTTCCTCACAATCTTATCACTGATAATGGTAAATCTTTAGAAAAAAAGCAAGTCTAGGGTCTTTGTGATGCATTCAATATTAATTTAAGATTCTCCTCACCCTATCACCCTCAATAAAATAGATAGGTTGAGGCCTCTAAAAAAAATCTTAACAAAATGCTAACTAAAATGGTCAATGCATCTAGTCAGGATTGGCATTCACATATCTCCTTCACCTTATTGGCATATCGTACTAACATTAGAACCCCTATGGGTGCTACCCCTTTCTCTCTCATGTTTGGACTAGAGGTCATCTTGCCTCTCAAAGTCCAAATAACTTCTCTTCACATATCCCTGTAATATCCCATTTTTGAAGATGATTATCATCAACATTGTTTAGCCCATCTCGAGCTACTTAATGAGCATCACTTAACAGCCCTTACCCATATTCATGTCTATCAAGAGTGCATCAAGTGTGCCTATAACAAACACCTTAGAGTGCAAGAATTCAAAATCAAAGACCTCATCCTAAAATAAAATCAACATGTCACTAATATGGAAAAAAGCAAGAGGGGTAAGTTTGCTTTTAATTGGCTTGGACCCTATATCATTACCCACAAGTATGGATCAAGAGCTTACCAATTATCCTCTCTTGAGGGAAACCCAGAACTTGAGCCCCTTAATGATTCACATCTACATCCTTTATTTTTTTAAGAATGATCAAGTTTACCTTTTATTTTAACTTCAGCTCATCCCTTACTTTCAACTATATTCATCTCCTTATTTTAGGGCAATTGATTAAAAATAAATCATGTGATTATCCATCATAATCATAGCCTAATATTTAACAATGGGTGCCATGACTCTACCCATGGCATCATTCTCATGGTACTTTTTGCCCCTTTCCTAGGATGGATTCCCATGATTGTTGTCACCTAAACCTCTTTTACACCTAATCAATATTATTGTGCTTTTAGTTTGCCTTCATAAAGGTAAACCCTTAAGATAGGCTAAACAAGTCTATTTCAATCAAAATCAAACAAAGCAATAAAAATAAAAATACCTAACAATAGCAACCATGGGTCATTCCTAGCATATGTAGACTACTCCCTTGAAGGACAACTATTGAAAACATATTTGAAAGTGTTCAATGTAAGGTGGACTGCTCCTTTGAAGGACAACTATCAAAAGCATTAAATAAATCACACAAACTTAAACCACTCCCTCGAAGGATTGCTAAATAAAGCATTTGTCAAAGCGAGAAATTTCTTGGAAGCTTCCCACATCGATCAATTTCCTTGACCCTCTTAAGCAGATAAGCAAAAGACCCATTATCAAGCAATGGTACATTCAATATAATTTTGAAATCTGTAATCAGCACTCATAAACATAATAATTTTGAAAACCACAATTGGATTTCATAGTTATACTTCCTACATCAACCATTATACACTTTATATGACATAGACTTGTTTATACTGACTCTTTGGACACCTACAGAGGAGGCATGCTAGTCCCACATGAAGGTTCCATTTTCATCCATCCCCCCTCTATACACTACAAGGGATTTTGAGCTTACTTAACATTATGTGATCTAGACACCTTTTTTTACCAACTAACGAACGCTAATGTGAAGCATTCAAAGGGCTTATGTTCATTAAGCCAATCCCACTTCAATTTTATTTTAGTCTTTATCAAAGAAGAAACATCATGCCCTCTTCCTATCCTATCATGACTAGTTGATATTTTCATTACGATGTTTGTCTCTTGATTATATTCTTTGTTCTCCTATCTAGTGTTGTTAATTAACTTACCTCACATGTTTTATCTTGAAACAAATTAACAACCATATGCACATATGTCATCAACAAATGCATAACCATAATCATAATCATAACCATAACAAGCATAATAACATCATAGCATACATGAGTAATAAATTATCAACCATTTTCACCACATGTCTAAATCTAAATACTGAAGCACATACTCATCAAAAGTTAGCATGTCATAAGCATACCCATAAATAAAATCTATCTCATGCCTAACTAGGTAAAGGCTACATCAATGTCTAGCATCCATAACATAAGCATAATCCATAATCAATATAAACATCACATCATAAGCATTAACATCATAATAAATCATAGATCATGAGCATGAGCACTAAACAAAGACCATATATGTAACTCATGAGTCAGATAGCATCATAATGTATACAACAAATATACATGTCTCTCCCTCTCAAAATGTATATCTCACTGCATCAGCTCATAGGCCAGAATTAAAATGATATACAACAATATATAACTATATCTAAACTATGTCATGGCTATGCCCTTGGGGCACCACTATCTCTTAGAGTACAACTAAATCCTAGTGCCTGCCCCCTACAGTACCTACATATCCCCTAAATGCACCTATCTATCCAATTGCTGATGTGGCCCAATAACGTGGTGTCACCACACTACTACCACCTACCAAACTAGCTCTATACTCACCCCATCAGGGCTTCACTGGGCAGTGAGTGGAGACTATAGCCTCATAGTATCATAACTCATGTATGGTGGCTATGTACCTCTACATATCAATAGTCTTTGTTGGACTTGATGTGTTGTTGTTACTCCTCTAGCCTATCTCAAAGCATCTCGCTCTTGAGTGATGTGGGCTAGTGTATTTATATCTTGGTCTCTCTCACTTGTAGTGGCTATTTGATCCTATAATTTAGCCACTTGCCCCTATAATGCTATGACTTATGCTTATGTAGTGGCTATCACTACTCGTACCTATCCATCGGGGCCAGCCCCCTATACATATGCCCTTTGGCCTTCTCTCCCAACAGGGTCCATAGCCATCAACCTCCTCCCTTTGTCACTATCACTAAAATATACAGTTTCATATAAATCCTAGTACTATGCCATGTACCCATCTACAAAGCTAGCATCATCTATTTATGGCCTGACTGACAACTCCTCATGATCTAGCAAAGTTGGTACTCGATGTGGCTTAGGTAATAGAATCTTTGAGTCCTCATGCCTATATCTGGGGAATGCACTTGGAATAACTTGAACTAGGTTGAACTATTTGTGCACCCTATTAAAAGGGATAAGATCTACCTCCCCATCTCACCTACCGAGTATCCATCTATAACTCTATAGAGATAGGGTCTAACTCCTGTATTTAGGCCATACTAGAAACTGGACATAAGGTCTCCAAGTAATATATCCAATCACTAGTACACCCCTAAACGAAACTACATTATGTGCACCTCCCCTTCCACCTGATGTAGTGAAGTCATCTCTCCACTGTATGAATCCAACTAGGAACTCAATCATTTTATATCCCATCCATGACAATCCCATCAGCCTCAGCACCTGATGTGCTCATAGGCCTAGTAGTGTAGACCAAGACTAACACTGATGTCATACCTTTTGGGCCATGAATCCCTATATCTCCCTATATATCTACACCAATAGAATAGGTACCCAACCAAATATAGTCTACCCTAGTAGTAACTCAACTAGTACCCCCAGTAGCAAGTATGCGAACCTCCTTCTACTCAAATCAGGAAGGGCAAAACACAAAATGACAATCATCAACATAGTCATGAGTCTCCTCTTGCTTGGCACTCTCTCTTCATCGTATAATATCTCAAGGTGATCCTCACACTCCTCTCACTCTATATGGTAGAACGGATCACCCCATAGGGGTAACCATGTAATCCTATGCATGCCTTTTGGCATGATCATTTATCACTGATCGGTAGTAAGAAGGTGTTCATAGCCAGATCCCATCTCTCAATGAGAGCTATGATCATGGATGTATCATGTGTCATGTGCTAGTTATGTTGCATCACTCCTAATCCAACCTCCTCCATATGGGCCTAATCAACTGGGGTCATCCCCTGGTGGATCTCCACAAAGATGCATGGCACCTGATTGTGCATCTATATCTAATTATAGGCCTACAAACATTCATTAGCGCACAACTTAGTTATCTATCTTATGATCACCTATGAACCCTAATTTTTATACACCTATCCCTTACCTATTTTACTACTAACATTTATCTCATCACTTTTGCCAAAAACACTTAACCCAACCCTTTGATGAAACATTTCACCTACTTAAACTTAACCTTTAACCTTTCCTTCAACACTCCAAAGCTTCCTTGATCATTTATGGTCATAGTAACTATCGACGGTCAGGTACCTGTATTACTAACAGTTATCAACTTTTGATAATTAGGGCAATCATCGATGATTATTATGTGTGACCATCGATAGGAAATCCCTAACCCTAACCTACCCTGAACTAGCTAAAAAAACTAACATCCTCCCTATCAAATTTCACCCATTCCTACCCCAACTGATGCAGGAGCATCTACAAAAGTTTCAAATTCTAGTGTAAAAATTCAAATTTTGGTTTTCCCTCCAAATTGTGAGATTTCAAAATTTCACCTTGAAAGTAAAATGTAATTATCAAAAAGTGAAAGTAAAAAGGTAAAAAGTAATGGTTAGGTTGTTGAGTAAATTAGGGGGAAATGGTTGAAACTATTTTCAACCTTAGAATATTGTTAAAACTTAAAAACATCATTTGTTTGCCTTAAGCCCAATTTGGGCGTAGAAGTTGGAAGAGAGATTCTTGAAAAGAAAGAAAAACAAAGAAGAATTCATTAAGGAGAGAGGATGAGAAGAGAAGGAGGATGAGAGGGGTGTATAAGTGAAGAATAATAGAGAGGAAGAGTCCTCTCATTCAAGAGAAAGAGAATGGAATGAAGAAGAGAGAGGAGAATTAGTGAGGGAGGACCTCACTCAAGAAATGTTAAAGGAAAGAGAAGGAGAAGTCAAGAGAATGTGTGAAGAAGCAAGCAAGGTTTTAAAAGCCATGGATTCTGGAATTGAAATGTAAGTCTTCTATTGATCAATGAAGGAATAAATGTTTTGTTTCATGTTATGGTCTCTTTAAGAATTCTGGTAACAAGCCTGCATATGTGAATGTGTGTATGTATGAAAGATGTGTGTATGATGATTCTCTAAAGAACATTGTGAAAGACTGATTATTTTATATGTTGGGAACAATATAAAGGTGGTATGATGTGATCAAGAGGTTTTAAGGAGTTTGGAATGTTGTAAAAAGCCTAAACAGGCCTAAACAAGGTATTCAGGCCTGTAAAACTACAGCCCACTGTCTTAAATCAAATCCACGTGAAAATATTTGTATGAAGTCTAAAATGATATGGAGATAAGATCTATAGGTCCCTAAGGCAATTATAAACTTAAGAGTGAAGAAAACCAGGCCCTAGAAACCCTCTTGATGTCTAAAAACTCTACAGTTGAAATTCAGGCCTGTAGGTGACAGTGTATAGAAAAAGTTAAGAAACTTGTATGTTTTTGCATTGTAAGTGGATTGATTAGGTCATTGTTGATAGGGAATATGAATGGGGAATTAATTAAGGTATTGGAATGGTTTTTTATCCTCTTAAAAGTATATTGATCACACAAAAAGAGATGACAATAATGAACCCTGTTGGCTGTCATAAAAATACAGTCCAAGAGAATTGAGTTGTTGAGCATTAGAAGGTACATAAGGTTGACATGACCAAGATGATTATTAGAGAAGGTGTAGGGGGTTAAAATAGACCATATAAAAGTGATTAGAGCCCTTGAAACTATCTAAAACATACCCAGCAAAAATAATTAGCTCGCAGCCTGTGACTGTCCAAGGGAAAATCTTGATTTAGCTTCTAGCCCTCAAAATGAGTTTTAAAGCTTGAAAACTCTTGAAACTTTGGAATTTGACCCTTTATTATGTTTTAAAACTGTTTGAAGTGGTTTCAAGGTGATAAAATATGGATAAGTACAAAAAAAGACAATTGCCAAGTGAAACCTAGGTGCATGTGAAGGAAAGAGCATAGGCCAATATAGGAAAAGTGAATTTCTCCAAAGAAGTGCACTAAAAAATGATTGATTCAGCTGTAACAAGATAATGTGTATCTATAATGATGCTTGGTTTTCTTATAAAGTCTGTACATCACTCTAGACAAGGGGTTTTGCATTAAAGGAGGGCTAATTGGAATAGGGCTTAAAGAAAAAAGTACAATTCTGTACAAAGTAACCTCAAGAGATTTTTTAGTATGTTATAGAAGGGATTAATGGGTATCAATAAATGGTTTTACTTTCATGATTTAGTTAACTTACAAAGAGTTATGGCCAATAAATAGGGAAAACAGGGCTACAAGGAATGCTTGAACTAATAGGCCTGTAATTTGAATTTAGCTCAAAATATGATGGTTTCAGAGCTGTGTAATATCAGTTTTCATCATTTGGTATTAGAGCTTGAAGCTCTTTGGAATTTTAAATTTGTTGATGGTTATGATTTCTAATGAGTTGTTACAGGATTTGGCAAGAGGATCAACAGGACAAGCACTAGAAGACCCTGGAGAGAAAAGGTATGAATAATTTTGATATTTGATTTGAAGTTTATTGTGTTGAGAAGAAATCAAGTGAAGAAGTTTTAGGTTCAAGATAGTTAAGCCATTGAGGCTTAAGAAGAGAAGAAGCCAAGGAAGGCTTAGTGAAGATCCAAGAAGAAGCTTGGATAATTTGCCAAAAGACTAAGGTGAAATAGACTTAGGTGAGGTAAAGGATGGAGTCTGAAGCTTAGAGAATCTCTAGAAGAAGAGCAAGTGAATGATCAAGAAGAAGATCCAAATCAAGGTAAGTTTGGATTTATGATTTGTATTTGATGAAGTGTTGTATAAGAGTTGATGTAGGATTGAGAAGGGGATCAAAAGACTAGGATGCAAAAGGCCTAGGTGAGATCAAGGAGATTGTCAAAAGACCAGTCAAGGAGAAAAGGCTTGGGTGAGACAAGGGATCAAGAGACCAAGGTGGAAAAGACTTGGGTGAAAATCTCAGAGATGGAAGCATTGTTGAAAGCACTACAGAGCAGCAAGGTATATGAGGGCAGCAAGAAGAAAGCAAGTATCCAAAAGAAGAAAGGTATGACTAATGTTGATTTTAATAAAGAAATTGCTAATTTGAAGAGAGAGTTAGCTAAGATTAAAGATGAATATGAGTCTTGGATGCAGATAGATAAGCAAGCATGGGTATGGCCAATAAAGAAGAGGTTGAAGTGGCCAATAGATCTCCTAGTGAAAAGGAGAAGAAGGCAAAATGAGATTGCCATGAAGAGAGTAGCCCATAGAGGCTTGAAGAAGGTAAGAAGGTTGCCAAGTGAGCAGCAAGAGGAAGAATTTGTGAAGAAGGTTCTCATTGTGGAGGACAAGAGGAGAAAAGAAAGAAAAGAGGAAGTGCCAGGAAGAGCACTTGAGAAGATAAGAGTGTTGATGAGGAGAGCACTCATAGGGACCTTATGGTCTCTTGTTTTTATTTCTAATATTGTCTTTACATGGGTAATTGCAGGTATGAGCAGCCTTGTGAAAGTCAAGAGAATGGCCTTGAAGAGTGAAGAGATTGGTGCAAGAGAAGACACCAAGTACACAAGTGAATATGTAAGAGGAAAGAGAAGAGAGTTTGCTGCTGTTGATAAAGAAGAAGAGATGCATTGGTTAATGCATAAGAAAGGTGTTGATGATTCCATACAAGCAAGAGAAGAGATGGAAGATGAAGCTAAATTCCATGATGCCATTGAATGCCAAGAAGAAGAAAGAGAGCAGCCAAGCATAAAGAAAGAAGAAAGTACAGATAATCAAGAAGCTATGCAAGACAAAGAACTAATGAAGCAGCCCATCAAGGAGGTAAAGGTGAATTATAGTATTGATTTTTCTCATCCACTTAATTATGGAACAGTTGTTGAACAGGTTGCAAAATTCCACAAGGAAGTAGTGGAAGTCCATCATCTTGCCAATGAAGAAGAGGGTATAGAATATTATGATGACTTGGAAAACATTCCAATAGAACAAAGGAAGGAAACACACCTAAGGAAAGTGAATGCAAGCAAGGAAACTATGAGGAAGAGTATGGCTAAACATCAAGCCATTGAAAAGGTAAAAATAAGTTCAAATTCTAATTTTTCAAATGCATATAAGAGTAAGACTATTGTTGTACAGATGGAGATGACGAAGATTAATAACAAGCCTTCAAATCCAACAATAGACCATGGCTATGTGATACCAAAATGGCTTAAGGGATCAGCAAATGTAATGAAAGACACAAAGTTCAATCAAGATGATGACTCAAGCAAGAAGCAAATACAAAGCAAGAAGGAAGAGGTAGAATGCAAAGTAAGCAAGGTCAGCCATCAAGCAAGACAACATGAAAATGTCAAAGAGCAGAAATTGGTTGGTGAATTGAACAAGTGGCGTCCTAAAGCTATGAAGAAGGTATGGATAGCTAAAGGTGAGGTGGAGCATGAGGATACAAATATAAAAGGTAAGTCAACTGCTTGTAATGAATGGGATAATGATTTGTTTGAATCATTTAATGATATGTTTATGGAAAATGAAGAATGTAAAATGTCTATGAAAACTAATATTCATCAAGGAGGGAGTTCCAAGAGGATGGATGATGAAAGTAGAGATGTGAAATCAGTTCACATGTTTGAAACAAACAAGGAGAGACAAGATAATACTACTCCTATTGTTTTTGATAAGTATATTGATGATGATAAAGAAGTTGATTTGTATGAAAAAACTATAAAGTGGATGAATGTATTTATAGAGGATGAAAAACAATCTGGTCCTAAGTTTGATATAGGACATGAAGATTTGGATGAACTTGTGTTGAGTGAAGAGATGAAGAGAATAGAAGAGTTGTTGAATCCTCCAAGAGAGTTGTGTAGAAACACCTATCAACATGGTGACACCATTGATCAGATGGAAAATGAATTGAGGCAAGAACAAAGAAAGATAGTGAAGGCAGATTTGGACAAAGAACAGCATGAAAATAATCAAGAGGCTTCATGGCCTCAGTGTTTTTCTACTAAGGTTGTTTTTGATGTTTTGAATGCAGGTGTTAAAGTTGTGGAGATGAATGAAGTCCATAGTTCAATGGACAAATTTTTAAACCAAGAAGATCAAGAAGATTTTGAAGACATGTATGAGAATGAAGCATGGAGATGGGACATAACAGCTGAGAAAAAAATGAGAAGAAGAACATACCAGAAGAGGAAAAAAAGCAAGATGAAAGACAAAAACTACCAAAGACAAGCATTGGTATTGACAACAAGACTGTGGGATCCAGGTATACAAATGAAGGCTAAAGCATGGAGGACGCATCCCATTTGAACTAAGGTTCAAATCTATTTTAGAAGGAGAGTATGATGCAGGAGCATCTACAAAAGTTTCAAATTCTAGTGTAAAAATTCAAATTTTGGTTTTCCCTCCAAATTGTGAGATTTCAAAATTTCACCTTGAAAGTAAAATGTAATTATCAAAAAGTGAAAGTAAAAAGGTAAAAAGTAATGGTTAGGCTGTTGAGTAAATTAGGGGGAAATGGTTGAAACTATTTTCAACCTTAGAATATTGTTAAAACTTAAAAACAACATTTGTTTGCCTTAAGCCCAATTTGGGCGTAGAAGTTGGAAGAAAGATTCTTGAAAAGAAAGAAAAACAAAGAAGAATTCATTAAGGAGAGAGGATGAGAAGAGAAGGAGGATGAGAGGGGTGTATAAGTGAAGAAGAACAGAGAGGAAGAGTCCTCTCATTCAAGAGAAAGAGAATGTAATGAAGAAGAGAGAGGAGAATTAGTGAGGGAGGACCTCACTCAAGAAATGTTAAAGGAAAGAGAAGGAGAAGTCAAGAGAATGTGTGAAGGAGCAAGCAAGGTTTTAAAAGCCATGGATTTTGGAATTGAAATGTAAGTCTTCTATTGATCAATGAAGGAATAAATGTTTTGTTTCATGTTATGGTCTCTTTATGAATTCTGGTAACAGGCCTGCATATGTGAATGTGTGTATGATGATTCTATAAAGAACATTGTGAAAGACTGATTATTTTATATGTTGGGAACAATCTAAAGGTGGTATGATGTGATCAAGAGGTTTTAAGGAGTTTGGAATGTTGTAAAAAGCCTAAACAGGCCTAAACAAGGTATTCATGCCTATAAAACTACAGCCCACTGTCTTAAATCAAATCCATGTGAAAATATTTGTATGAAGTCTAAAATGGTATGGAGATAAGATCTATAGGTCCCTAAGGAAATTATAAACTTAAGAGTGAAGAAAACCAGGCCCTAGAAACCCTCTTGATGTCCAAAAACTCCACAGTTGAAATTCAGGCCTGTAGGTGACAGTGTATAAAAAAAGTTAAGAAACTTGTATGTTTTTGCATTGTAAGTGGATTGATCAGGTCATTGTTGATAGGGAATATTAATGGGGGATTAATTAAGGTATTTTAATGGTTTTTTATCCTCTTGAAAGTCTATTGATCACATAAAAAGAGATGACAATAATGAACCCTGTTGGCTGTCATAAAAATACAGTCCAAGAGAGCTAAGTTGTTGAGCATTAGAAGGTACATAAGGTTGACATGACCAAGCTAGTTATTGGAGAAGGTGTAGGGGGTTAAAAAAGACCCTATACAAGTGATTATATCCCTTGAAACTGTCTAAAACACACCCAACAAAAATAATTAGCTCGCAGCCTGTGACTGTCCAAGGGAAAATCCTGATTTAGCTTCTAGCCCTCAAAATGAGTTTTAAAGCTTGAAAACTCTTGAAACTTTGGAATTTGACCCTTTTTGATGTTTTAAAACTATTGGAAGTGGTTTCAAGGTGCTACAGTATGGATAAGTACAAAAAAAGACAATTGCCAAGTGAAACCTAGGTGCATGTGAAGGAAAGAGCATAGGCCAATATAGGAAAAGTGAATTTCTCCAAAGAAGTGCACTAAAAAATGATTGATTCACCTGTAACAAGATAATGGGTATCTTTAATGATGCTTGGTTTTCTTAGGAAGTCTGTACATCACTCTAGACAAGGGGTTTTGCATTAAAGGAGGGCTAATTAGAATAGGGCTTAAAGAAGAAAGTACAATTCCGTACAGAGCAACCTCAGGAGATTTTTTAGTATGTTATAGAAGGGCTTAATGGGTATCCATAAATGGTTTTACTTTCATGATTTAGTTAATTGACAAAGAATTATGGACAATAAATAGGGAAAATAGGGCTACAAGGAATGCTTGAACTAATAGGCCTGTAATTTGAAGTTAGCTCAAAATATGATGGTTTCAGAGCTGTGTAAGATCAGTTTTCATCACCAACCTACTCCTTACCTATCCTACCTCCCTAATTTGAATTTCACCTACCCATTTTCATAAAAACAATCAAACCCTACCTAGGGTAAAAAACCCAAAACCTACCTAGAAAAACAACTGATACAACCACCCTCAAAACCCAATGCAATTGAAAAATCAAGATAAACTATCAATTTAAGGGCTCCATCTACCTCATTCAATGATCATCATCAAGGATTAATTCATAAGACCACCTATCCTCATCCACACCCACCCTACATCCATGCTAGTCCACTTGATCCACTCTCTACCTCAACTAACAATCAATTCCTCCATAGTCCTCATCAGTAGTGTCTTCGCCCGATCATGCCAAAATTCTAGAGATCCATAGTCAAAAGTGAAAATGAGCAAAATGACATTCAAATTCACTTTTGAGCACTGAAATTTGTAGGTTTTACACCCTAATCATCAATGATCAGGATGACCACTAACAGTCAAGTGATTCCCACTTTCACTCTTGCCTCAAAGCAAACTCAGCCATATAGAACCAAATCAAACCAAGTCACCCATGGGGACTACCTTCTCCACCCAACCTGACCACCTCATCGTCTCACCATTGGTCTATTTTGGCCCAACTAACATGTGTTTTGTGATGACTTTTGTGTGGTCCCTTGATTGTAGTGATAACATTGCCATGTTGACTACCTTAAGTACTTGTGCTACCTAGCGTATACTAGACCCATTTGTGTTTTTTCAAGAGCACTTCCTACCTTAGATACGTATGACACTTGACCTATTTATGTTTTCTTTAGGAGCATTTCTTATCTTGGATACCCATTAAATCACAAACATTACGTAGGAGACTTGCATTTATGAGTGTACCCAGATGCCACACTTAAATGCAGTCACGTGGTCCACTTGTCACTTGTTTTTTTAGCACTAACCTTTATTTTTACCAACCATGGCAACCTAGTCTATACACAATCTTGGTTATCATACCCTTTGTCTCACTTTGTGTGCCTGTTTGTGCTTTAGTACCCAATATATCACCACCTTCATGACATCCACATTTGTCATCAATTTCATCCACTTTATCAAACCCACACTTGATTTTGTTTTACCTCATCAACTCTCGATTTGAGGGGGAACACCTCCTCCTAAACTTGGGACAACCAAACCTTCAACTAGCAATCTATTTTTGTTTTGTAGCTTGATGATTCAAAGTTGCATAACAAAAAGGGGTAAAATGTAGACACCAAAAATTTGCACACCATGATTTCAAATGTTTAAATTATCCTAGACCATCTTAGGACCCTCTTGGGACCAATTTGACCCTTTGACCCATAATTGAGCCCAACCATGGTCAGTTTAACCAACTGACTTAACCTACCCTTTTACCCACTTTTTACCTTTACCCTTAATTGATGATAGTCAAGGTGACTACCAATGGTCACCTTGACCGTCGATGGTCAGGGTGCACTTCCTTAACCAACATCATGCAAGTCACCTTCCTTGATTTTTTAAATTTAACTTGTCCTCATCCATGTGTGAATTCATGCATGAGCAACTTATAATTAGATAGCCCAGTTGAAACTCCACTTGAACCTATTACTTGTGCCTATAAAAGTATAGGAGTAAGGGGGTGAAACCCATCTATAATTATTATTAAGAGCTTGTGCATCTAGATTTCATTTTTTGTAGGTTAATCATCAATAATGATATAGTGATCTAACCATCACATAAGAGAGCCAACTTGCCACCACCATTCTACCAAAGCATCAAGTACCGTTATTCTATCATAATCATGTTAGAATCCACCAATAGGCCAACCACCTCTAGCACCCACTTGATCAACCTTCTGCAAGCTAAGTATTTATTTTTTTAATATTTTTTACATTATTTTTATTTTATAATCAGCGCAGCACCAACCCATCTCTCAAAATCCAACTTTGGGATCTCATTAACTAGATATTTATCAATCCAAGCCTACATACAATAACTATCGATGGTCTGTCCAACCACTGATGGTCACTTTGACTACCAACGATCACCTTAACCACCGATGATCACCTCAACCATCGACAATCACTATGGTAGAAATTAATAAGTTATTTTCACCCTTTTACCCTTAACCAAATCTAATCTTCTATGTCCCTGCCTATTCACAGACCCCTGCCTGATTTTCTAAAATAGACTCAAGCCATTTAGCACTAGTATTGACTTGTTTATTGCTATATTAGTCATTTTAGTCTATTTATTTAGAATAAATTTCTTGTGTTCAATTTCATTACATTTTGATTATTGATTCAAGTACTTTATCATTTAGTTTATAAACTTAATCATTTAAAATGTGTGGATTGACAACCCTCAAATAAGCTCTTGCTTCTGGGATCTAGCTAGTGCTAGGCAATCCACTCATCTATCTATCTAACCAAAAATTTTATTTAGTGCTATCTCATTTGCATGTCATCCTCCCAAGCCAAAGAGGAGCTCTTCACAATCACCTGGTTCAATGTATAATCCAACGAGTTTTTCAACCATACCTGTATTTAGTTTCTTCTTCTTTCATGAAATATAAGTTAAAATTCACTGAAATAATTACACATATATTTTAGCAACTCTCTCTTAGTATTATCTCTATCCATCTACACACACAACTAACCAACACTTTATAAATAAAGCTAAGGGGTATTTATACAAAATCCAACCCCTCTCAGGTTACATCACTAATACAATATAGATGACAAACCAATGATTGTTTTAGAAAAAGAAGTTGTGGTGAGCCATTATAATTAAAACCTTTTGACTTGGGCCTGATAGCCCCTATATAATCTCTTTATGCTAGATATTCATGTTTGTGTTCCTACTCTCTCACAAAAAAGTGTTATATTCATGCTTGGTTAGTCTTCGATACTTCTATGAACTGCTTCATAACCATCTTTGCTTCATGTACCCTTGTCCTAGTCTTGCGCTTTTGTCTGAGTCCTATGTCTATGTTCTTCCTTTTTATTTGTATCCTTGTCTTACGTAACTCATTTTTTTTGTGCCAAGGTCTTCTGCACCATTCTCTTTTGCATCATTCTCTTTAGCACTATTCTCTTCCACATCATTCTCTTTCATGCCCTTACTTTTACCAAATATCCTATCCATAATGCATTGGCCAAATCCTTGCTCATTCATTCAATCTATGACATTGATTGCTATAGTGTTTGATCTTTATCAATTGTAATATTTTGAACATGTTCTCTCCCTTAATGCATCTCTTGTTTTGATTCTATCCACTCCTTTTTGTCTTCCACCTTCTTTAGAATTGCCTCTAGATATGCACATCGCACCTCTGCAACCATTGCCCTTATAATATATAAATACAAGTCCAATAGGAAGTGTGTGAGGACCAAGACAATATGAAACTATTGTTACTACTATGAATCCACAAGATCATAGTGTAACAAGCTCAATTGTAAAATGGAATCCAAGCCCAAGTTTGGTGATGAATGTTCAAAGCCTATAAGGACAATAAGGTGTTACATAAAAGGATACAAATACATCTACACAAAAAGATGATAATGTGGAAGAAACATTATGTGGGGAATTGGGACTTCATCAAATGGGGGAAGGATCAAGCATTAAATCAAGGGATGTGGTTCGATGAGAGGTTAGACAAGAAGAACCCAACAAATAAGCACACAGGGACATGCAAGGTGAAAATCAAACTTAAGGTGACACTATGAAATATGATCAACAAGAATTTGATGAAGTTTTAGAAGTTGGGAGAACATATTCGACAATATGCAAAGGTTTAGTGATTGATCTATCATCTTATTAAATGTCTATAAGGATGATTAAGCATAAGAATGTGACAAATAATGTTTGTGAAAAGTTAAAGACTATTTTTGATAGTCATATTCAAGAGTTATAAATTTTAAGTCCATGCCAAGACAATAGTGAAAGTGAAGGGACAAGATAAGAAATTTAGTGTGGAAGAAGAAAAAGGTGTTAAGGTGGTTCACCAAATAGGAATGACAAAGAGATTCGGTAAAGCTAGGTATAGGAATGACAGAGAGGGGTCTAGTGATAAATAGATAGGTCAAAGATGTGAAAGATGAGTTGAAACAAGAGAAGGAAAGTCTACGAAAATACAATTAATAAATTTAAAGGTTGACATAGTTGGTGGAGACAGGGTGGCCACAAGTCTATAAGGGTGAAGATGTTAGTGAGAAAACACCCTTGGAAAAACTAGGAATGGTAGTTGTATACCCATTATGCATAAATCCAACACGAAACACAACCTACTAAGGCAAAGTGCCAAGAATAAAGGTTGAAGGAGTTAAATTGAGAGTTTGAAGATTATGCAAAGTAACTGATGAATATGAAAAACAATATTTGCTTGAAGGCCAAGGAAGTAAAGAGGATATTTTAAAGATTTAAGCATACACAAGAACCCATGGATGTTTGTAGGAAAGAAGATGATACCACATGCAAAGACTTTATGATGCACATGCATGCTGAAATAGATAAAGTATAAAGAGAGAAGAATTTTAATGAAGCTTCCAAATTTAAGACACAATAAAAAAAATAAGCACACCTAATTTGATGATTTATTTATATAGCTTCAAATGAAGACAATGGGATAAGAAGCTATAATACAGGAGGGATAAGTGCAACACAAAATGTTAGAATGGGCCATACTAATGACTTATGAGATCAATTTTGAGAATGAATAAATTATAAATAAGTAGTTGGAGGTTGCACAAGAGTTGCTACCACATATATAGTCAAGTATTGATCATTAAGATCATATGGAGAATTGATTGAAAGTGAATGTGGTCAAGGATTTGATTGTGTATGAAGGATAATGTGCCATATCTGAATTAAGTAAAAACTTATCTAAGGACAAATAAGAAATTTAGTGTGGGGTAAATTTAACCTTTTAAATATACTCGAGGCAAACATTGAAATATTATATAAGACATGATGCACGAGTGAGATGCACTAAAGTCTCTTAGATACTTATAAAGTGCATCTTTATGATTATGCACATATAAATAAGGAGGGTGTGTGAGAAGGATGATGTGGCTATGTGGGTTAGAATAAACACACATTTGATGAAGAAACACACTTGAGAAATAAACATGTGTATACACACACTTGAGAGAGAAACATAGTGAAGGAGAAGTTGGAAAATGGCAAGCATCCAAGCAAGGATAATGTAGATTGTGTGAGATCAATCCAATTTGGATAAGGATATGATTTGAGAGTAATGGACTATGCCACTATTCAAGACATGCGGATGAACCAAAGAAACTAATTTGGACAAGGATACAATTTGAGAGTAATGGAATATGCTACTGTGTAAGACGTGGATAAATCAAAGAAATAAAATTTTAATGCACATGACATGTGGCATGATAGTTGGTGAAGGGGAGTCAAATCAACAACATTCGGTAGGGGTCAAAAGGGTCCATGAAAGTTATTATAGGGACCTTGGCCTCTCATTTGGGAGAGAGATGTATGTTAGAAGTTTCGTAGATGTTGAGTTAGAGCAAGTAGAGAAAGTTTAGAGCTAGGTTTTGAAGGATTCAAGTGTAGAATATTTGTAAGATATTCACATGTAAAGATAATCCTTGGATGATGAAGAATGTAAATGAATCATGTATGCTTTGTACTAAAGATATTGTACATATGAATGAAAGATGAGTTATTTGAGTGAATTGTCCTATGTAATAGTGTTTTTTGTGTACTTAGATGATATTCATTTTATATGCATTTTTTAAGTAAAGATGATAAACATGTTTAGGTCTTTATGCTTTGTTCTCATGATCGACTCGGTGTTCTCTCATTGCCTTATATGAGATTATACATATTTGGGATTAAATGACATGTTGGCACCATGAGTATTCACTATCTGATGTGTGAGATATGACCTGCATATGGCTTTGGTAAAAGATCCTTAAAAAAGAACAACAATAATGTTGAATTGGTAATTGGTGTCCTAGTCCTTCAAGAAAGGAATGAAATTACAAGATTAGTGGAATCAAAACAATTAATCTTTGATAAAATATATAAAAACAAATCGGATAAATTATAAAAAAACATGAACCAGTCACAATAACACATGTGACCCTTCTTATTTTACTTATTTTAATAACTTATATAAGTTAGCGAGATGTGATAACAAAGTTGGAGTACTAACATAAATAAATTTTCTTAGTAAATTTTTCCAAGCTTCGTTGGCTTGATAACTCAAATTATTCATCTAACATTAAGTGTAGTGCTGTGTCAATAAATATCAAACAAATCCAGACCTCCTGCCTCCTCGAAAAGACAACATCACTCTAGAAAACATGATGGAAATTTTTATCATGCTCAGAACTAGCCTCAAGAAAACACTTAAGGATTTTCTCTAGCTTATTTTTTTTACGCTGTTAAAAAATTCACATTCTCACGACATATTTCACACCTTTAGGAGAATTTGCTAGTGCAAACTATTTAAGAAAAAGAAAGAAGCAAGTGGAAAGGAATCATGTCCTAAAAGTATGGGTTATGTCCTCAATTGATCACTTACCAATGATTATTTGATTCTTTTATTGTCATATGGAATTTTAAAGCAAAAAAAAACCCAACGATAAGAGTAATTAGGAGTGGATTGATATGCTCCTCATCGACTAGGTGCATAATTTAGGGGAAATGTGTGTTATTAGAAATTGTGTCCTTTTTTTGAAATAAATTTGTTGACTTTGTTCTTTTGTGTTAGGCTATGAAAACCTCACTTGTTTTTCTAAAATTTGTTACGAATCGTTGGTGAACAATTATCCTTTCTTGAAACCCTAATCAACTAACAAAACCTTAAAATAATGGTGCAGTCATTGAGGGGCATATCTTAATTATACCCATGTTCTTAGAAAACTTGGAAACTAACATTCAATGCAATTCAACAAGAAATTGCAATGATGCAAGCCTTGATCTTTATACAACTTATAACTACATGAACAATTGGCAATGATGCAACATGAAGACTCCAAAGGAAATTTTGATTTTCAAATCAAATGCTAGCTGCTTATCACTCTTGACCTTTTCTTGGAACCTTTACTTTCAATTCTTTACTTATTTTTTGATATGCACTAATATCCCTGTATATGTATAGACTTATAAAATTTAAATTGGGATCTTACTAGTGCACACACTGAAACATAAATGATGGAAAAGTAACAAAAAAAACACAAACCTGGGGCAAAAGAAGATGAGGTTCAAGTGGACTTAAAGAAGTAGGGGACTAGGAATGTACTGAGTATGCTCATTGTCAACCATATTACACTCTTGAAAAAATGTAGGAAGCAACTAGAAAACAAAGGATAATAAGGAAAAGGGGGAGGAGAGAAAAAACAAGAGGTAGAAGAGGAAAACAACGCTGAAAACATAGGAACACATGCCAATAAGAACCTAATATGAATTGATAATCAATAAACACATAATACCTTAAATCAATGTAAAATGACATGTAAAACTACCCCTATACCAAAATTAGGTGTTTGTACTTACATCCAACACTTAAGATATGAGGAACATATTCTCCATTTTGAAAATATATTTCTTATAGTGGTAGTTATTGCACTACTAACACAATTCTTGTTTTTCAGAGGCTCTTATTTATTTATTTATTAATGAAATAATATATATTTTATTTAAAATTTATTTTTTAATAAAAGTTAATAAAAAGAGAGAGCAGAAAGGAATCATGCTCGAAAAGCGTGGGTTTTGTCTTTAATTAATCTTTAGTTTTATTATCATGAAAATAATTTTAAATATTAAAAAGGTTGTAGTCTAATTGATACAGATAAATCACATTTATCGTACTATTTATTAAAATACAACATTTAAAAAGGCACCCTAGGATAATAATAATTATCACCAGATTGTTGGATGTCGTTCTACGTCACGTGGAAACTCTCCTTGCTTTGGACAATAGGTTTGGAAAAAGAAGGATCTCCGGATCAGGGTTTTAGATGACAAAACCATGATAAGTTCTTTCATCCTCCCTTCTCTTATCTAAGTGCTCAGGGTCGATTGACGTTGATGGAGGTTGATCCCAAGGTTGTTTCGGCCTCTATTCATTCTTTGGACCCTCCTCATCCTGCTAAGGAAGCTTCTTCCCCTCATAGGCCTCTCTTTTCGAAAAACCTTGTAGATGTGGGAGCCACTTCTAAGAAGAAAGGCCGTAGGTTTGAGACAGAGTTATTGAGAGTAGATGCTGAGACTTTGGCAAGTAATAGTTCGCAATGGACTATGGAGGATCTTCTCTCTCATCGAGGTAGAAGATTGGTGACAACACATGGATAAGCTTTTTGGTTTCTTTGTTGTTTTTCCTCCCTTTCATCTTTTCTTTGGGCCTTGGATGTTTCCATAGGGAAATATAATTTTTGGAACAATGTTGATTAAGTTTGTTGTTTTTCTAGGTTGTGGATATTAGAGGAAAGTTTAATTCCTCCTTTGTCGAGTCCCAAACTTTTTATCCATTTGTTCGCTTTGGTATATATTGTTGATGTTACATCTTGGTTGTGAAGTAAATATTTGTTACTTTGCACGCTCTTAGATATAATATTTATTTATGTCTTTAGTGGTGTGGGCCATGCTTCCTTTCTAACTATATATTGGTAATCCCTTTTTAAAAAACTCTCCTTTTACCAATAATAATAATAACAATAAAAAATTATCTATCAACTTGTGCCTTATAAAATTTTGACATTAATAAAAGCATGAGATTAAGAATATGATTTTTTGAGAGAATATGATTTAGAGAGAAGAATTTTATGATGTGGTACGAACGAATACTGTTCGTTGATTTCAGATCAGAGACGGAGGGCTGAGATTGCGCAAGAAGGCTGATCCGTGGCGCGTGTGCTCAGCCAATCGAAAGAGGGAGAGGCCGATCCTATATAAATAACCGTTCAGGCAAATTACCAGCATTCTGTGTGTAGTGATCGAGCACTGTGAGAGTTGACTGTTTCAGGAGTTTGCTTCACGTCTGTTTACTTAGTCTGTGCGACAACAATGGCTCCCAAGGCAGAGAAGAAACCGGTAGAGAAGAAGCCCGACGAAAGGAAGACTGTAGGCGAGAAAACCCCCACTGCTGCTGCTGAGAAAAAGCCCAAGGAAAAGGCTCCTCCCAAGGCTGGGAAAAAGATTGCCAAGGGCAGCGGCAGCGGTGACAAGAAGAAGAGGAAGAAGAAGAGCGTGGAAACTTACAAAATTTATATCTTCAAGGTACTGAAGCAGGTGCACCCCGAGATTGGCATCTCCAGCAAGGCCATGAGCATCATGAATTCTTTCATGAATGACATTTTCGAGAAATTGGCAGGGGAGTCATCAAAGCTTACTAAGTACACAAAGAGGGACACGGTGTCCTCGCGGGAGGTGCAGACGGCAGTGAAATTGGTTCTTCCCGGTGAGCTTGCCAAGCATGCAGTGTCGGAGGGTACCAAAGCTGTCACAAAATATACCTCTGGTCCGCTTCACTGACCTTTTTTCCATGCTTCTGTTCTGTGACGGTGTCTTTTGACACCACCTGTATTGCAAGGAATCGGTTGCAATCTTCAGTTTTGTACTGTCGTATACGAAATATTGTGTGAACACTATATTTGTAAGTTTGTATTTTTTGTGGGCATGTTTAGGGTTTGGTTTGTCAGAAGGGTTTTAAATATCCGCAAAGATGGTTTTGCAGTCCGATTGTTCGCGATTTGTTTAACATAAATTGCTAAAATCAAGGAAGGATTGCTCTTAACGATCTCTAAAAGCTATTTCACTGATCCATTTGGGTTGCTTTTAGCAGCTCTGTGAGTTTGCGCCCTTGCTGGGGTCTCTGTCTCTGCACTCTGGTTTTTCTTTAAACAGGTATCATTATCGGGGAAACTTGAAATATGTTTTTTTTTTTTTTTTCGATTTACTTCCATTTAACTCTGTCTAGAGTTGAAACTTTAACAAATTATGCAAATGAAATAAATTAAAATGGGTAGCAGGTTTACATTCTGTGTATATGTAATTACATGCCAAAATAGGCAGTAGCCCTGCACTTTATATATATAATTATATGTGGTGGTTTCCATTAAAAACAGAGCTCTTTATATAATATCATATGTGCATAACATTTACAGAAAAATAGGTGGCAGGAATGCAGAATGGTTGCTGCAAGGTTTTAATTCTCTATATAAATAAAAACGAAATGAAACATAGGTGGCATGTATTCATACTGCAATGTTTATATTTTAACTAAAAGTCTTAATTTTAATCATAAAAAGTTAGAAGTATAGTTTAAAGGTGTAAATGATCAGGTAAAAGGTGTTGCCATTTTTGTTGAGGTATTAATTTTAGGAAATGATAAAGTGGATGAAGGTGGAATTGTGTTTTGGGTGAATTTAGTAGAATAAATATCTTTTATTTTTTGGTATTAAGTTAAAGAAATATTTTTATATTTTAAGTAGATGGTTTAATAGTTATATGTTTGAACTTTGTGTTTATGTGATGTTTAAATTGTGTCATGTTGACACAAAATTGATGTTGATGGATAGTTTAATTTGTCTATTTTGGATTTTCAGTATTTGATGTGGTAGTATGGACTTGTAATTTTGATTACTTTGTGAGGAGTTTGTTATATTTTGGAAGTTCGATTGATTGGTGATGGCGACGTCATTAATAAAGAATTAAATAGGTGTCAAAAGTGGGGCATTTAAATTGTACTTAATAGTGTGTAATGCATAGAATGTGTACTTTCAATTTGAGGTGACAAAGCATTGACACCTTACCACCTTGCATTTACTTTATCATTTAGCATTCAATTTCCCTATCTTTATGTTAAATTGTTTTGGTTGTTGTCCATGTGTGTTGTTGAAGGAAAGAGATGATGTGATGTGAGAGCTTAGAAGTTGTTTGTTTGGATTTTGTTTGGCTATTGTTGTTTATAGGTGAGGGTTTTAAAATCACACTAAAAGTATGAGTTAAATGATTTAAAAAAATATAAATATGGAGTGTTTGTTATTGAAAAGTATGTAAACTACATAAAAAGTTTAGTGCTCATAAGAGTGTTTGAAAAAGAGACTATTGGTAGCATTAAAAAATTAGAAAGAGCAAGTACAATACAATGTTGGTAATAAACAAAGTTAAAAAATAGTCAAAATTATAATACTTAACTACATTACATTTGTTGGTTTAGGTAGGAATAGCCATAGGAGAGGCTTGTCAATTGTCATGCAATAGACTTCAATTCCTATGCAATACATATTTTTTTGTTATTTAAGAGTTGGTTCACTTGATATTTAATTTGTTGAATCTAGAGAGCCACTATTGTGTTCTTCCTTGATTTTGCCCAACATTTAGAGAAATAAGAAGCAAGACCAATCTTTTAAATTTAGTTTAGCTATTTTTGTTTACAAGTAAGGTATTTTATATTTAAGGTTATAAGCCATGATAGTTTAATTTTTTTGAATATTGTTTTGTGGTTTGTATGTCAAATTGATTTCTTAGGTTTATATTGTTGGTATTTTTTAGTATTTAAGAGGTTTTTTTTAAATTTCTACAAAAAATGACAAATTGGGTGCATGTCTTCAACTTTGTAAATGTAAATATTTTATTGCTGTAACCAAGTAAAATTTTTCAAAGGGTTATTTCCATTTACAATTTTAAACACACTTAAGCCTTAAATTTTGTTTGGCCATTGTTGTTTATAGGTGAGGTATTTTATACCTCATCAAGGCCATGAGCCATATGGTTTATTTTTTTTGAATATTGTTTGCAATATTTATTAAAAAAATAAATATTTTTGTCTATATATTTATAAATGAGGTTATTTTAGTATTATGGGTTTTTTTTTTAATTTTTATAAAAATTGTGTAAGGTTTGGGTTTGAGTGTTCGTTAAAAAATAAATAATTTTATTGATATATGAATCATTTTGTGAATTTTTAAATTATAGTTATTTTAGTTTAATTTAGTATTATTGATGTTTGAATCATTTGAAATGAGTGATTTTGTTTTAGAAAATTATTGATTATTTAATATTAATTTGTGTAATAAATGTCATAAATATTATTGTGATAACAATCAATAGCATGCTTGTAATTTATAAATTAAGTATTTCAATTATATTATGAGTCACAAACAAATATAATGTTATCATTGATGATACCATTTTGGCCATGAATGAAACCATATATACACTTCATCACTTAATTTTGGTGATGACAATAAAACCCTCTTTCAATGCAATCAAGGTTATGCTAATTTGAATTATACAAACATGTTTTTTCTAAATGTATAATAATATTCAATAATTTAAATGAGAAAATGATAGAGTATATTATTTACATGATATACAATTTATGGATGTGACTAGACAAATTAAGATGAAAAACAAGAAGGTTATTTTCTTTGTGTTTGTTACAACAAAAGCCTTTGTTGAATCTTCAAAATCAAGACAAAAGGTTGCATACTTACAGTTTTTCAATAAAATCTTCCTTTGTGACAAACCCTGTGATGTATGTATGTATATATATGGGCATATTAATATCTATGTTTCATTTGATAGTAAAAATGAACATCTTAATTGATAAACAACTATATAGTAAATATTTCTTGGATACTATAACAACCTAGTAAATGAGTAAATATATAACAACATTAAACTTATGCAATTCAAAAATTATTAAAGATGTGGGAGAAATTAATGTAGTCACAAGGTTAAGGAGATTCAATTAAATTATGAAATAGATGCCTTGCCTATAATTTTAGTTAAGAATAATGCATTGAAATAATAAATATTGTGTATACAACAAAATCCTTGGTTTTGATTGTCAAAAGAAATTATGAAAGAATATAAATTAATGAATCATGTTTGTTATTAGCTTATTTGTTATTTGCTTTTAGTGTTGTTGATGAAATACTTCAAAAAAATGTTTAGAAATGTGTTGCTTGTTGGTGCATTTGATGAATTGTTTTAAAAATTTAATAGAAAATTACCTAGAAAAAGCAATATAGGGATAACAACACAAAATAAATATTATATATATATAGACAATTAGAGATTCATATTTAATAACTTTCAAGATTTGTGAATTTTACATCCTATTGATTCATTTAACTTATTTTGTATTGATTTTTGATTTTTTCACAATTGTTTTTAGACTGCATTATAGAATTTGGTGAGTCATCTATTTTCAAATTGGAGTAATGGTGAATTTATTATTTTTTTCAATTATTTTTATGGTGCATTAAAGAATTTGGTGAGCCTTATGTCTATTTTAAATTATATAGATACATTCATTGGAGTAAAGAGTGGAAAATATGTTTAGCTTTAATGGGTTGCACTTTTAAAATAAAATATAAAGATAAAGTGAATGTATAGTTGCACAAATTATTTGAAAAGTTTGTACAAGTTATATTAAGTTTATAGGGTTTTGACTTGTGATAGTAAGTGAAAGAACATGTATTTGATAAACAATATAAAGTTTATATTATTGAACCAATATTTGTATTTATTCATTATTCATATAAATTTTAAATTGAGATATTTGTAGTTGAAATATTGTGTACTAATAATAGTACAATATTTTGTGCGCATAATTAATATTTTTTGTGAATGAATTTATAATTTTAAAGTTTAAGTATTGGGTACAAATGTATTTGTAGTTAATTAAAAATTTATTTACTTTTAATAAAAACTATGTTCATGAGTTGAAATCCATACCCTCAAATACTCTCTCAGTTATTAGGTCTTAGTCCACTATTAGGTCCTTTCCCTTAATTTATGTAAAAGCATGATTTCAATTTAAAAAAAAAGTAAGTACATTACACTCAGTAAATAATTTGGTATACTTGACTTTATATTATGTATATCATGTAATGTATGTTAGAAAATTTGCATTTGTTGTAAAATCTTTATGACTATATGGACAACTAAATTGTGTACATCTTACAATCATTAACAATTAAAAATGATGATTTTTTTAATTTTATGTAAATTTATAACAAATTTATATTTCACATATTATCTTAGCTTTGAGAAGTGTAATACAATTGACATGATAGAGATTGGGACTTGTTACTATGTATCCTTTGCTTTAAAATGTAGTTTAATATCTTAGAAGGTAAATGTGGTTTTGGTTAGGGTGTGGGGAAATGAAGTTTTCATAAGTGCATAGGGTTAAAGCAATTGGTGACACAAAATGAGAGGTTCCTTTTAAGAGGTTACAATGGATTTTATTTTTTTCAAAGTTGACATTGGATGTCATATTTTTTGGGATAGATATTGAGGGTTGTATTTGTATGTAATGAATTAGGATTAATTTACAATTTACTTTATCTAAGAGATCTGAACTCGAAAAAAGTAAATCAAATAGAGCCCATTGGTACTTAATTATATCAGGGCACAACCAAATGGATCTATTAAACCTAGTTCATGGAAAAGGTTTCAAAGCTTCTAGATAATCAATATAATGAAATAATTCTAACTAGGTATTTTAATGTTAATATAATATAATATTGCCAAACTAGCAATACAAATAAAGGGAGATAAGCAAACTATAATGACAAGGAACAATGGTAGGCAAATGAGGGTCTAGGTTACTCAAAGTGAGAAATGATAAGTTCAAAAAACCCCATAGCCACATTAAGTATAAGTGTAAAGGAGATTCAAATAAAAAGTTATACATTTAAACTATTAATTATGTAATATTTATTTATCAAATGAAAGAGCTAAGGTTAGAAATATTTATTGTAATCACCTAAAAGTGGTATTTGAGACCACCTATTCTTAAATTAGCCCTAGACCTATTCTAAAGCTTATTATCACACTTATCTAGTGTTTGTGCAAGCCACAAACATCCTTAGTCAACTCAAATACAGTGTTAGACTCTCATTTCTTGATTTTGGCCCTCACTGTCTAGTGTTCTACTAGCTAGATAACAACATTATATTAAGGACATTAGAGCCACGTGGCGTTAGTGTCTTAAAAGTGGTGCCTATATCTTTTACCCTTGCTACCCCAAACAAATATATTTTTAAAAGTAAAACCCTCTTAAAGTCAGACTAGACATCTTTTATTATCTGCACAAGCAACAAAACATTATAAATACATGAATTTTAGCCCTATTTCTAATAAATGGAAAGAATATGCAAAATACCTATTTAAACATGAAATAAGTTGAGTAAAATCAAGGTTATTAATCTTTATTCTGCCTTAATTTTGTATAATATAAAGTTTTAGAATTCATGCATGCAAGAATAAATCCTAGAAATTGAGACATACGTGCACTTAGACATTCGACACAATCTTTTATAGAGGACATTAGTGTTAATATCAAGCCACTAGAGCCACATGATGCTACTGTCCAAATGTGGCACTACTATCCAGGAGGGATTCTAACATAGGTATCTAATTGATGACACTTAGATCAACTTCCATATTAGTTTTTAGTACTCAAATCATCCATATCATGTGTTTTTTAGATAAGTCTTTATTTGCACATATTTATTACTATTTTAAAAAGTCAAAACTAGTCAATTCTGTAACAAATCAGTGGCTATTTTATGCAGATTATTTTTTTGATTTATTTTACTTATCCTTTTAATAAAACATAGGATTTACATTAAACTAAACCCTAAAAGGTTAAAATATTTGGTGAACCTGACTTACTTCAAATATTGCACAAACCCTCACCTTAGATAACCCTAAGATTTATATTTCCAACATTCATATTTTAGATCCATACACTTCTTGATTTTATTTGACTTAACCATGATAATAATGATTGAAAAGGTGTATCACTTTCTATTACAAAGTTTAATACTTTAATTTGCATGTTTGCTCCCTTTAATTCAGAATGAACTTATAATAATGATTGAAGAGGTGTATCACTTTCTATTACAAAGTTTAATACTTTAATTTGCATGTTTGTTCCCTTTAATTTAGAATGAACTTAGAAAAGACATAAAAAATGTAGAGATGATGTTTTATATCAATTTTAATTTATGTTATATCTCATTGCATGTTATCTTTCTCTTATGTGAAATTCCATTAACAAGAAAACCCTTACACACAAAGGATTTAACACAAGTTAACAACTATGTTTCAAGTTTCAATGTCATATCTTATGCATAGGAAAGAATATCTTTCTCCTCCCCATCTCCATGAGGGTGATAGCTATTTTCCCTCTAACCAGGGCCTTGCTATCACTCCTCCATGAGATGAAACAACTTATACCATTTTCACTAATCCCCATACTCAGCCTATTCACACCTCTTCCCTATAGGGTGTGTGCCTACATGTTCAATTAGAATCAACTAGGGTTTGTACTTGTGAGACTCTATGTGATCAAATTATCAGTATGAGCAAGATAATTGTAGAAGTACAAAATTAGATTCAACTATTACATGAAAAAATTACAAAACTATAAAATTAATTTATAAGACAAAAGTCTCCAGGGCACACTAGTGTAAATCATATATATGCATCTTCACTTAGTCAATTTGTGGTAAATAATATTACATATCAAAACACGAAATCACAACAAATTACATCTACAACTAATGATTTAAAAAATATTCAAAGGTCAAATAAGAGTTCAAGTGAGGCACTGAAAAAAATGATTAAAGCCAAGTTGATCAACCTACCCTCTCTACACTCAGTAAGGAGATCCAAATATTATTATGCATATCATAGAATGCATGGGCACCATATTGATTCATGTTTAGCATTGAAAATAAAAATACAACAAATAATGGATACAAATGACTCACATAGTGACACTTCATCCAAACAACATATAATGACACATTTTCAAATTTAAAAAGGATCGAATTAAAAAATAGTACAAAAGTGGTTACCAAAACACAACTCATAACAAAAAAAGGTTCACACAACACAATCAAAGTAAGAAATAATACAACAAACATGATCAAACAAGTGTAAGATGAAAATCTATCTATCCAAAATGAGTCTCAATTGTCAAAATGGTATGATTTTGGTCAAAAATATCTAAAACAATTTGATTATCATGGTCAAAGTTTGGGAAAGCAAGCCCAAGGCATCACTACTTCTATTTTAGCAATTGTTAATGTTCATCAACAAGGTTTAGGATTTATTAAACATCCTAAGGCAAATCAGTCACTGATACAGTTTATCAAAGCACAAAATTGAGATACACAAGAAATGTTACAAAAAGAGTAAGAATTTAAGTTACAAAGTCAAAATCATGCTACGCCAACAAGCATTCTCACAAGAGGCTTTCTATAAAAAGAACTTTAACAACACCATCTACCTACAATAAACACAACTTCACAGGTCAAAATAATAATCAATATTTCAAATCACAATTTAAAAAGGTCAATTCCATAGTATTAGGCATTTTCATCTATCATTTTAGGTTATTATTATTTTGATGATGAACAATACTCAGATTATTACTTCAACATTCAACTATAACATAGCATTCACATTACATGAGATATTACCATTCTTATTTTTGACATAGGTCACAGTGATAGTGAGTCTTCCATGAGACTCATCGGTTAGTATGGTTTTTCTTTTCTTGTATATACTTTCCGTCTTTCTTTGCTCCTTGTACATAGTTCATTGACATATTACTTGTACATAGCTTATTTTTAGAAAATACAAAAATGATACAATATTTTAAAAAACATAAAAATATTTAAATAATTACTCAAAAAATATAAAACTTACAAATTATATGCATTGCTATGTTTATATTTTCTAGACACTACATATGATAGATATCTTACTATAATCGATTTTATTATATTACATGCTTCACTTTTTCTTTTCGAGTGCTTGCAAATTGCTTACAAGACTCAAGTCCACTACACTAATATAAACATGCTATTATCTACTCACTGAGGGCATATACACCAATTCATGGTTATTCACTTGACACATTTTTCCACTCAGGAACATCTTATATAGAATTTCAATCGCTAGGTTCTATCCTTACATACTCTACATTCTAGTTTTAGCATTATTATATCTTGATATTGATCATTACTATTCATATTCATATTTTTACCAACTATCGCTACTTTAGACTCATTATATGTATATCCTAGTTATTATACATACTTGTATTACATATTCATGCATACTTTCATTTATATCTTTCCTAGTTTAGAATTGATTGTATCTTTTTGCTTCTTCTGTTCGAGGGTATTTGAATATGCCATTATTCTTTAGCTTTACACCACTTCTATTCATAATATGTTGCTTTGGACATGTGTTTATGTCCCTTGTGTGTGCTTTCCTGATTATTTATGGGGACATTTGAACATGTCCTTTTATGTGGCTCTAAAAGAATTTGCTTATTGCTTACATATGCAAACATTCAAACATGTCCTTATATGTCTTGTTTTCTCAGATTTAGTGACATGTGCCTTGTATTGTGGCCCCTTGGCCTACTTTGTATGCCTCATATTTTTTGTATGTCATGACCATGACACTTGTATTTATTTGTTATACGCACTAATTTTCAATATCACGAGGGACCTTATGCATCTATTTTTCTTACTTGACTGTCATGATGGGTATCATGCCCCATCCCCATAACCAACCACTCAATTCTACTTAGATTTGTTGTTACATACATTAATTACATCTTTCTTGACACCTCTATGTAATGATAAACATGACATACATCTTACATTAAATGCTTAAGTTCAGATTCTCTCACATTTTGATGTTATGTATACAATTTATATTGGATTATCACTAATTATCATAAATGCTCTAGCTAATACACATTTTGTAGAGCTTTTTCTTTTGAGGATAATTATTTCATAGGTTCATAAACTAACCTTAAAAGAGGGGGAATTCATAGGAGTTTGTCATAGAGATTAGGCTCCTATATTACACTCATAGTATATTTTTTAGCATATAGGTTCAGTTATAAAAAATCAGATATAGACAAACATAGAGGAAATATAATTACTCAAAAAGTAGTATAGTTGCATAGAATTCAGACCAGAAGGACATTAACACCCAAATAGGGATGCTAACACCACATAACACTACTAACCAAGATATGGTGTTACTATTTAGTAGCCTCAGTTTCAAAACAACTCAGATTGACCAGAATAGTATAGTAGGTACAATACAGGTTTGCATAGATCCAGTTAAGGGCTTATCAGTTATACTTTTTTTACTCAGATTCATAATAGTTAAACTTAGATTCATATTAGTTGCTCAGATTAGGGAATTTTAAATGGCATGACCATTCCCATATTTAGTAAAATTACTTAGATATATTTATTAGAACTTAGTCCACAATCAATATACTCAGATATCATATTAGGGGCATGTGCACAATACATTATTTCTATATGTTCAGTTACACACTGGTTGATCAAATAGAATGATAAATTCCATGCCATTCTCTATGTTGTATATACTTGACATCATATTCTAGGTTATCATCAGTTTCATGCCTTACTTCATATACAGTGGTTGACATTCTTGAGTGGCCTAGAGTTGCTTAATGTACTTGAGTGGTCATAGAGCTGACATACATAATTATATATACTCAATTAGATAGTTTTATTACTTCACACCATTTAATTTTAGATGCATTTACTACACATGGGTGGCAAATGATGGAGTCATAGCCTACTTGAGTTCTTGATGCACCCACATGAGAGGGTTAGAAACACTATCAGTGCAATCTAAGCTATTCTCAAGTGATGATCCACTAAGCAGGGGTGAAAAATGATGGAGTCAAAATCAGATTGAGTTATTGATCTACCCATGCATGAAGATTGAATAAGTTATCAGTTCAATCTAAGCTATTTTTAATTGATCACTATATACATATACACACATAGGTTGCCACCAAGTTCATTTATTATTTCACATACCTAGTGAGGCGTATTTGTTTTTGTTCTCTTTTCCATCTCTTTACTTAGTTTTACTTTTTTACTCAATTTAGTCTTTTGATTTTGATATCTCTTAAGGACTAATTTATGCACATTTAACTTTTAGGACATGCATTGGAGCATACTTCACATACTCAGACTGAGCTTCACATACTCAGATCTAACTTCACAGGCTTCACCTCTTACGTAAGTCTAGATATGCTTATTTTTCCTTTATCTTAGTTATTTCACTTTGTTGCATTTTTAGAATAAAAAAAAGGAAAATGTAATCACTTAAAATTTATATTTGAGTGATATTACTTGAGACCACCTATCCCTAACTTAGCCCTAGACCTATCCTAGATCATATTATCACACTTATCTAGCCTTCGTGTAGGCCACATGCATCCCTAGTAAGCTCAAACATAGTCTTAGACCCTCATTTCTTGATCCTAGACCTTCGTGCTTAGTGTTCTTCTAGTTGGACAATAGTGCCATATTAAGGACACTAGAGCCACATGGTGCTAATATTCTAAAAGTGGTGTCTATGTCCTTTACCCTTGATTTCTTGAATGAATATATTTTCAAAAGTAAAACCATCATAAGGTCAGCTTAAACATATTTTATTATCCACACAAGTAACATAACATTATAAATAAATGACTTTTAACCCTATATCCACTAGATGGAAGGAAGATACAAAATACCTATTCAAATACAAAATAATTTGATCATAATCAAGATTATCAATCCCTATTCTATCTTACTTCTACATACTATCATCTACAATAGCCTTAAGCTTAGATTTTTTATATTTTCAATCTCAAGCAAGCTTAAGACACTCAAGGCCACTATCATACTAGCATCAATTATACTTACACCAATACTTAGGTGGGGATAACTACATCGAGCTTGATCCCTTTTCAGAGTATTGGTATGTAGGTAACTCTCTTCATAGTGGGGTGTTTAGGATGTCCAACTTATCTTAATAATGAACACATTTTTTAGCTCATACTCTTCTTGTAAGGAGGATTAGGGTTTACATAATAAATCAATCATTACAGACACAATACAAAGTTTTAAAATTCATGTGTGCAAGAACATATCTCAAAAACTTAGACACAGGTGCACTCAAAATTTTAAAACAATCTTGTATAGAAGACATGAGCACCAATATGAAGACACTAGAGACACATGGTGCTACTGTCTAAATGTGGCGCTATTGTTACATCTCAATTTCTTGCTAAAAAAATTACATGGTTATCTATGGATATTTATAATTAACAATTTGATTTAATTATTATTAGCTAAGTTATGAGTTATATACTATTATGGGACAATTGTATATCTATTATATTACATGAAGTCATTGCTATTAGTTAGTTATAATATATATTGTAATCATGTTGACATGTTATTTATAAATATTTTATTATATTTATGTCATGATATTGTGGACTAACTACATATTTATCGTGAGTTGGATGCATGAGAGATTCATCCCCAGAGCTTGGTAGAGGGAGAACATCATCAAAGAGGGTGATATAGATATAATTATTAAGAAATAATAGAAGATCAACTAAAACCCTGCACACACCACATTAGACAATACATGTTATATGCATAGTTTAAATGGTTGCATTAGTATGTTATTCATATTTTTTGTACTAGTTGTGTGTTAGTTCTAATTTATGCCTATGTAGAATATATCATGTAAGATTGCATTATAGATATTATGCATAGTGTAAAAGGAATAATATTGTAGTTTGATTATGTTTATGATCGATTTAATTAAAAAAGAATTTATAATTTCAATTAAAATAATATAATATGTTTCACATGTATTAGTTTGGATACTAATAAAATCCTATTGATGGTAGCATAGCTAAGTTGGTAATGAATAAAGCCATGGCATTTTATTTTACTTAGAGAATAAAATAAATAAAAACAAATAAAATAAATAAAATAATGGTAAGTTATAAAATAATGATTTTTAGTTTGAAGTAAGGTAAATTAAGAAAAAAAAGTAGAAAAATAAAAGAAAATCAGGGAATTAAAATAAATAAAACAATTAGAAGGTTTATATTTAGAAAAAAAAAAACTTTAAAGAAATCTCATGATTTATGCAAGAAAAAGATAAAAAGGATAAAAGAGGGGAGGCACAATGAAAAGGAGAAGATGGAAGAGCATAGAAAAAAGAGAAAAGTAGTGCAACTCATTGATGAAAAGGGGAAGGACTAAAACAAACATAAATTATCTAGATAGTGCTTTGCTAGTTTGGAAGATTAACCAGGTAGGTGGTATCTTGAATTTTGTGTAAAGTTCGTAATCTATGTATAAAAAAATCTATGATTATTGTTAAATAAAATCATGAAATAATATATGACTAAGGAAAACAGGGATCTGAGTCTTTTGGAATTTATATTTAGTTATCGTATATAGTTATATGAATTGAGAAAGATACAAGCCCATCAACAACCATTAAATTTATTAATTCATAGACTGCATGATCTTTATAGATGACTAATGAGATGAGATTCACTGCTGATTGTAAATACAAAGAAATATTAAATAATATAATGACATAAAAATAGTTAAGCATGATCTCTCTCTCTCTCTCTATTTCTATATATATCTGAAATACAATCAGACACTACACCTAGGTGAAGCACTCACATATATTTGGTCTGTTGTGTAATTAAGCTGATGATAATGGTTACTGTATATATCTGCAATGATATACTTAGTACAATACATACAAAGTGTATTTATATAATAATTATTCTACGCAATAGTCTCTTTGATAAATACTGTAAGCTTTATATGTAGCGATCCATATGAAATAAGCAAATCTATGAACTATGATACCATTGTGAATACAAAGATATTCATTTTATTAGAAATTATATGGTAATAAAATTTAGATATAATGATTATTATTAATTATGTTTGGAATACAACTAAAACTCTAATTAGTTGGAGATATACTTAAATCATTTCCTTAAGTCAATATATTAGATAACAATTTAACACCCACAACATTAGGAAACGGCTAGATAGCGATTTAGTTATTTTAGATAACGATTTAGTTTATATACTTAATCGAGATATATACTTAGTGTTGTATACTTAACATAATACATGTGGTAATCTATACTTTAGCGATTATAATTGTTATTAAATAAAATTGTATTGCTACATTTTAATTGGTATAACTAAATTCTATTGGTTATATAATGATCTGATTATCCCTAATGTGTATAATGTCATGTAAAAATGTGTTCCTTATAAAATGATTTAACTTAGTAAACGATCATCTATGATATTTATCCCCACTAAATCCCCTAGATATACATATGATATTCATATTCGTATTATCTCAGGTAATTCAGATACATGGTTATTTCCAATAATTGTTCATGAATTGATTAGAGCGTACTATGTGGTTAAACTTTATAAATCGATGACATTACATCTTTTATAGTGGAAATATTATGAGGTCATCATGTGGTTACCTTATATTTTAATATGTCTACATTAGCTAATTTGAATCATAATAATAGTATAATATAGCCAATGTCCACGATATGATTGATATATGGTCATATCCTTACATATATAATTACTTTAGACATAAGATGTAGTAAAGGGATTTCAGATGTAACAAGATACTCATTTTTATACAAGTTATTAGATAATTTATAATTAATGTATTTCATGAAGCTTTGCCTATTTGGATTAAACTCGTATCAGATTTAGAATGCAAAGTCATTAAATCCTAAAACATTCTATCATATTGGGATTTTATGACTTAGTATCTCTAATGAAAATGTGGATCTGATATAGAAATAGTCCTAAAATAGTGGGGAGAGAGGTTCATATAACTATTTCATAACATATTATCCGTAGTGATATGTTCATAGCCATAGTTATTAATTATGCTTATAATAACCACTAGCCCCACATTTGATACCCACATCTACTTATAGTATTTAACACATGAAACTATAATAAACTATGTGGGAAGATTTCACTCAGTGAAAGGGGAAAACTTGTATATGACTGGGATGATACAAGTACTTTATTGATAAGAATATACGAAGGTCCATGTAGCAAATTTTGGGACCATTATAGAAAATTGTGAGACTATCATAATAGCTAAGTAATATAAGATATTGATTCTTGTGGTATAATTCAGATTGTGAAATAGAAGAATGAACTATATGTTTAATGTCCATCATAGAACCAACGATTTAATCTAATATTAGCATAATAACATGAAACTCAACATTAAACCTCATATATGTGGATTTATATGACTATCTAATACCCGTATGTGACTTCTATAATCAAGTATATATTCAATGATATTTAGTATGAAGTTTAATAGAGAGGTGGTATATATATTCTAATTCATGTTGACATATCCAAATGAGTGTTTGATGTTGATTTGACTTAAGAAGAGCAAAATATGTATGTAGATAGTCTATTGAATTTAGTATCCAATATGTTAACCTGAATTTATGATTATAACGATTGTTGAAATCATATAAAGTCATTGATTAGAATTTTAGATGATTTTTGATGATTATAGTATTTCTATATTGTTGAGTACTTATATGCGATACATAGTGAAAATATAGTTAATATGTATAAGGGTGTATATATAGGAAGTATATCTTCATATGAATTTAAGTATGCATATAAATATATAACATAAATGGGTGTGTTGGGTCATACGGCTATATCTATAGTTAATGGATTGTTAACATAGGTTATAGGAGTCCGAGGGACATGAAACTATATCTATATGAATATAGTCTCTTTGAAACATAATAAATTATTTGAGTTATGTTCATACGAGGTATAACTTGGTTATGAGTTATCTAATTATTCAAAAAGATTATAACTAATTATTAGTATATATACATACAATATTGAAAACTTGTGTATGGTACATATATGAGTATTTAATATGTACAAGTGTTTATACATATATAACATATATTAGTGCACTATGATGTGTGCCTATAAGTTATAGTAGTATGTAATTTTAATATAAGATATACTCGGATGGTATAAACTATACTTGTTTGTCTATTATTAAGATTATAAGACATTTAATTATTGAAATTGTAACACTGGTAGTTTGAAATTGAGTAGTTGTGCTCATGAACAATGAACAATGATATTATGGGATGTCATATAGTGTATTATTTTTGAAAATTACTTATAGAAATTAGAAAATTGTAGTTTAAATATATGTTATACCCGAGTGGTAAAAAATATAATTATTATATTTTTTATAAATGATATTGTGAAGATTCATTCATATGTTTGATGGATTAAATGTATGTATTTTGGTAATTGCTATGTTTAACATATTTTATGATAACTATTAGAAAGTAATGTTAGTTAACATTATCATTTCATGTGTATGATTTATATGTTTGTGAAATATCTTATTAGAATGGATTTGTTTATAGTACACTGGATATTTATTTTAAAAATCATACAACACACGAATACTAATTAGTCTCTCTAGATTTCCACACTGTCACTATCTACTCATCTATGAAGGGATGACCATTCCTTGATGGAGAATTGTGCATGGGATCGATGGTCCATAGTTGGTGTAGAAAAGCACTCAGATGATGTTCTCCCTCCGTATAATATTTCTTATTTAGAGATGACACTTGATATTTTCATATATACTATAGATAATTCAAAAAACTCATGCTCTGTAGAGCCATGTATTTTGTATGTGTACATTGTATTGTATTTATTATTGAAATATTACTTGATGAGTTATAATTATTTATTTATCTATACTTTGGCAGTAGTGGCTATATCATTTTACCAGCCCTGGATAGACATTTGTAATTACTTTCCATAATTGGTTTTGATGTGTTTCATATGTTTATTAGACTAAAAAAATTCACATTTTCTATGTCAAACCCAATGGGGCTATTAAATGTGGTATCAGAGATGTGGCTCAAAATATAGGACCTAATGAGTCTGCTAGCTTTTTTGTATCCTTATGTTTATCAGAAAGGATTCTAGTGAAATATAGAGTATCTGAAGAGGGTCCTTTAAATGTCAATGCCAAGAACCCTCCATTTTGATCCTAACTGATTTGCCATTGAGTAAGTTGAAAAGTTAGATCGTATTCTCAAGACTATGAATGAAACCAAGGATTGAATTGCAGCTCTGGAACAAGAGGTTCATGGCCTCAAAGAGGAATAATATTAGAATGACACTAGTGACATGTAGTATTACACTGGTTAAGTGAAGTGTATTCTGGACTTGTAATGCCTCAGTGTAGAATCATTCTACACCATGATTGGAGTTGTGAGATTTTGTTGATTCTCATGTATGACTTGATAAATGTTGTAGATAATAAACATCCATGATTCTTGAAATTATGTTTACTTATGTGGATGAAATGTTGTGTAGTACATTGAATGTGTACGCTTAGGAGCACCCATACCCTCTTTGAGTTATTAAAGGGTTAGTTTATCGAGTGTCTCCATGGTGATGGTTATGTATGATGCTTAGGTAGGTGAGTGATTAACATAGTTCTTGAGTCATGAACAAGAGATTCCTATGATATTTTATTCACTTAGATCAAACACCTCGAGAGTGATTACATCTTTACTAGGTAATCAAATCATCTCCATCACTTGTGTTTTGTATTGTGAGTGTTCAAAAAACATGAGATGTTTCTGACTTAAGAATATGTGCATTTTAAATATATTTTGAGTCTCATGGGAGGGAGTCCTAACAGACCACTTTGTTGGGGAATCAGGAACAACACACCTGTTCTGATCCCACTTGTTAGGATCTTGCTCTTTAGAAAGAGCATAATATGATTACCAAATACAAGCAATTAAACATGCGGAATTAACCAGAAGTAACAAGTAACTAGAATTCACAAATATCACAGAATATGAGAGACAATACACAATCTTGTATTAATACTCATCCAGAAAGAAAATACAATAAAGAAGATGCCACTTCTTCTTCCACCTCTCAGAGGCTTCCCACACCTCAAGGGCTCCCAGTATTTCTCAATCAAGAGTTCACTCTCCTACCAAAAAATGGTCCCAACACACAACTCACACACAAAATTGGTGTTCACCTCTCCAACCAGTCAGTAATAACCCTGCCAGTACCAAGCACTCTAAAGTACTTCAAGTAGATCTCTCATGAACCTGCAACCTGCAATTCAATAGACCTTACTTACACATGTAAATCTCCTATGAGCTTGCAACAACCTACAACTCAATGATCTTACAATGGAAGGATCTTCCTTACCTTCCTATTTTTAGCTCATAATTACAATACATGCCAATGGGTCTATAAATAGATCCCAGACTTAAACAATAACTTAGACTCTTAGTTTACTAATAATAGACATGCAGCTCAAGACTCGAAATAGCCTTTACATGCAAACACTCGATTCAACTAACTAACTATTCATGCAATGAACAGTTTTGAAACACACAGGCGACCGACGTCAGTCCCTGTCTGACTGGTGCTGACTGACATCAGCTGACTCCTTGTCGATGCTGGTTGCCTTCTGCATTCATCATGACCGATGTCGATTATACTACCGACGCTGGTGTCTCTAGAACTTCAGCAACCTCCTCCATGTCTGCATAGTTGAAGCTTTTAGCTCCACAACCTAACAATCTCCCACTTGGAGATAAATAGCTTCAACTGTACATGTACCTGTACATCATCTAGTTTGTTTTCTTGGCTTTGTATCCCTCTTCAAGATCACTCTTGAAGACTAACCACTACAAATCTTGTGGTGCAACTCCTGTCATCCAAATCACCTGCCACATCCACATCTACAAACCCATGTAGAAAATAACTTGACCCTGCATAGCATGTGCACCTGCTGCTGGTCCCTCTAAGAATCCACTGAACTGCCCTCCAGCGCTTCTTTCTTGGATTGGCTCCAAACTTGTGACAACTCCCACTGCTTGGGAAAACTCAGGTTTAGTACACACGTACTCAACCTCATTATGTGAATCAAGACACTGTTCATAGAACTGTCCAACCATCGGCGTGCTAACCAGTCTCACACAATCATCCTGAAACAAAGTCAATCTGTGACCTTCCATGTCCCTAGAACACACTCATGCCAAAGAATCTTGCTGCTCCCAGATTCCTCATGACATACTTCTGAACTAGCTTTACCTTTAGTTTAACAACTCCCTATATATGTAACCCTGCAACAAGCACATCATACAATAATAGGATAATGTAGCTAATATTATCCAACCTGGTAAAGAGAAACACAATGATCAAACCTCCATTATCCTACAGCTTATTCAAGACCATATACCCTGGCCTTCCATCTCACATGTCCATTTCCACTCTTCTTCATCTTAAAAATCCATTCATCTCTCAGTGCTTCCTTCCAGCTGGCAACTCCACCCAAAACTCCTGTTTGGTTCTCCTCCAAGGAATCACATCCTTCATCCATGCCAAGCTTCCACTGTCTCCTGGATCTACCTGCTCTACTTCTTTAATAACTTCCTGATTCTTTACCATCAGTGAGCAACAAGTAGTGTAAAGAAGGGAAATGATGAATTTGAGGCTTACATACCCTTTAAGTCCTCCATATGGGTGCTTGAGAATCCTTGACAGCTTGCTGTCCACCCAAAATCTGTCTCAGTGATCGATGCTGGTCACATCTCAGTCTGCACCTAACTGATGTCGATTCTATGTGACTGCCTCATCGCTGATGTCGGTTCTCCCTGACTGATGCCGGTGTTTATCTGTCTCTGAGTCACTGATGTCGGACTGCACATAGCCGACATCGGTCCCTGTCTAGATGTCGATGTCAATTTTTTAGCCGACGTCAGTCTCTGTGTTTTTCTTATTAGAAATGACTTTTACCCGTGAGCTCCTTTTGGATCAAACCCTTGTCCAAATCACCCTTGCTCTGCTCAAAATTCTTCAGTCCCTTATGGTGATCTTTGTCCGTCACCTTCTCCTTGAAAACCAAGACTTTCTTGTTCTTATCATGAACATCATATTCCTCAAGAAATGTTACCTTCTTCTTCTGCATACAAAAATCTTGATTCATGCTTTTCAAATCTGAAAGCATACCCTTTAACTCAAGAACATGCATCTCCTTCTTATTCATGTGACCAAGCCTATTAAGCCACATCTTCGAATCTGCAGCTGAAGTAGATAACCCAGAAAGAGAATCAATAATACAAGTAGATAGATAAAGCGTACCTACTTTCTTACCTCTTGCTACAACAAGTGCACCCTTGGTAACCTTCCAAGAGTCTGCTGTGAGAGTTACTGTGCAACTCTCATCACCCAAACTTCTTACAAAAATCAAATTTTGCTCCAGAACTGGGACATGCATGACCTCCTTCAACACCCATGTGTTACCTGTTTGCAATTTTAGCTTCACTTTCCCTTTGCCAACCATTTGACAAGGCTTACCATCCCCTAAACAAATTTCTCCAAAGTCTCCCTGGACATACTCATAAAAAATTCCCTGTTTGGGGATGCATGAAAAGAGGCACCAGAATCTAAAACTCAAGATTCTACTTTATCCAAAGAACATACCAGAGCATCCTGTGCAAAAAAATCCACAAAATGTACTTCTTCTTCATGTCCTTCATGCTGATCTTCACCCAACCAAAAATCTCTCTTTAAGTGCCCTTGCTTTCCACATTTCCAGCAGGTTATTTTTCCATACCTAGACTTGGATCTCCTGCCTATCTTGGACCTTGATCTCCCATGCTCGATATTCTCTCTTTGCCTTCCCCTGCTTTCCACACTTAAAGCATTCCCTGATGATTCACCTATGCTTTTCTTGCGAATCTCTTCATTCAAGATTACACTCACAACATCATCCACTTTTAAGATTTTTGAAGCAGATGCAGTATTGCTAACTGCCATTACCAAACTTTCCCAACTTTCAGGTAATGAGCATAAGATTAAGAGAGCCTTAATTTCATCATCAAAAACAATATTGACTGAATTTAACTAGTTTACCAAACCATGGAAATCACTAAGATGACTATGAACAGATCCACCTTTCAACATTTGCAAATTAAATAATTGCTTCATAAGAAATACCTTATTCGAAGCGTGTGATAAGTTGGAAATCACAGACGATGCAAGACTCAACCTTATAGATCCTAGAGCCTTCCGATCAAGAACCTCCCATTCTTCATCCTTCATATCCTGGGGCTTGCAATCAACCCCACCCAATGGTAAGTACAAATCTTTTTGATACAGAAAATCTTCAATCTGCATCCTCCATAATTGATAGTTCTTGCCATTAAACTTCTCCATTTATAGCTTACTTTCTTCTACCATTGCTCTACTCCCACTCAAATAGAAACCCCTGTGAGTAACCTATAATCAACACACACTAACTAGATCTAATCCAACCTGTTAGTATCCCAACCAAAAGCTCTGATACCAGTTGTTGGGGAATCAGGAACAACACACCTGTTCTGATCCCACTTGTTAGGATTTTGCTCCTAAAAAAGAACACAATATGATTACCAAATACAAGCAATTAAACATGTGGAATTAACTAGAAGTAACAAGTAACTAGAATTCACAAATAACACAGAATATGAGAGACAATACACAATCTTTTATTAATACTCATCCAGAAAGAAAATACAATAAAGAAGATGCCACTTCTTCTTCCACCTCTCAGAGGCTTCCCACACCTCAAGGGCTCCCAGTAATTCTCAATCAAGAGTCCACTCTCCTACCAAAAAATGGTCTCAACACACAACTCACACACAGAATTGGTGTTCACCTCTCCAACCAGTCAGTAATAACCCTGCCAGTACCAAGCACTCTAAAATACTTCAATTAGATCTCCCATGAACCTGCAACCTGCAATTCAATAGACCTTACTTACACATGTAGATCTCTTATGAGCTTGCAACAACCTGTAACTCAATGATCTTATAATGGAAGGATCTTCCTTGCCTTCCTTTTTTTAGCTCATAATTACAATACATGCCAATGGGTCTATAAATAGATCCCAGACTTAAACAATAACTTAGACTCTTAGTTTACTAATAATAGACACACAACTCAAGACTCGAAATAGCCTTTACATGCAAACACTCGGTTCAACTAACTAACTGTTCGTGCAATGAATAGTTTTAGAACACACAGGTGACCGACATCGCTCCTTGTCTGATTGGTGCTGACCGACGTCGGCTGACTCCCTGCCGATGCCAGTTGCCTTCTGTATTCATCATGACTGACGTCGGTTATACTGTCGACGCCGGTGTCTCTGAAACTTCAGCAACCTCCTCCATGTCTGCATAGTTGAAGCTTTAGCTCCACAACCTAACACACTTTTGGATTGACACAACCTAGTGTGGCAGGAATTCTCTTTATAGTGGAGTGTATTTATCCTTGTTGAGGATTCCTATGTGTTAAGAGTTTGCTTACTATTGACGCCCCATATGTGTATGTGTTTTGGGAAGAAGTGTGATCTCTCATAGTTAGCATAGAGGTGAGTTTGTACTCACTCACTTTCCTTTGACATATTATAAGCCCATTGAGTGAATTCATATTTTCATGATGTTGATTTAGTGTTCTTTTAATCAAAAACTTGTTTTTGAAATTTTGTTGGACAATATTCCTCAGAGTTCTTGGGATAGTGTATTCTACTTCTTGTTGATATAGAATTTGTAGGAGTAGGATGGACTGATACATCTATATAGAGTTAATATTTTTCCTTCTGGTTGTGGAAATAGGTTTTGATACTACTATGATAGGTTTGATATGTGTGAAGTGTTCTGGCCAAATTTGGCCCACATACCAAGTTTTTTCTTGGATTGAATTAATGAGTAGAGTTTTAGAGCTTTGAAGGATCAAAAGATAACCAACATAAGTTGTGAAGAGCTAGACCGTCACCAGGATGTCATACAAAAATGGATGGATCATCTTACTTGTGTATTTTTAAAGTATGCTTAGAAATCCTCATGGGGCTGAAGGATCACATGGAATCAATGTTGTTAATGCCAAGATATTACTCTATAAATTTCATGTCTGGATGAGTTCTCTATCTTGAGATATAAGCCTTCAAAATAGAAGAAACATATAAAGACCTTTGTATGGATGTCAAAGTAAAGCTTAGTAATTAAATGTTTAGTGTTCAAAGTGTGACAGTCACACATACACCATTGATGGTCATGTAGATATCATTGAAAATCACATGGACATAAAAATAAATCTTGGAAATGATCCATTGGGGTTCAAAGATTGACTGTCCTACAGACATCAATGACAGTCACGTGGATGTCAAATGATGGGCACACAAACATCAAAATAAAGACTCATAAAATAAACATTTAAGTTCAAATAGAGATAGATCTAACGGTTAGCATTCAAACATATATCTAGATACAAAAAAGCAAGGGTAAAGATGATGTAAGTGGGACCAAATAGATCTAAGGGCTCACATTAACTCATACTATGAAAAAATAATGGTGTGAGAAAGGTCAAAAGAGTCAAAAAGCTAAGTTAATATTGATAGATAATGAACCAAGTCGACCTAGTAACTTTTCAATGAAGGTTGATGAAGCAATTTTCAACCCAAAAAAACTAAATACGAAGTAGCCAAGTTTGAGCATGACCCATATTGAACCAAAATAAGATATTTCAGGATCGAGGGCCACCATTAAAACTCTATGGAGATAAAATAGGTCTTTAGACCTAATATAGATCAAAGGTTGATAACTTGTTATTGAAATGAGACCAAATAACTAATAGGTTTGCATCGATATAATAGCTATAGGAAAACTAATAATTTATATTAGGTTTCAATATATAGTTAATCTATGTCCATGATTTGTAATAAAGCGCACACTCAGGCATAAATGTGATATTCAGATTAGCCACCTAAGCAAACTTACTCATGGATCTATCATGTCCAAGGATATGAGGACCTAGTACTCATAATGAAGCCAAGTGTAAGATGTGGTGAAGTTCACGGATCATATTGGGGGATTGGATAAGTAATTGAAACATTGATTTTGTTTAGATCTCAAAGATATTTTATCCAAAAGGATTAATCATGACTCATCATGCAAAACAAACCCTTGTCTTCTAGTGGATCTCTCAGCCAATGAGAAAGGTCAAAGATTATTAGAGCCATATGTAGATTAGCTTGTTGATAAAGGATTAGTTCTGATTGGAAGAAGACATGCATATAATAAATAACCAATGAACTAACACCATAGTTATTTATCATTAATGACTCCTTTATTCTATCATGCATGTTCCCCTTCTCTCTCATTCTTATTCTACTGTCTATACAGGCTCTTAAGCCTTGTAATGTATCCTTATTTTGGGCATGACTAGACTCTACCAAGATTGAGATTTGTAACCTCTTGAGATGAATATAAGACTATTTTCATATTTCATTATTCTAGTATAGGGTGTTCATATCAGTTTGATTTACATATGTGGTAGAAATATCTCCCTTGTCAAGTCTCGATCTTACCTAATTACTAGTTATCTTGCTACGCAGGTCATGTTTATTATTTAATGTCAATTGATTGAAGCTAACATGTGGATACATTGATTTATTAGTGCCTTAAATCAAGACTCTCCATCACTTTCCTAAGGTTTTGATCACTGGTGAACCTCTACATGAAATACTCATGCATAATAGACATTTGAAATTATAGATTCAATGTTTTTCTTGTCTCATTATTGTTTTTAGAAGTTCAAATAGAGTGGATGAATAATCAATTTTGGTACATCACCAACATTGGCTTAGATTTCCATTTTAGTTATCTTTATCTCCCTTTTTCCCAATAATTTGTAGATCTTAGTATAAGTGAGCTAAATAATGCACTAGAGGATCTAGCCTCATTAAAAATCCTAGAGGTTCAACCCCACTATATGTGACCCATAGCCTAGGGTTGTTCCCATGTTGGAGTAGATTTGGTTAGAGGATCTAAATAATCTTTTGTTTAGCAAGGGTGCAACCTCGAACCTCTAATAGTTCTGACATGCTCAATGGGATAAGTTTTATTATGCACTAAGTGAAGAGTTTTGGTGTTTTCTTCATTCAAGTAGCCTTTAGAAGTGGATATGTAAACATCAACGATAACTCTAAGCTTTCAGTTGGTTACATCAGTCTAGATAAGTGCTCAAGCAAGTTTTATTTTTATCTTGTCTCTTTCCTAAATATTTATGGGTGGATTTGGGGCATCATCCTATCCTATTCAGGTTGGTAAGCCATACCATCAACCAAATGAATCCTACTAGCCTTATTATGACCCTTATTGACAATCCAATCATTCATATCAACCCTACCATGACCTTTATCTATGTTATGATGAGCATTACCAACCATATATAGAGCCTTATTAGTATTACAATGACTCATACCAATCCTATGATAACCCTCCTGATTAGTCATGGTAGTAGCTTGAAATTCCTAAATGGAAATCTCATACCCCAACCCATTCTATATATATCCTTAAAAAATATTTATTATAACAAGAAAAAATATGATAAACATTGATAAATTGAAGGGGTATGGGTAGGGAATTCCAAAACATGTCATTAGAGGGGTTAGGATGTCAGTGCAACAAACAAAGGAGGAGTGGATGTCTTTCATTAAGAGAGGTTATCCTAGAAATAATGGTGACATGCTTGACATAGATAGACACATCTCCAAGATTGAGAAGAAGTTTGGAGCTCATGAAGAACATCAAACACCCCATCACCCACCCTATCTTCCCTCATTCAATTCATGTTAAATTCATGTTGAGCTTCCCATCACCACTCATAGGTCCTCACCAAATGAGTTTCAAAGTCATCATAGTTACTCTCAACTCCTATTAACCTTCGCCTCATCAAAATCTAAGGGAGAGTCTAGGAGGAAGGGCATGTTTGTTTTGAAAAATCCAACCATCATGAGCAATCAAAATCTAATTTTGAAGCCTCCCTTGCTAGGTAGATTGAAGCTACAGTCAAAAATTTATGCAAGACATTGGTAGTTGCAAAGGTAACATCACCTCAACTACACATATCTCTTTTTTCTACAATGCACACTATACAAGAAAATTATGAGCCCAACTTTCTATCTTAGAGTCAAGTCATGTAGTCAAGAAAACCCAAAGCTACTAAATCCCTACCCCTCCCTCCTCTGGAATCTAAGTCCTTTCCCTCTTAGAAATATATCCAAATAAATATGAAAAATAAGGAAGAAGTGGTGATTATGAAAGTCAAACAAGAGACCATTCAGCCTGCACTCCTTTCCCTTCAAAATACTAGAGCCTTTCCTTCATAGAGAGCTATTCAAGAAGCAAAGAAATAGAAAGAGAAGGTGAAGGTGATCCAAGAACATCAACCCCATGAGCATAATGGGTACCTATGGTAACTTATTTGGACCTCTCTCATCTTTCCAAATATTTTCAAGGGTCTACTATACCACTCTTTGAAAAAGAGCCTCTCTTTTGTGATGCAAATAAAAAATATGTAGCTAATAAGATAGAAAATAATGATGAATTTAATGATCAAGAAGAGGAAATCATTATTGGAACACCACTTGGAAAGAATGAGCATGTTTCAGTATTTCATAATGCCAAACAAGATGAGTTGAAGGAACAAGTGCAAGTTGGAGATGAGATCCAACAATAATAAGTTTCAGATGTGCATCAAGAGGTTATTTATTAAGAACCTCTCGATCACATATTGGTTATCAAATAACAAGAGTTTTCTCAATACCTTTAGCAACATTTTCACAATGATTTCATGAGTGAGATTGAAGAACTTAAGATAGCATATTTGGACGATGAGATAGTATAACAAGTTGAATCTTCATTTGAGGATTCCATTAATGTTTTAGAGCTTTAGGAAGGTAGTGCTACTTTGAAGATGCCAAGGTAGAATGAGAAGGTTGGTCTTGATGTGGAAGAACTCCATAAGGGATTGGTACAAATGGAAATCATGGATGAATTTGAGATATCTCTTATTGAAAAGGATCAAGATACCTTTAAAATTTATCCTATTTAGGTTAATCAACATAAGGAACAAAATGATGGTTGGTAACTGCATATTAAATTTTTTCAAGGGGTTGAGGGACTTTATAAAGATATGTTTCTCATTGGAGAGCATGATCATGAGTAGTTTGATATGGAGGCACTCATCAAAGGTCATGATGTAGATGGGGTTGGCCATTCTAAACTCCTTAAAGAGCTTGATGAGTTTGCAACTGATAGTAAGGAAAATAAGGTCACTTAAGATGCCAAAAGGACTCAAGGACAACACCTAGATAAGGTGTCACTTGCAGAGATTGTAGTTGATAAGTAGTATGAGAAGGATCCTAAAGAATAAGACCAATTTGTCTTTTTTGGTGACTAGTTTTTTGTTGATGACTCACTCTAAGGGATGCTAAGAGAGTTGGTAGGTAGGAGAGCCTCATCAAGGGTCATGTTTAGTAAATACCTTGCTCTGCAACTTGTACCATCTCTTGGACTAAGCGAGTTGATGAATTTACATTTTGATCTAGGTGGATCATGTTTTATCTTAATTAGTTAGATTGTTTGTACATAATTAGTTGTTTGTTTTCCTCAAAGTGTTGTCTTAAACACATTATGTTACTAGTCCTTGATTTGTTTAGTTTAGTTCCCCTTTTGTTTTGTGTTTCCCTTCAATAAGTGTAATGGGAACTTTGTTTTGTTTTATTATTTTGGTCCTTATTTGTTTCAAGAGGATTTATCCAATGGTTGACATCCAGTTCTAGCTTCAGATCAAACTGTTGACCCAGAGAGGAGACTCCATGTCAAATGGACTAGACAAGGCAACACAGTCTGGGTTCTCAATCATAGCAGGCATGCTTCCCTAAAATTTTCCATAAATGTTGGCTAATTTTTACCCACATATCATGATTTTACTTGGATTGAATAGATGAGTAGAGTTTTAGAGCTTTGAAGGATGAAAAGATGATCTATACAAGCTATGAAGAGCCATACCATCACTAAGATGTCATACAAAAATATACAAGGCAAGTTACTTATGCATTTTTAAAGTATGCTAAAAATGCCTCATAGGGATGAAGGATCACATGGAATCAATTTTCTCAGTGCCAAGATCTTACGTTGAAAATTTCATGTCTTAATGAGTTCTTTATCTTGAGATATAAGCCTTCAAAGTAGAACAAACAGGTGAAGACAATCACTTAGACATTAGAATAAAGTTCAATAATTAACCATTTGGTGTTCAAAGTGTGAAGATTGTGCATACATAATTAACGGTCACATGGATATCATTGACGATCATGTGGATGTTAAAATAAATCTCAGTATTTATCCATTAGGGTTCAAAGATATATGATCATGTGAACATTAATGATAGTCACACATATGTCAAATAATGAGTATACAAACATCAAAATAAAGTCTCATAAAATAGCCATTTGAATTCAAATGGAGGCATATCCAACGATTAGTATTCGAACATAGATCTAGATCTAATCAAACAAGGGAAAGAATGATGTAATTGGGACCAAGTAGATCTAAGGGATACATTAACTCGTACCATGGAAATCTAATGGTGAAGAAATGTAAAACGAGTCAACAAGCTAAGTCAATATCGACAACCAATGAACCAATTCAACCTAGGAGATTTTCAATGAAGGTTGATGAAGCATTTTTTGACCTAGGAAAAGTAAATATGAAGGAGCTGAGTCTAAACCAAAAAAAGATATTTTAGGATCGAGGGTTGCCATTAGAGCTATGTGGAGATAAAATAGGTCTTTAGACCTAATATAGATCAAAAGTTGACAAATTATTTTCAAAATGAGACCAAATAACTTATAAGTCTCCATCGATATAATAGCTATAAGGAAACTAATAATTTAGATTGGTTTTCAATCTATACATAATCTATGTCCAAGATTTGTAATAAAGATCACACTAAGGCATAAATGTGATAGTTAGATTAGCCACCTAAGTATATTTACTCATGGCTCTATTAGGTCTAAGGATATGAGGAACTAGTCCTCGTAATGAAGCCAAGTGAAAGATGTGATAAAGTTCATAGAGCATATTGGGAGATTAGAGAAGTAGTTGGATTGTTGATTATGTTTAGATCTCAAAGATATTTTCTCTAATAGGTTTAGTCATGACTTATCACAAAAAACAAACCCTTTTCTTCTACAGGATCTCTCAGCCAATGAGAAAGCTTGAAGATTATTGGAGCCAAATATGGGTGAGCTTATTGATAATGGATTAGTACTAATTGGAAGAAGACATGCATATGTGAAAAAATCAATGAACTACCACCATTTATTTATCATTAATGACTCTTTATGCATGCTCCCATGCATGTTTCCCATTTCTCTCATTCCTATTCTACTATATATGTAGGATCCTAAGCCTTAAAATGTATCCATCTTTTGGGCATGACTAGACTCTACCAAGATTGAGCTTTATAATCTCTTGAGATGAATATAAGACTATTTTTAGATTTAATTGTTTTGGTATAGTGTGTTCATGTCAGTTTAATTTTCATATGTGATAGAAATCTCTCCCTTGTCAAGCCCTGATCTCACCTAGTTATTAGTTATCTTGTTATGCAGGTCATGTTTAATGTTTAATGTCATTTTATTGAAGCTAAAATGTGGATACGTTGACTGGTTAGTGCCTTGAATCAGGCCTCTTCGTCACTTCCCTTAGGTTTTGATCACTTGGTGAACCTCTGCATGAAATAATGATGCATAAGATACATTTAGAGTTGTAGATTCAGTCTTTTTCTTGTCTTATTAGTGTTTTTATAAGTTTAAATAGAGTGGATGAATAATAAATTTAGGTGCATCACCAATGTTAGTTTAGATTTCCCTTTCAGTTATCTTTCTCTCCCTTTTCCCCAAAAATCAGTAGGTCTTAGTATAAGTGAGCTAAATGATGCATCAGAGGAGTAGGCCTTGTTATAAATCTTAGAGATTCAACCCCACTATAGGTGACCCACAACTTGGGGCTGTTCCCATTTTGGACTAAATTTGGGTAGAGGATCTAAACAATCCTTTGCTTAACAAGGGTCCAACCTAGAACCTTCAACATAGTGATTTTAACAACTTGGGCTACAATGTTTTCTTCATACCATGTGAGGGTATCTAAGAGTTTTATTATTGAGATGATAGTTCACTACTTTCCACTTATGGATTTTTAGAGTCATACTTTCTAGTGCTACTTATCTAATCTTGTAGAGTTTTATTGTTTGATCATGTGGAGTGGCAAACCTTGAATTTATATTAGTTCTAGATTAAGAATTATAAGTTGATTATAATTATTATGTTATTATTTACCCTTGATTAGATTGGTATTATTCTCATCCTACTTAAAACATGTTGTTTTGATGAGACATTTATGTACTTTTAGCCTAGAGCGAGTATGAAATAGGATGTATATAACATCTTGCTAGTCTAAGGGGTTGATATAAACTTATAATTTATTATGTAACTAACTGAGCAAATAGGGAGTCATTGTCTCACTCGTTCCTTTTATAAGATTGTAAGGATGGTGTGATCCTTGGTCTTTGTTTGTTATGATAGTTTTAACATTACTTCCTCTTAAATATGAATATAACCAAATAGGTTAAGCTGTGAAATATGATACTAATTATGTTGCGTAATAGAAAATTAATGAAATTATGGAATGTTTGTATGATTTTTCTTGCGATGGATATTGATACATCTTGAATTATTTAGTGTATATCTTTGCACTCTAGGATCTGTTAGTATAGATTTATGATGCATTAAACCATGTGAAAATTTTAGAGATCATTAGGTCATGGATACCTATGGGAAGAGTGGTGAATTAAGAACATGAACACTAAGAGATATGAATGGATAATAGTTAGTCTCACATTGACTTAGTAGTTATTGAGTTTAGATCCGACAAGGAGAGCTTGTCAAATCTAGGATTTGACAAGTGAAACTTGTCAAATTAAATCGTTTGGACATACACATGTATAATATAGAATATTTATTTCTTAATTTTGTATACATTGGAAATTTAGTATATCCAATTCATATTCATCATCATACTTATTAGGAGTTACGTGGAGTAGTGGTAGTACTGACATGTTATACTTGTCAGGAGCTACATGAAGTAGCGATGAAATTAACTTATACCCATCATTATTTCCATGTTATCTAAACACTTTTCTCTAGAATGAGAAAAAAACACTCTCTAAGATAGAGAGATGTGCAGAAGGATTGGGAGGCTTTATGGAACTCTCCTTGGTCATTTTTTTTTGACTTTTATGATGATTTCATGTGATTTTGGTTGAAGCCTAAATTCAAGAAGGCAGTGATACTTTCATCGAGATATGTGGGACCCTTCATGGTATTAGAAGAGGTTAGTACTGTAGCATATAAGTTTGCCTTGCCATTTTTGGACCCTGGGGTGTTCATAATATAACTAATCAAAGTAATTGACACTCACAAACTTTGCTTGTGTAATAGGAAGATGTCATAGTGTAAGGTCTTATAGGGCCAATACTCTGAGGATAGTGCTACTTGGGAGGAATATGATGAGTTTTATAGGTGATTTCCACATTTATTTGCTTGATTTAATACTTTATATTATGTTATTTTTTTTGAATAATGTTTTTAATTTAGAACTTATGTTTGAATAAGTGTCTTTTGGGATGATGAATAGCTTTAGTGGGGAAGGATGTTACATCCTGATTTCTCATTAAGAAAACTTACATAATTATCCATGGATATTTATAGTTAACAATTTGGTTTGGTTATTATTAGCTAATCTATGAGTTATATAATGTCATGAGATAATTGAATATTACTTAGATTACATGAATTCATTGCTATGAGTTAACTTTAATGTACATTATTTATATTGTAATCATGTTGAATTTTTATTTAGTAATATTTTATGATATTTATGTCATAGTGTTATGGACTAACTACCTATTTATTGTGAGTTGGATGCAGGAGAGATTCATCCCTTAGAGCCTGATAAAAGAAGAGCACTATCATAGAGGGTGATGTAGATAGAGTTACTGGGGGATGATAAAGGATCAGCTAGAACCTTGAACACACCACATTATATAGTACATGTTATATGCATAATTTGAATGGTTACATTAGTATTTTTGTATATTATTTATATCGTAATCATGTTGAATTTTTTATTTAGTAGTATTTTATGATATTTATGCCATGGTGTTATAGACTAACTACCTACTTATCATGAGTTGGATGCATAAAAGATTCATCCCTTAGAACCTGATGAAAGGAGAGCATCATCAAAGAGGGTGGTATAGATAGAGTTTCTAGGGAATGATAGAGGATCAGCTAGAACCTTGAACACACTACATTTGATAGTACATGTTATATGCATAATTTGAATGGTTGTATTAGTATGTTCTTTATGTTTATAAGTGCTATTTGTGTGTTAGTTTCAATTTATGCCTATGTGGAATATATCATGTGTGATTGTATTATGTATATTATGTGTAGATTACAAGGAATAATGTTTTAGTTTTATTATGTTTGTGATCAGTTTAATTAACATTCAATTTACCATTTTTGATTAAAAGAATATATTAGGTTTTATATGTATTAGTTTGGATACTAATAAAACCCTGTTGATGTTAGCATAACTGAATCGATAATGAATAAAGCCATACTATTTTATTTTATTTAGACAATAAAATAATGATTCTAATTAGGAATAAGGAAAAATAGGAAAATAAAGTAGAAAAACAAAAGAAAATCAATGAATTAAAATAAACAAAATAATTAGAAGGATTATATTTAGAAAAAAAAAGCTCTAAAGAAATATCATGATTTATGCAAAGAAAAAAAAAAGGATAAATGGGGTGGGGGAGAAGGGGTCACAATAGGAAAAGGAGGAGATGCTAGAGCATCAAATAAGGAGAGAAAAGTAGTGGAATTCATCGATGAAAAGGGGAAGGACTAAAACAAGCATATATTGTCTAGATAATGCCTTGCCAGTTTAAAAGATTAACCAGGTAGGTGGCATCTTGTATTTTATGTGAAGTTCATAATCTATGTATTAAAAAAAATCTATTATTATTTTTAAATAAAACCATGGAATAATATATGACTGAGGAAAACAAGGATCTGAGTCTTTTAGTGTTTTGATTTAGTTATCGTATATAGTCATATGAACTCAAAAATAATATAAGCCCATCAACAACCATTATGTTTGTCAATTCACAACTTACGTGATATTTGTAGATGAATAATGAGATGATATTCATTGTTGATCGAAAATAAAAAGAAATATTAAATAATATAGTGAAATCAAAATAGTTAAACATGCCCAATATATATGTAAATATATATATATATATATATATATATATATATATATATATATATATATAAAATATGAAATACAAGCAAACACTACACCTAGGTGAAGCACCAACATATATTTTGTTTGCTATTTAATTAAACCAATAATAATGGTTAATGTATATATCTACAATGATCTACTTAGTATAATACATACATAGTGTATTGCTACAATAATTCTTCTATGAAATAGTCTCTTTGATAAATACTGCAAGCTTTATATGCAGTGATCCATATGAAATAATTAGATATATGAACTATGATACTATTGTGAATACAACAATATGTATTTTATTAAAAATTATATGGTTATAAAAATTGGATATAGTGATTATTATTAGTTATGTTTGGCACACAACTATAAATCTAATTAGTTGGCTATATACTTAAATCATTTGCTTAAGTCAATATATTAGATTGCGATTTAACATCCACAACATTATGAAATGATTAGATAACAATTTATTTATTTTAGATAGCAATTTAGTTTATATACTTAACCAGGATATATGCATGGCATTGTATACTTAGCATAATACATGTGGTAATCTATACTTAGTGATTATAATTATTATTGAATAAATTTATACAGGTACATTCTAATTGGTATAATTGAATTCTATTAGTTATATAGCAATCTAGTTATCCCCAATGTGTATAACATCATGTTAACATGTGTTCCTTATAAATTGATTTAACATATTAGATCATCTATGACATTTATCCCCACTAGATCCCCTAGATATACACATGATATTCTTATTCGCATTATTTCAGGTAAATCCAAATACATGGTTATTTCCAATAACTATTCATGAATTGATTAGAGTGTACTATGTGGTTAAACTTTATAAATTGATGATGTTACATATGTTATAGTGGAAATATTATGAGGTCATCATGTGGTTACCTTCTGTTTAAATATGTCTACATTAGCCAATTTGAATCATAATAAGAGTATAATATAGCCAATGCCCATGATATGACTGATACATGGTCATTTCCTTATATATATAATTACTTTAGACAAAAAAAGTAGTAAACTAATTTTGGATGTAATAAAATACTCATATTTATATGCTTTATTAGATAATGTATAGTTATCATATTTCATGAAGCCTTACCTATTTGGATTTAACTCGTATCAGATTTATCATGCAAATTCATTAAATCCTAAAACATTCTAAGTCATATCAAGATTCTATAAATTAGTAGCTCTGATGAAAATACAATTCTAATCTAAAACTAGTCCTAGAATAGTGGTGAGAGAGCTTCATATAACTATTTCATAACAGATTAGCCGTAGCAACATGTTCATAGCCATAGTTATAAATTATGCTTATAATAACCACTAGCCCCATATTTTGATACCCATTTATACTTATAGTATTCAACACATGAAACCATAATAAACTATGTGGAAAGATTTCACTTAGGAAATGGGGAAACTTGCATATGACTGGGATGATACACATACTTTATTGATAAGACTATACAAAGGTCTATGTAGCAAACCGTGGGACCATTATAGAAAACTATGAGACTATCATAATAGTTGAGTAATATAAGACATTGATTCTCATGGTATAATTTAGACTGTGAAATAGAAGAAAGAACCATATGTTTAATTTCTAACACATAACCAATGATTAAATCTAATATTAGCATAGTAACGTGAAACTCAACATTAAACCTTATATCCATGGATTGACATTATTATCTAATATCGATATAATCGGTATTTTGATTTACATAATCAAGTATATATTCAATGATATTCAATATGAAGTTTAATAAAGAGGCGGTATATAATTCTAAGTCATGTTGAGATATCCACATGAGTGTTTGATGTTGATTTGACTTGAGAAGAACATAATATGTATGTAGACACTCTATTGACTTTAGTACCCAATCTGTTAACCTGAATGTATGATTATAAAAATTGTTGAAATCATATGAAGTCATTGATTAGAATTTTAGATGATTTTTGATGTTTATAGTATATATATATAGTTGAGTACTTGTATATGATACATAGTGAAAATATAGTTAATATGTATAAGGGTGTATATATAGGAAGTACATCTTCATATGAACTTAAGTATGCATATAAATATATAACATAAATGTGTGTGTTGGGTTATATGCCTAAATATATAGTTAATGAATTGCTAACATAGGTCATAGGAGTTCGAGGGATAGGAAACTATATCCATATAAATACAATCTCTTAGAAACATAATAAATTATTTAAATTATGTTCATATGAAGTATAACTTGGTTTATATATGGTGAGTTACCTAATTCTTTGAAAATATTATGACTGACTATTGGTGTATATATATATTGAAAACTTATGTGTTACATATATGAGTATATCAATGTATATAAGTGTTTATACATATATAACATATATTAGTGCATCGTGATGTGTGCTTATAAGTTATATTATTATGCAATTTTTAACATAGGATATACCCAGATGGTATAAATTATACTTTCTTGTCTATTATTAAGATTATGAGACATTTGATTCTTTAAATTGTAAGACTGGTGTAGACACCAATATCGTGTCAACCCCCCCTTGGTCCCTTTCTAAACGTTAACACTCCTAACCCACACTTGCACACCTTATTAATTTAAAAACCACTTATTTTAAATTAATTACCTCACCTTGGACACCTCACCTAGACACCTCACCATAAGACCGTTTCTTAGTCTATGAGTCAGCCTGAGACTAGGTCCTCCAAATCCTAACTACCCATGACAGATTCTCACCCCATCTTAACTCTCTAACCAACTCCCATGCCTCATAAGCCCTTGTTTTGACCGTTCTCTAATAGAAAAGGCACTTGGGGGGTGGAGAAATGAGTAAAGAGCTAAAAATAGCCCTTTTACCTATTCTCTCTTTGCTGATGTCAGTCAACCCACTACCGACGCCAGTGGGATCACCAATTTTGATTACATAAGCCAAGCTCTAAACATTGAGCTTGGCCCACCTTCTCATACATTCAAACGCACATTCTTATTCAAGCACCAGAACTTGACTATCATTCTCCTGGATACCAAAGCACTACACAAATCATTTCAGAGACTAGATTGAGAGACTGTACGAGGACCTTGAGCTACTGAATTAAAGAAATCCGTGTTTGCTTCATTGGCTCACAACACCAGTCATATCAGCCACAACAAGAATCTCCATTCTGACACCTCTAGATGTTCACCCTATAAAGCTAAGTACTCTGGTCTTCATTTCAAAAGTTTTAGAATATATTGTTAATTAGTTTTCATTAATATTTCTAAATATTGTTGAGAGGCCTGACTTCTTTCATGGAGGGGCTGAAAGGCCTTCCCCTTATTCTTACCCTCTTTTCACACCTATCCTCTATCTTTATCCTTCCTTAGACCTTACTCACCTTCTCGCAACCCTGCACAAACTTCCAAATTTCCAAAAACTCCTCTGTCCACCACGAAAACATCCTAAAAGCCATCCAAGGCCAATAGCCTTGACCGACATTGACAACCCAACCGATGTCGGCATCATTTACCTGACCGAACTCAACAAACCCACCAACGTCAATGACTGTGTTCTAAATCAACAAACCAAAAACTTATCCAAACAGCCCATAGACTAGACAAAACCTTTGGCCAGCTTTTTGTAACATTCTAAGACACACAGACTGTAGGGAATAGGTACACACCATCTACCTTTCCATTTCTTTAGTCTTTTATCATTTCTTTTTATACAACACTTTTATCTTTAAAAAGTGTACTGTCATCCCTTATAGAGCTTCACGCTTCCGAGACCGAGCGCATAGCTTGGCAGTCCACCATATCCTCTTCTAACATTTTTCTTGTTTAAGTTTCTTTCTTACTGCAGATGTTTCCTCCACAGCCAAAGAGGAGCTCCCACAAAGCTTGGATACGGTGCACACTAAATCTGGGTAACATCAAACCCAAAACCTCTTAACCTTAGTTTCTTCCTCATTTGAATGCAATTAGTGAAATTCTAGAGAAACATTCTGGCATGCCTGGTGGGACACTTGGAGTTTTCCTTGGGTTCATTCTTCTTCTTTAAAAAAAATTAAACTTTCATATAGATGCATTAGAAAAATATTCTCTTCTTGCATCCCCTCTTCTATCTTTTTCTTTCAAAAGGAAATCATTAGCAGAAGTTAAAAAGAACATCTATTTTTCTTCTTGTTACTTCTTGCATGCATCATAGAGTAGTGAAAAACTCATACTATTTACCTCTTCTCCATTTTTTTGCATTTGAATAACATATTTCAATTTGGGTTAAAAACTACTACATTTCATTCTTGCTTGGATACACACTTAGCCCACTTAGTAATTAAAGCATTATGAATGAATCGTAGTGTATAAATATGACACAACCAAACCACAATCACTTCAAATCAAACACATAAACTTACTTGAGACAAGGCCTGTCTAGGATTTCATCACCTAGAAGATACCTTACCCCACCCGACGATCCTACTTGGATTTCACCACCAAGAGGAGGACCCACTCTATTCTCTGGCAGAGTATAAACTATAGGCAAGGTATATTTTGGCTAAGTGACCCAGCTTAGCTCTAGGTTCGTGAAGTGAAGGGAGCAAGCCCCAACACAAGTCCACGTACTAACCCTAATACAAATATTTTTGAGCACCATAACACAACCTGAAACCAGCTATAAACTTCCACTCCCACCTTCAACAAGTCAACAACCACTCCCACCTTCACCTTTCATGCGAAGTCATTTAATGGAGTATACTTCAGACACCGAGCATTCTCCTATCCAACCTACCCTTGATCAACCTCTTATTGTTCCCAAAGGGGATCAAGATTTGAGAGATTCCTTGATCACAATGTCAAGGCTCTCCAACATTATCTCGTTAGAAGCCAAACATGAGATCCTTTGGGTAACCCTATTTATGGGATGCCAACTTCTTTGGTTGAAGTGGCAATGATATCAACAACATCCACTACCCAACCTATGGTCACTCATGCCACTACCTCGACTAGTAACCCAACCATGGCCAATGTTTAAGATTTGGCCTCCCCTTCTATCATTTCTTGCCCTACCTCCATTGGGGTTTTCGTACCCCCTCAATTGTAAACAATTCAACCAAGTTCGACACCTTTCCAAAATTTGATTGTCTCTATCCCATCCACTCTTACACCCATAAACATGAGAGTGACCACTTATCCTTTAACTAGTGTTGTCACCATTCAACCACCCGTGGCGGCATCTAGTCAAGTTATGCCCTCCAACTTCACAGCATAAGCCCCCATGGCCTTGACATCGGCCCCTATGATGAACTATCAGTATGTTGCACCTACACAAATGCAACCAAGTATGTCATATGCCCCTCCCAATGCCTTCTAGGTACCCTATAACTTAGGGGGTGCCCCTCATGCCAATCCATCTATCGATCTAATTAAGATGCTGATGGATAAGATGTCCAACCTTGAGACATCTATTTCAGGTTTGAGGAGTGTTCTTTCATATGAACAAATTTTCAATGAACCTATCCACCCTTTAGTTCCTATTTGACCATACCCTAGCTAGTGGGAACTCCCAAAATTTACTCGCTTTTAGAGTAAAGAGGACCCACAACAACATCTATGAGCATTTAGACACGCTTGCTACCTCATAGTGCACGATGATGCGTTATTACTTTGCACATTCCTTATGTCACTTTCTGGTGCCACCCTTGAATGGTATAGGTCAATTACCAGTCATTCTCTCTTCACCTTCGTTCAACTCACTCAGCTATTCCTTGATCATTTCTCAATCAATATTACCAAGAAGGTCTCCATCATAGACCTTTATTCCATTAGATAATTTGAGGATGAGTCAATAGCAGACTTCATCACCCATTGGAGAGTTTTGATCAACCAACTCTCCTTCTCACTACCTCAACCTGAGCTCACTGAGCTCTTTTCAAGAGCATGTGCCAAGAATATTTCATCCACTTTATAGGTTCAAACTTTTTACATATTCGATGAAGCTTTCACCATGGCCCGAAAGCTTGAACTCTGTGCAATCGAGGAAGATAGGGTCAAATTGCATAGTAAAAATACCAATGCAAAAGCCAATGACCCTTCTTCCAAATCTTCTTCTTCTCACCATAAATCCAAGGGATCAGCAAACACTATGGTCCTTAGGTCACCATCTTCTACTACAATCAACCAATTTGAGCCCTCCACATCATAAAACATCACTAGACAATTCCAACAATGGTATGAACAACGATGATACACTCCAATAGGAGAATCATATGCTTTCATATTGGATAAATTAGTGAATTAGGGAGTCCTCAACCTCCCTCAAATCTGACCACCTATCCAATTTGAACCCTGATGAGCCATCCCTACATGGTATAGGGAAAATGAATTTGTAACTATCATTGTGTCAAGGGTCATGACATGGATAATTGTAAGACCCTAAAAAACATTGTTCAAGATATGTTAGACAAAAGGGACCTTGTTTTAGATAACCCTAATGCACCGGCCAACCAAAACATGTATGTCTTTAGGCAACCATTTCCTAACCATCCCCCAAGTCAAAACAATGCTCAGACCATGGCCGATGACCCTCAAGAATGCAACATATGCATGGTCAACATAGTCTTTCCTCTCATTCCTAACCAACCTCTCCCATGTTTTGAAGAGGTTGGTCAACCCATTTCTCTACCATGGGTAGAAGAGCCTATTTTACCCATACCACCCCTACACAATAAAGAGCTCCCTTTGCCTCACCCTCTTCCTTGCGTGGATGAACCCGTTTCACCTGTATCACCCCCACGACATCAAGCACCTCCTCTACCCATTTTTCTACCCGTATTACCTATTCCTCTTGCCCCCACCTTCCCTCTTCTTCTACCATTGGAAGAATTTACCATTCATACCCCATGCCCTCATGTAGAAGGGGCCATCATCCCTTTAAAGGAGCCTTCCTCTCCTATTTTTCCTCCATCGATGGAGGATAGTCCTCCATCCACCCCCCTTTCACACGTAGGAAAATCTACTTTGACCTCTCCCATATTGGAGGATGCTTTAATGGTACCAACGCCGGTGGCCCCACCCTCATCCTTCTTATTACCAATGGAGGATCATACTTTCCACACTCTTAGACTACACATGGAAGGCATGATTATTCCTGTGCTCTATTTTCTTGAAGAGCCAAATTCTCCAATCCTTTTTCCATCGAGAGAAGAACCCGCTAGCTCACCCACTTCAGCTGAGGAAGATCCAGTGATGGTTCTCTCTCACCTTTAGCCTGTGATCATTGCGTCCAACATGTTTTTTCTCTCACAATCACCCAAATCCTCCAAAGGACTGACTATAAGGTCTCACACGATGTCATCTAAACCCTTCTCTCAATTGGCAAAAAACTTAAGATTCCTCCATTCTAAGAACCTAGAGTATGAGGCATTATGGGAGTGACTTAAGGCTCCTTATCCTACACATCTAGCTTCACCTTATACTACCAACCCTTCCACAGTGATTTACCCCAAAGTCTCTGACAAGGATTGGGCTTCCACTTCTAAATCATTAGAAGCTCAGCCTTCTATGTCTAAGTCCAAACCCTCGCAGGCATCCACCATACTGAAACAGATTAGATCTCTCAGTGTTTACCCTATATCAAACTTGACTCACCCACAAGTGAAGTTAGATTTGAACCTCACCCAACACAATAGTAGTCCTCACACTAAACTAAAGGAGGATGCTAAACCACGTTGGTCTACTCCTCCCCCACCTTCACCATTACCCTCTATCTTAGGTCCACATCCTTCCACTTTAACAAGAGTGCTCCCCATTCCAACACCTCACAAAGGCAGATTGCCTCCATTACTCCCTCTACCTATCAAAAACATATTTCCTCCAAGAAATTCAACACCTCTCATCAAGAAAGTACTATCTACGCATGTGGCCACACCACGAACCAAAAAAGTGGTATGAAAAACTCTCCCTACAACTCCTAAATAGAAGTTGTCCACCCCTACTACAATAATGAACACAAAACCATTAGTTGGTTCCTATGCTTTGATATTATTCCAATTGTTGTAGTCTTCTAGCATCATTCTCCCATCCATTAAGCAATACCAACCTCTCAGATCAAAACCATCTTGGTTTGACGACACTCAAATCTGTTTGTATCATCGCACACCTGGGCATGATACTTAAAGTTGCCATGCTCTTAAGGTTGTCATTCACTAACATTTGGAAAAGGACACCCTTCTCACTAAGGATTCTCTTGACGATATTTTTGACAAACTATCGACACCATCCCATGCCTCCCAAACCTCCTCACTTGAATCGGGATCCCAACGCGAGATTATGGTCCCTCTACCACCTTCTCCCCCTTTATTTGAAATCAACACCATTAATGTGGCCACCAGGTCCCAAAACCTAAAGGATAAAGGAAAAGAGTAGGTTTCTACCCCTTAGACATATCCATTCACCAAACCCTCTCTACCACCAAAGCCTAAGATTTCTATCTTGGGCACATCTCAACCAACATCTTCGAAGGTAATTCGCGATTCCATAGTGAAACAACTTCACCAAACCCCTGTGAAGATGTCTTTGTATGACCTAATACAAAGCTCTCCACAACATTTCCAAGCCTTGATCAAAGCTTTATAGGCAATGGAGGTCCAACCTGAAGATCCCCAACCACTGGCTACTTTAGTCAAATCATTACCCACCGTTGCCTCCATCACCTTCAGTGATTCTGAGATTCCTACCTATAACCTGGAAGATTAGGATCCCACCTTCTTTATCATGGCTTACATTGATCAAACTCACGTTAAGTAGGTTATGATTGATGGACGTGCTAACATCAACATCATTTCTACCCATGCATATGATCAATTAGCCCTCCTAAAGAATTACATGTCAAAAACTAACGCAATTCTTCATTCTTTCAATGATGCTACCACTAATACTATTGGCACTATGGTTTTGCATGTTCATGTTGGCCCACGTAAAATTCTAGAACTCTTCTATATCATCAAGGGGGAGTTCTAATATAACATGCTATTGGGATGACCTTGGATACGTTCCATGACCTGTGTCCCTTCCATGTTGCATCATTGTGTCAAGTTTGAACACGAGGGGCAGGTTCATGTCATTCCTACTGACCCTTCCCCCTTTAAAACATGCAACATGACCTACCAACCTACTGATGTTCTTATCCCTTTGAAAACATCCACCCAAATATCACATCCACTTGCAAAAGCCTTGACAAGCTCACAGACACCGGTCACGCCTACGCCTACTCCTAAAATGACCACGAAAGATATTATAGACCTTCTAATGCCTTTCAGTTGGGGAGTATCATTTTATTACCCTTGAAATGTTCCAAACTTTGCAGGAATATAGAAAACTTCATCACCACCCTAACTATGACCATTACATCAGAATGTTCATCCCATATGGTCCTCTTGATCTCCAAACTAATCTCACCTATGGAGGGCTAGATCGGGCTCCTACTATTGGAAATCCTCTCTCATCACCCTGACTATTCACTTGTAATTTCTCCTTCCTTAGCAACCCTAGATTTGCTCACACTTATCTTCATAGGTGCACGTAGAAGGGTTTTGGCTTTGGGCATTATGAACAAGGTCCCCACAAGCCCATTGAGCCTCCAAACGACGAGGCAATCAAAAATGCCAAGAAACAACATGGCATGGGTTTTGAAGAACCTACAAAACCCTCTAAGATCCTTCACCATGAAACTATCATAGAGCATTCTCCTCCAACCTTGCCTAGTCTCCCACCCTCACCTATAGAGTCGATGGTCTCCATCCCTCCTAGTTTTTTTTTCATAAATGCCATTCACCTAGAGCCCTTGACCTGTTAACTAGGTGAGGCATCAAGGTCTCTTCCTCTCATTTATCTAGACATGATAGATGACAAATCTTCTAGCATCAACACTATCCAATGCCTGGATGATGATGCCATACTCACCTATATGGGTGCAGATGACTCTATCATACAACGATCACTTCCTTCAGAAACACAAGTTATGTTAAACGAATCAACTGTTGACATTAATCTCCCATCTTCTAATGTTCCTCACATTTTAAAGATTGGTCAATATTTAGATGCCCAAGAACAATTCGACTATACCACATTCCTTACAAATCATAGCAAAGCCTTTGCTTGTTCCTATAGTCATATACCCAGTATTGACCCTGACATTGTCATCCACAACATTGTCACGAACCACAAAGCTAAGCCTGTCAGGCAAAAGCTTCGCAAGATGCATCCTCGCATCGCACTCCTTGTCAAAGAGGAGCTTCAATGTCTTCTCTCCGTCTCATTTATCCAACCCATTGATTATCTGTAATGGGTGTCAAACATTGTCCCTATCATAAAAATAATAGGGGGAATTCAAATTTGTACTGACTATCGCGACCTCAACCTAGCTTGCCCAAAGGATGACTTTCCTTTTCCAAACATCAACCAACTTGTTGATCTTATGGCTGGTCATGAGATGCTATCCCTCATGGATGGATTTTCAAGATATAACCAAATCTTGATTGCCCTAGAAGATCAACATAAAACCACCTTCATCACCCCATGGGGGACATTCTGCTATAGGGTCATGCCTTTTGGCCTCAAAAATGTAGGCGCTATTTACCAACGTGCCATGACTTATATCTTTCACAATCTCCTCCACAAAATAATGGAGGACTATGTGGATGACCTGCTAGGGAAATCCAAACTTCACCATGACCACCTAACCATTCTCAAAACAATATTCACTCACCTACTACAATATAACATTCGACTCAACCCCAAGAAATGCATCTTTGGGGTTTTCTCAAGGAAGATTTTGGGTTTCATCATTTCTCTCCATGGCATTGAGGTAGATCTAGCTAAGATTTGAGCCATACTCAAGATGCCCCCACCAACTAACCTAAAACAACTTTGCAGCCTACAAGGGAAGCTTCAATCTATTCATCGCTTCATCTCGCAGCTATTTGATCGATGCCAACCCTTCCATCACCTCCTCAAGAAGGACATCTCCTTTAATTGGAATAAGGATTGCCAAGAGGTTTTTAAGGCTCTTAAATGCTATATTGTCTCTCCACCATTCCTTATTCCACTTAAAGAGGACCAACCCTTCTATCTTTACATTTCATAAATAGATCATTCCTTAGGTTCCATGATCGCGCATCAAGACAAACAACATCGTGAGCAAGTGGTTTATTATAAAAGCTGAATGCTCATTGACTACAAAACTCAGTATACTCATACTGAAAAAACTTTGCTTGGCATTAGTCTTTGCCGCCTCTAAACTCTGCCACTATCTCCTCAACCACAAGACTTACATCATCACCCACATCGACCCTTTCAAATACATGCATTCCAAGCCATACCAAAACCAAAGTATGGATCGTTGGATCATGCTTCTCACTAAGTTTGATTTGGAATTCATTCAACAAATTTCTATAAAAGGGCAAACGATCGCTGACCAACTAGCAGATGTCCCTTTACCTGATAACCAACCCTCTAACTATGAATTTCCTGATGAGTCTATCACCATGCTATCCACTGATGACATCCCTTATCAAATGATAATGTTCTTTGATGGATCTAAATGTCAACTCAGTGGGGGTGTAGGGGTCATCCTCATCCCTCATGAGGGTGAGCCCATGCCTCTATCCTTCAAACTCAACTTTGAATGCACCAATAACATGGCTGAGTATGAAGCCTTAATTTTGGGGCTTCAAACTACCCTTTTCTTGGGCATTAAGACAATCAATATCTTTGGCAACTCGAAACTAGTCATTAATTAGATTAACGGTTCATATCTTTTTAAAAACAAAGTTTTACAATGATATAAAAACCATGTTGACACATTGCTAGGATCTTTCGATTGTTATCTCTTGCAAACTATTCCTCGCTCTACACTTAAGTTTGCTGACACAATGGCCTCTCTCGCCTCACACATCCCATCTTCATTTGCTTCTTCAAGAATCTATGTCATGGTACACCATTTGGCATTGCCCTCATATATCTCAACTGTCATCAACTTTGTTGGCAATATCGACTCTAGTCCACATGATGTTTGGTATAAACAACTTGTTGACTACTTGACTTATTGTATCTTTCTTCCTGACTTCTCTAGCAATGGACGACAGGATTTTATCAAGAGTACTACTCGATACACCATGTTAGGGGGTCTTCTCTACAAATGAGGTTTCGATGGACTCCTTCTCCAATGCCTAACCACCACTGAGACATCTCATGCCATCAAACAAGTCCATGATGGGATTTGTGGAGGAAATTTTAGTGGTAACTCAGTTGCAAAGTGCATCCTCCGCCTGGGCTATTATTGGCCCACTCTTCACCAAGACTGTAGTGACTATGTTTGGCATTATATCAAATGCCATCAACATGCTAACCTACTTCATGTCCCTAGCCACGCTTTACAAGTTGCTAAAGATTTATGGCCATTTTCCCAATGGGGCTTAGATCTAATTGGTGAGATTAACCCTCATTCATCTCTTTGACATCAGTTTTTTATCACAGCAACTGAATATTTCACTAAATGGGTGGAAGCTATTCCCCTCATCTCCACTAAAGTTGACAAAATTGTTGACTTCATTAACCACCACATCATATGTCATTTCAGTGTACCTCACAAGATAATCACCGATAATGGCAAATCTTTCAAAAACAAAACTGTCCAAAAGCTTTGTGATGCTTTTGGCATTAAACTCAACTTTTCCTCACCTTACTATCCACAAGAAAATGGATAGGCAGAGGCTTCTAACAAAATCCTATCTAAAATTCTAATGAAGGTGGTCAACGACACTGGAAGGGATTGGCACACTCACATTCCCTTCTCTTTGTGGGCCTACCACACTAGTATCTGAACCCCTACGAGTGCTACACTTTTCTCCTTAGTGTATGGAACCAAGGCCGTCTTGCCTCTTGAAGTATAAATACCTTCTCTCACATCTCCTTGCATGACATACTCTCTAATGATGACTTTTGTCAAGATTGATTAGCACAACTCGAGTTACTCGACAAACGTCATCTTGCCGCTCTTAATCATCTTCATATCTACCAAGATCACATCAAGCGTGCCTACAACAAAAATTTGAAAGAGCATGATTTTCAAATTAGAGATCTCATCCTTAAAGAAAACCAACATGTGAAGAAGCAAATGAGGCAAGTTTGCTCCTAATTGGCTCGGACCTTATATAATAATGCACAAGTATGGATTAGGCACTTATCGTCTGTCTTCTCTTGAAGGATGGCTAGAACTTGAGCCCCTTAATACCTTACATCTATGACCATTCTACTATTAACCAAGTAACCATTTACTTGATGTTTAACTTGAGCTCATCCCTTGAATAACCCCTGTCATCCTCATTCCTATTCCTTTCAACCCTTTTTCCCTACAACAATTAGTTAACCCTTTTTTAAAGCATTAATGCTTTGTCCTAATAAAAGGGAAACCCCTAAACCTCTATAGTCTAGTCCATGACTAAAATTTTAGTTAATAATAACAAAATATTAAAAGGTCATAAACTATAAATGTAGACTGCTCCCTCCAAGGACAACTGCATTATTGCTATAATTAATAGATTGCTCCCTTAAAGGACAACTATTTAAAGAACTCAAAACATACAATGCAAAATGTAGACCACTCCCTCGAAGGATGGCTATGCCCAAATTTTTATACAAACACAACACTCTCTTAGAAGCTTCCTGCATCGATCAGCTTCAGATGACCACAAAACAAAAACATCCCCAAGTAGACTTCCCGCATTGATCAATCTACCAAAAAAAATAAAAAAAATTGACTGATAAACTATGAAGTCATGGACTTGCCTATAGTTGTTCTTAGGGTCACCTATAAAAGGGGCAAAGTTATCCCTGCTAAAAAGGGTTACACTATCCTCACATATCACATAATCACACCTATTACCCCAAAATACTCAAGAGATTTTGAGCTCACTTAACGTCAAGTGATTAGGGTACTTCTCTAACAAAAACCAATGGTTAACGACGTAATACATGAACGGGGATTTTGTTTCCAAAAACCCTATCTATGCTATCATTATGGTCCTTGTCAATGAAACAGCAACGCGCCTTTCACTTCTTACACACCTTCATCACATGCCATCACATTTTCTAAACCAAAACATTTTCTAACCATTAACATTTGATAAAATACAACCAAAACATTTTCTAACCACTAACATAACATCATGATTTATTTAATGCAAATACCACTTTGTGCTATATAAATTATAATAGCCCATTCACATTAGTTTCTATGGAAAATAATACACATGGAAACTATCAACCAAACACAATTTATGTCAAGCATATACCATCACCAATATGGAAACCTGTTGAAGCATAAATAAACTCATTTCATTTTTAGCATACACCATCACTAATATGGAAAATTGCTAAAGATGAAAAACCACATAACCTATGTTACAGCATACACCATCACACAATATGGAAAAGGCTATAACATCATCATACATTCATCATTTTAAGCATGTACCATAGAACATATGGGAAATGCTAAAAACATTAACATAATCAAAACAACTAAACACAAAGTCACATCTATAAACATGTCCATATCTCAAACATCTCATCTATATATAACTATCAAATGAAAGTATACATTAAAAATATCCAAAATAGTACAACATATATCTATGCCTCTCTCAAAATGTATGTACATCTTGTGTCAACGGCACGTAGGCCGGTATAAATATACAACTCAACTAACTATAAAAATAAACACATCAAGGCTATGGTGTTGGTCGTGGTCGCAAAGACGCTGAATCATCTCCACTCTCTGACCATTGCTATCTCTGAGAATTGGAGGTAGTGACACGCAATACAAATCACTACTGAGCTAGCATCTCAAAATACCACTAGATCTATGGAAATTCCCTTATGGCACCCTCATAATATGTGATCTCATCTAATGCAGTATTGTACCTAGATATAGGTACAGTATGTGGTGGACCCATCGATCCCAATGCCATGCCTTATAAATAACTCTATGGCTATGGCTGAGGTGGTTGCTCCACTACCTACTGAGGTGGCTACTAAAATGGTGGTTGTAGTGGCTGCTATGGTGGTGGCTAAACTGGCTACTGTGGTCGCAGCTGAATAGGGCCCTGCCCTCCAAAACCCTACCCTGCTAACACCTATGCCTGGGCTGTGACTAATTGCCCCTACAATTTAGTAACCTACCCTATCAGGGTAGCCACTTGTGCTATCAACACTATCACCTGTCCCTAAAGCACTGCCACCTGTGCTCATGTTGCATCTCTCTCTTGAATGGCGGCATCCCTCTCTCTGCTGACCACCTGCAAATCAAGAAGTAGTCCCCTTTGAATCCCTACATAGTGACCTATGTACCAAGTTGAGTAGGCCACTGTACACCCCATATATACCACACCTGGAGCTGTAGATATCTCCTTAAAATTTGGCTGCTCTGTCTCCTCTGGCAGTGGGAGGGGCACCTCAATATCATCCCATCTGTACTATGGGAAAGCAGGTGGCACACCCTATAAAAGCCCATAATGACACCACACTCTCTCAGTAAGAACTCTCTCAAGCTTGCCAACTCACCTGCCCCTCACCCATCACAAGCTCTGGACCCCCACAGCTGCTCTACCTGATCTCTGAACATTGGATATACCAAGTACAGCCTCCAAATAATATCTATTGGGATCAAGGCATCTAATACCTCCTATAATAATCGATATCTCAGATGATGGCATCCACACGTGTCTGTGCCATGACCTCTCACCACCACCTAAAACTAACTCTGAAGCTCACCTTCTTGCATATTCGCATGGACACTCTAAGATTTCAAGCATCAAAACTCAACTATCATTCTCCTAGCTGCCGAAACTCTACACAAATCATTTTAGAGACTAGATTGAAAGATTGTATGAAGACCTTGAGCTACTAAATTGAAGCAATCCATGTTCACTTCATTGGCTCACAACACCGGTCATATTAGCCACAATAGGAATCACCATTCTGACACCTCTGGGTCTTCACCCTATAAAGCTAAGTACTCTGGTCTTCATTTCAAAGTTTTAGAATATATTGTTAATTATTTTTCATTAATATTTCTAAATACTGTTGAGAGGCCCGACTTCTTTTGTAGAGGGGCTGAAAGGCCTTCCCCTTATTCTCACCCTCTTTTCACACCTATCCTCTACCTTTACCCTTCCTCAGACCTCATTCACCTTCCCACAACCCTGCACTGACCTCTGAACTTCCAGAAACTCTTTTGTCCATCACAAAAATATTCTAAAAGCCATCCAAGGCCAACAACCCCGACTGACATCAGCAATACAACCGACATCGGCACCATTTACCAGACTGGCCTCAGTGGATTTACCAATGTCAGTGACTGTGTTCTAAACTAACAAACCAGAAAACCTATCCAAATAGCCCATAGACTAGACAAAACCTTTGGCCAGCTTTCTGTAACATTTTGAGACACACAGACTGCAGGGAATAGGTACACACCATCTACCTTTCCATTTCTTTAGTCTTTTATTATTTATTTTTATGCAACATTTTTATCTTTAAACAGTGGACTGTCATCCCTCAAGGAGCTTCACACTTCTGGGACCAAGCGCGTAGCTTGGCAGTCCACCATATCTTCTTCTAACATTTTTCTTGTTTAGGTTTCTTTCTTATTGCAGGTGTTTCCTCCACAGCCAAAGAGGAGCTCCCACACAGCTTGGATACGGTGTGCACTAAATCCAGGTAACATCAAACCCACAACCTCTTAACCTTAGTTTCTTCCTCATTTGAATGCAATTAGTGAAAATCTAGAGAAACAACTAGTTATTCAAAATTGAGTAATTGTGCTCATGAATAATGAACTATGATATTATAAGATGCCATAGAATGTATTATATTTGAAAAGTAATTATAAGAATTAAAAAATTATAGTCTAAATGTATGTTATATTTGGGTGGTATAAATTTTAATTGTTATGTCTATTATAAATGATATTGTGAAGATTCATTCATACGTTTGACGGACTAAATGTATGCATTTTGGTATTTGCTATGTTTAGCCTATTTTATGATAGTTAGTAGAAAGTAATGTTAGTTAACATTATTATTTCATGTGTATGATTTATATGTTTGTGTGATATCTTGTTAGAATAGATTTATTTATAGTACATCGCATGTTCCTTTTAGAAATCATACAACACATGGGTACTAGCTTGTCTCTTTGGATTCCTGTATTGTCACTATCTACTCATCCAGGAAGGGAGGGCCATTCCCTAATGAGAAATTATGTGGGGATCAATATTCTATGGTTGGTGTGGAAAATATCTTAGATGATTCTTTCCCTCCCTACAATAGTACTTATTTAGATATGACACTTGGGATTGCCATAGATACTATAGAGAGTTCGGAAACTCATGCTCTATGGAGCCATGTATTTTGTATTTATACATTGTATTGTATTTATTATTGAAACATTACTTGATGAGTTTTAATTATTTACTTATCTATATTTTGGTAGTAGTAGTTGTGTGATTTTACCAGTAGTGGCTGGACATTTGTAATTACTTTATAAAATAGGTTTTGATGTGTTTCATATGTTGATTAAACTAAAAAATTCATGTTTTCTATGTCAAACCCAGTGGGGTTGTTACATATATTATTCTAGAGGGGTTATGACATAGGGATCCAATTGAAAACACTCATATATGCTTCCATCTCTATTTCTAACACTCAAATCATTTATATCAAGTATTTTTTAGATAAATCTTTATTTGCACATATTTATTAATATTTTAAAAAATCAAAGATAGTCAATTCTATAAAAAATAATTGGCTATTTTATGAATATTATTTTCTTAATTTAGTCTAATTATCCCTTTAATCAAACATAAGATTTATATTAAGTTAAACTTTAAAATGTTAAAACACTTATCTTGAATAAAACTATCGAGCCTCAATTTGCCCCTTGGATGATGATGTTTTGAAAGAGATTTTGTGGCTATAAAGATCACAATGTTTGAATCAAGATCCAGGTTAAAAAAGACTCTTATTATTGCATCTAAAACTCCACAAACAAACTTTTCTATCCAAGGAAAAATCTAAGCAATGACTTCTCCAAATGTAGACTTCAATATAATTGCGAGTAATAATAGTGTGAAAAATGAATGTTTCTCTTTATCGGATTGAAATGAAAATTTTATTTATAATGATGGATGATCCTAACCTTTTCCAAAAATTTAATAAAAAATATCGAACCACCTCGACGTAGTTTAAAATTTACTGTTTACCCTCAAACTAGGTTGACGTGAGCCTACCTAGTTGTGAAATGTGTGCTGTGACTTTCAGAATATGTTGGCCTAGACTGACCTAGTTTGAATTTTAGTAGACAATAGAAAATAATACATCCACCCAAGATGATATAGTCATAAAAGATAATTATTGGTTTAGTTAGGGACTATTAGGGGTAAGATTTCTTAGGGATTAAGTTTCGGGGAAGTGTAGTGGATATATGTATGATAGATAAACACTGGGATAATCTAGTTTTAAAGTGTGCATCATGACTTTTGAACTACATTGACATAGGATGACCTAGTTTGAATTTTGGTACGAAATGGAGAATACTACATTAACCCACATCGATATAGTCTGAAAAGATAGGTATTGGTTTAGTTAGGGGTTATTAGGGGAAATATTGCTTAGGGCATTAAGTCTAAGGGAAATTTAGTGGATATATATATATATATATATATATATATATATATATATATATATATATATATATATATATATTATACTGACCTATTTGCATAGCGTGCACCATAAATTTTCATCTACATTGACTTGGGCTGTCCTAATTTGAGTTTTGATAGGAAGCAAAAAATACTACATCGATATGGTAAAAAAAGATAGGTCTTAGTTTAGTTAGGGGCTATTAGGGGGAATATTGCTTAGGGGATTAAGTCTATAGGTAGTGTAGTGGATATAATCATGATATAAAAATAATGGGTTGACCTAATTCTAAATCATACACTGTGACTTGTGTACTACATAGACCTAGGCCAACTTAGTTTAAATTTTAGCATGAAGCATGAAATACTACATCGACTCAAGTTGATATAGTTAAAAAAGATAGATTTTGGTTTAGTTAGGGGCTATTTGGGGGAATATTACTTAGGGAATTAAGTATTTTGGAACTGTAATGGATATAAACGTCTCTCGTAAAGCATTATTGGTTTACTCACCCCTTTATTGGTGCACCCCTTAAGGCATGAATTTAGAGAGATTGAAACTCAGCAGGTTGTTGATAAAGCATCAATAAATGATAAAGTTTAAAAATATAGTGCATATATATATTCCCCATTCAGAGCTCATCACATGTCACCAGAGTGTAACATGAGATGGCACTTTGAGAAATAAAATAGAAATGAACTAGCTAAGTAACAAATTGTAGTAGAAAGCAAAAAATAAATGAAATTAAATAAGCAAAATCACTGAAAATACCATATACATATCATAAATTAGCTTTATCATTAAATGGTTGCATGTTTTATTTATAGTCTTGATCATGGGGGGTGCAATTACTACATTGGACAAACCCTAAAGATGCAAGAATAGAGAGCAAAACAAGCAATCACAAAAAAATCAAAGTAAATGAAAAATTTCATGATAGATTTAAATACTTAGAAAAATGGTAAGTTGGGATGATAAAGTCTAGGTTAAAACTAAGAGACCAAGATAAATTATAGAATAAAGGAAATATTGGGTAACTAAAAAATCAAGGCTACTAACGAACAAAGATCTAGACATGCATCTAAAGTAAGAAAAGTAACAATCAAGATCAAACCAAAGAAGTATGAAATAAAATAATGTAATGAACATCAATGTAAGAGAAATAAAAATCCATAAACAAAGATGGAAAAAAGTCACAAATGTAGAAAACATAAATGAAAGAGAAGTAAAAATCCATAATTAAAGATGGAAAAATAAAATATAATTAGATAAATGGGATGAAATGGATTTCAAAATTATGAAATGAAAAACTCAAGGTCCCAAACATAACTAAGGGTGATCTGAGAAAGATAAGGTAATAACAAAGAAAACATCTTGCAACAAATCAAAGATGCATCTTCTATTCTAATGATAGATCAATTATAAATGACTAAATTTTGAACATGTTAAAAAAGAGATGGATAACATGAAGCAAAGAGAATAGGAAAATATTTATAATTAAACCTACCTTCAAGGGGAGGAATGAATGGGTGGTGGGGGAAAGAGGGTGGTGCCATGGTGATAATTTAATCTTTACCAAAGACAAGACACTCATATAAAGCTAGCGAGACTAATAACTTTTGACATCAATGACCTTTAGATAACTTGAATGAATCACATATGTGTGGGATAACTAGTGAAGTATAAGTATCACCCCATGAATGCTGGTATGCATGAAAAAATAAAATGGACCTACCTTCCCATAACATGTTCCCCTTCTTCAGGACCCCGTATAGATTCATTAATTTATTGTAAATATTAGGTACTTACATGAAAAAGTAGATGGAACTATAAATGCATATGATAATGAGATATTCTATCCTAGTCTACTGGATTACCATACCCCAATGGACCTTGGATCTATTATGAGGCCAAATGTGGAGTTTGATCTTTGACTAGAATATGAGATGTGCCAAATAAAGATCACATCTTTTGGTACGAATTACATTTTATAATTATAGTTTTATCTTTTGATCATTGCATTTTGTTGTATGATATGAATTTTAATTCTTTTGGCTTTTATGATTCCTCCTCCATACAGATTTGGAACACCAAGCATGAGTGTTAAAAATGAATATCACAAGATAATTTACACTTTATGGTTAAAAAAGAGAACTTAAAGACCATGACATCTAAAATTCCTTTACTTACATATTAGAAGAAAGTAAAATATTAAATCTGAAGTTGGTGTGCTGAGAGGGATGTGGATAAAATGAGAAATTATGAAAATGAGTATATAATGATTGGATTACTATATGTACCTAATTTTTACATGATACGATATTCTTGACATGATAGGTCTGATGATGATGTAGTGACCTCCTAATGATGTTCAAATGAAAACTCTCTAATATTTTATCCTCTTTTGTTCCCCCTCTCAGGATCCATAAAACCCCCTTTTAATTGGCCCTTGTAGCTTCTCTTAGATTATTTTCACCCCTTTCCCATTGGTGACATAACCATCTCTCTAGATGATAGAATCACCTTATTCAGTTATGGAACCACCGCCTTGGTGGTGAGTTCATAATGGTAGTTGTGTAAACTACCAAAGTAGTTATATCTTAATATAGTGGTTTTATATTAAAATATAGGTGGTTTCACAATATATAACATCGGTTTCATCCTCATAGGCAATGGTTATGTTACCACCCCTGCAAATAGGGATGGTTCTGCCAACATTATTTTGTCTTCTAAATTTAATTATTGTGAATTAATCCTTGATATGTTTTACATATTTTTATCTTAATTATTTCTTGTTCCATCCTAAATTCACCTTCAATAAGGTCCAACTCATTTTATCTTCTATTTTCAATCATTTTGAGTCCCTCCTAAGTTCAACTACTAATTGAACTCAATTAAACTCCTTCATGCAAGCTCCACTACTCTTTCAAAATTAAGCTAATTTTAGCATGATTTTAGATTCAAAAATTAGTTTATAAGCTTAAATCCTTTGCAACCATAACTTGCTACAATTGATTTTTAATTTTACATTGATTACTTTCGTGTTTGTCTACATAGTTTTAGATAGGGAGAGCCATTGTTCTTATAATCCACTCTTTGTAAATAATGTCTTCAACCAACCACAATCAACTATTATTTATTTATAGCCATGTTTCTTCTCTCATTCTACCATTTATGATAACTATCTATTCATTCTCTTTATTGGAGAGTTTTTGACATCTTTATTTAAGCAAAAGGATATAACATACTGAGGACCATAATGCTACAAATCCATTGCCTTCAGCTGGTCTACATTAGGATCAAGTTGGAGGTTTTTAACTTAGTTTTGTTTGTTTTATTCCAATATATTAGATTATATTAATATCTATTATTGTTTTTATTTAAAATTTCACTTTAAAATAAAAAGACAACTCTGATATGCGAAAGAACTCTCTTCTTTTTCCCATTTTTTCTGAAAAAATAGTAGATAAATTATTTATTTTGCATTCCTTTCAATATATTTACTCTCATTAACATAAAATATTGAAATAAAATTTTAAGAATATTTTAAGAAAAAAAATTATACACTTATAACCAAGATAATAGTTAATTTATAGATTTAAAAAAAAATCCATTGCTTTCAAAACAATCAATTAATAAATAACAAAACCCTAGACAAACTACAGGTAAACAAGAGGACTTCATATTTCTAATTTCTCATCATTTTAGATAATTTTGAATTTTTTTATTATATAAATAAATATAACACTCATAATTTATATTTATTGCTTCTTGTCAAACAAAAATTACAAGACTCGTATGCAATAACTAGGAAAATTGGGAAACTCACTTAGTTTGTTGGTTTGTAAGAAAATTGTAAAAAATTAGAGTATTGCTATTTTAGGCTAGATTATTTATTGTATTACTTGAATATATATAAAATATAATTAATAAGTAAAACTATATCCATAATTAAAAACAAAAACTACAAAAACACATGCACTTAGATTGCATTTAGACAAAGTTAGGAATAATTCAACATCTTGCGTAATAGGATAGATCTCTTTATCCCTGTTTGCATGCATTGTCAAATTATTGAATAAATATAAATTAAAAAATGTTTTGATTCAATTCATTTTTTTTTTTTCATTTATTTACTTTCAACATTTAAATTTCAGCAAGCAAACATTTTACTTCCAAGTTAAAAAGAAAAAAAAAAAAACATTGCCAAAAACCTTGTCTAGTCTTACACACCAAAAACAAAAATAATCCTTGCTTAAAAAACATGAAATGTACTTAATAAATATATATAGACAATATAGTATGATTATATATTACATAATACCTCTTGTATGAAATTTATTGAAACACCTGGTATTGTTAGAGGTCTTTTTCCTAGGGTTAGAGTACTCAAACTCACAATTGTCATTCAATCTGATATTAATATCGAGCTTAGGAGAAAGGTATATAATTTAAAATCAATCCTTAACCTAATTTTATAATTTATTGTCATATTAAAATAACAAGATCAAATTCTTGATCCACCCATCATTATCCTTCCTTAGAATAGGAGCTACCATTACAACATATTCTAGGCATAGTTTCTAGTCCCTTTTCCTTCTTATCCTCGGGTATAACATCATCTTATATCATTAAATTTTGTAGATTAAATTGATCAGAAATAAACAATATTGTATATTTTATCTCATTCCATGAGTTATTCAACTGAATTTACCCCATTCCCCTAGTCCCAACATTGACCAGGGGCTTTGCCTTCTTGTGATCTCTAAAACTTAAGGACTTTGAAGCTTTGTTTCTACACAATTTGACACTCTTAAAAAGAACCAAGATGATGCTAAGGTATTTTTTTTATATAATGATAAACAATTACCACCACCTATTCCAAATCCCATTCCACCTAATAACCAATCTAATCCATAAACCATCCATTACATCAATTGCCTCAGCCTGACCTCAAAGAGTCGAGTGCATAATTTAACATCTGCTATTTGCATGTACATAAATTGGTAAAATCAACATGAATGAATTATATCCTTTGTATTTCCCATTTTTTCCTTTTCTCATTCCTTTCTTCACCATTTTCCTTCCTCCTATTTATTCTATGGGTATTCATATACCCCCAAAATATGTTTGGACATGACATAAGTAGACCTCTTAACCTAGAAGTCTATAGGAGAAACCAACTCAACTCTAATGATAATTCATTGATGATTTGGAATAACCCAACCTTAAACACTAATGTATACTAATAATTCTCTGATTACTCTCATCCTAACACCCAAACTAAGAATTGGATCTCCATTGAAGAAATATAAGACTTATCTAAAATTTTAAGTAATGACCTCAACTTTAACACCATGACCCTCTCCAGAGGGGGCACAATCACTCCTCTCATGCACATTAGGCCATAAATTAGCCTATAAAGCCTAGAATTATAAAGCATGGATAAACATGATCATTATTTGGGAAGGATATTCCACTTGGAAGATAAAATTAGTCATATGCAAATAACTGCACATCCCCTCAATAAGAGTCAAGATGCTTCCAAATCACTAGCATAAACCAAAACCACTACCCTTAGGGATCCTACCCCAAATGTACCTACTCATACTAACCCATATCACACCTCTAACCTTGATGTATAACAAGATCTTAGGCCTAAAACCAATGCTAGCTAAAACCAACTCATTATCACCCTAGTGGGTCACATTCATGACCTAGAGAATAAACAAAAAACTCTGGGTCAGGGGATGGGTCTAAATTATCTTACACAATCCCATCCCTCTCCTTCTCTCATCTAAGTAAAAAATCATGAAACATCATAATGACAAATTTACATGCTTCTTACATAATAAAAGCACTAGCTCATGCCAAACCATGTCTTTCACTAACCCTTTGTGTATATCCTTATTCATGGGGTCCCCAATTCATATACTTCTAAAATTTGTTCATCGTGTCAAGCTCACATTCTAACCCCAATAGGGAGCATGCAAAATTATGCTCTACCTTTTAAAAATGATGCAACATCTAACCATATACATTTATTTATGCCTCTAAGTTACACTCTTCTTCCATATATAAATTATACCCCACCTTATGTAGCATTGGGGTATGTGAAAATCACATACACCCAACCAAAAAAAACCACCATACCTCTTACCTCTAATAATATTCCTACTTAATTTCGTATGTACTTAAATTCCACTAAAATGGATAACTATTTTGAGCTTATTACACTTTGACTTGTCAAGCTTCTTCTATTCCTTTTAATGGTTAAGAAATTAACCCCTATGTGATATTTCCTTTCCACTCTAGTCCCACCATGACAATAAGGGACTTCAACAACATAGGGACATATGTTTAGTACCTAAAAGAGTCTCTCACTTCCAAAATACAAGGGATTATTCTCCCATGTCCCATACCTAACCTTCCCAAGTTAAAAAGGGAGGGAGATCCCAAAACATATATCAAAGCTTATGATACAATAGTTAGGGAAATCCTACCTTGGGATGGGGTTGTTGTAATCTTTTTCCCAAAACCCTATATGAATAATTATTTATTATTATTACCACCTCCTTGAGGGGGGGTCTATACATTATTTTTGCTAACTCATAGTTGATTTTATGAAAGCTTTTTATATGAATAAACTCCTAAAGATTGGCATATAAGGTTTTTTTCACATTAAGCAATAACACAATGAGTCAATTGCCCATTTCATCATAGAATAGAGACAGGTCTTATACTCCTCTACCATAATTACCAATATATATCAAAAAGAATTTTTCAATCTCTTCCTTCAATCCCTTAACAAGGAAATGAGGGAGGATGTCTATAAATTCCCATATGATCCTATGAAGAAGCTCTTTAGAGCATCTTGTGAATTGACTAAGGGGATATTGATAGTGGAAGAAGAACATATGGGAATAATGGGTACATTATCACCCCAAAAAACTAATGATATATTTAAAAGTTCAAGTCAAAATAACACCAATAACCAAGGTCTAAAAGTCTTAAACCAAAACATGAATGCCACTACCAATGGTATCACTAACTAGAACAAGAATCCAAACCCTGTGAATAATAGTCAATATCATCTTGCAAACAACACCAATACTACTAATAATGTGGGTAATAGGATCAAAAATACAACTTATTACATTCTTGTGATCAACTTTATTTGACCACCACCATGAAATGTACAACACTAGAGCCATAATCAAAATCAAACTAGCCAACCAAATATTTCTCATAGTTTTAAAACCAAACCTATCATCAATAAAACAATCAATAAGGGTTTGGACAATAGGGATAAAACATGAGTCCTAGGGAATATGATTCCAATTTTTATTTCTTATTCCACTGAATTATCAATCATGACACTTGAAACTACAGGGAGTATAATAAAATTTTCTAGAGACTCTTGTAATACCAAAGGCAAAAATTTGTTGACATGTTCTTAGTGAATGCTGATACAAACTCCCATAATTTTTCAAATAATCATGTTTGTCCTCAAAATTAAAATATTAAAATATACTAATACCCTTTTTCTAACCAAAAAAAACATGTTACCCAAATTCAATAGCAGGGTGGCCCATGAAACCACCCAACTCAACATAATCAACCCACAATGATGTGCACTCATGATGCCAAAGCCTCCACCTCTAGGAATGTAAACACTGATGTTGCTCCTCATTTGGGAGTGTAAGGCAAAAATAAGATTATAGGAGTCATGGATTTATAAGTTGAAGAATATGAAAACAAATTACTCACACTAGAGAGTATCAACCTATGACTCTTCATCCCTTAAACATTTAGGAAACCGAGTCTACTCCTTAACTCATGGGGAACTATGATTTGATCTTTGATTTAACCAAAGATGTTATCCCACATTTAATTCCTTGAATTACTTAAGAACTCCTCCAATCATCGGTTAGCCTTGCTTGATGCCCTAAGACTAGGGCATCTATCCAATGTTACTCCTCCTCCACAAGCTCATATCAACCACATCAATTTGGACATGTTTCCACTTCATTAAGAATCACGAGATTCTAGTTATTTATTTGTTTTAAAAATTATTCTTCCTAACTCAAAGATAACAAGGAGGGGAGATCTAGACATATTTATATAGGTTTGGATTTATAATAATTATGTGAAGAGAGCCATGTTTGATGATGGAGCAATCGTTAATATTATCCCATTTTCCTTTCAACTAAATATTGGTTACAAAGAAACCAACTATTACATGATGTGTAATAACCTACAGGGATATGCTAGCCTAAAATACACCTTTATAGGGACCATTTTACTTCCAATCACTCTAGGTCCCATAATGATCCTAACCAAATTATCTGTCATAAACAAAGATACCAACTATAATATGATATTTTGGATACCTTGGATACAAAGGATGAAGGCCATCCCTTCAACTTTATTCCAAAAAATCTAATTCCTACACCTAGAGAATGTATTCATAGCTAAAGGGACCCTAATCCCTTTGATATTATACAAAAAACTATGAATAATCATCCTAGGTTACACATCAACTATCATTTACCTCTAATGGGGTCATAAAACCCCCATAATTGGTCGATGTTACTGAATCCATAAAGCCTAGAGTGTTTATCTTGAAGAAGGGGGATGAAATACCCCAGACTTTGTTAAAAGATAAGTTAGAGGGGAAAAATATAGCGATGACTAAAAATACCACTAGTCTAGAAGTAGTCACTAGTTTGATAATCACCACCATGTCTATAATTGAGATCATCAATCTCTTGGAAAAGGATACTCCATTCATCTTCCCTTTTGACCCATGAGGGGTGGGGACTTATGATTTCTCTAATATTCAAATTTGGTATCCTGAAGAAGGGTTGGATATCATACCATACCTTTTCATGATGGAGGTGTTAGGTAATGAAGTCCATATTCATAACAACCATATTGAAAAATACTAGAATTATCACCCATCAATTAACCACATAGGGGAAAGTTACACTTCACATTCTATCCTTGTAATTTTTGAGCCTCTTCATAGTAGCTCTTAAATCATGTCTTGATAGTGCCATACAAGTTTTACAGAGTTCTTGACCCATTGAGTTTGCTTTCCCCTAAGATGTTGGTCATTTTATTTCAACACACACCTAGTTTTACTTCTCATAATCATTCATGCCCTCTAATAGGAAACCAATCATTCATTCTCCCTTATCCATCCTAATGCTCAAATAAAGGATTTCTACTATGACAATAAGTACTATATAAATTAATATTGGAACCCATGATTATCCACATATTCTTAAATTGGGGCCCCCTCTTCCCCTCATAAGGAAGGATGACCCTGGAAAGTCACTCATTGAATTATTGTAGGTTTTCCTACATATAACAATGGGATAAATAATATTTCCCATATCTTATCAATGTATACAAAATTTATGAATTATATAGTAGTTCAATCTTATACACTTGGAAAATTTAGACCTTGGCTATTATTCTTAGTTCTAGATGTTTCTCACTTTTTAAAGTCTCACATATAATATATATTATTACCCTTATCTTATCTCTTAGTCTGACCAATCTTATGTTGATGACTCAAGCCTTATATCCTGCTTAAAATGCTTAAAACCTGCTTATATCTCTACAAGTTCTGAGCCTATACCTATTTTCCCACTCCCTGAACACTTGTGTTCAATAGAAACCTATGTTGATGTGGGTGTCCTATTATAATTTAGTGTATAGTACCCTAAAATCATCTAATATATAAGTGAAACATATCCTAATGGTCATCCTAAGTGATATTATGCAAGATACTCTCCCAATAGGAGTGGTATATATGCACAATCACTCTTAATTCTAAACTCACCTAAACAAACCTATATTTCATACCAAATATCATTAAAAGATCATTAAATTGAGAAAAGCTTTTATATTTTCTCCTTTCTCATATCAGTCATAGGAACAACACATCTATAGGCCTAAATTACTAAAGGAGCACCCCAAGAGCCTAATTTTCCAAGTTACAAACTAGGTCACTTTTGTACTTAATTTACACATATTGCATCTTTATGCACACATAAGCTAACACATTAGGGGAAAACTAAATAAATTTAAGGCTCTCTTTGGTGTAGTATCTATATAGGAATAACTCACTAATAGAGGGGTCTTTAGGGTTAGCTCAACACTGTGAGCCCACTAACCCATTTTTACCAAGGTCACTATGAAGATGAAGAACTAGGGTTTGATAATTTGACAAGGAGCGATAATCCATGACCCAAATTTGAATGAACTAGAGTGAAGGCAAGGATGAACCCAAAAACATACAAGTGGTTACATCTAGTTTCAATAATCATTCCATACTAGACACCTGCATTTGATCTAGACACTAGCATTGATGCAACCATCCTAGGAAGACTTGTCTATGGCTACATAAGAAGTTAATATAGAATTTGGATACTATTATATAGTATTGTTCTAGTATGCTTCTTTCCTATTCCATATCTATATCTATATTAGCATTAAAACTAGCCAAGTATTTTATTTATTTGTCATTGTAATATCTAGCATAGTTGTACTTTTCATTTTAGCATATCTCAACATAATAAATTTAGTATATGTTATATCTGAGTTTTGTAATAATTGGCCTAATATATATCTATTTATCACCCTTGTGCTTATTCATTTCTATATTCTTAACCTTATATACTCCATATTAGGATCCATATTCGATTTAGGTTAAACAATGAATAATAATACAAGCTGCATAACTATGTATGTTTACCTCTTGTATCAAAATGAGATCCTAATTACATTAACATATACCCCCTATGTTGAAACAAGATCCTAACTATGATGTAATTATTCCAACACCAAAGGGAGGTCCTACTAAATGAACTATTGAATTTTTTGAGGTACTTCCCTACCTCAACCCAAAACTTAGAAAATAATCTTTTGAGTTCCCATAAGTGCTTCCTTCCTTCATTCTAACCATAAGAGTAAACATTTTTCACCAGATCTCTGTGAAGGGAAAACTTTATTATTCTTTAGAGTATTGATACCAAGAACTCCAAGAAGGGTTTTCCAAAATTTTAAACATATATATGGTCGAGATATAAAAATACCAATAAATATTGATTGACTGTCCCCCTTTTGTGCATGATCAATAGTCGTTAACTATGATTGGCCAAGTGCTTCCTAGGTGCTGGGGTAGGAGTCACTCTTATTCGTCCTAAAGGGCAAGTCATTTATTTTGGTTTTAAGCTAGAATTTGAGTGTATGAATAATGGGGCTGAATATGAAGCCCTACTACTTGGTATCCTCATTGTGAAATGTTTGAGCATTCAAAACTTAAATATCCAATATGACTCATAGTTAGTTTTCAACCAAGTTTATGAGGTCTATCAAACCAAGGACAAGCATATTAAGTTATATATGACTACTGTGCACATAATTTTAAATAATTTGACTTTATTTCTATAGAAGCAATCCTTAAGGAAGGCAACCAACCTGTTGACTCCATGGATACTTTTTATTAACGCTTTGATGCTCATTTGACCATACCAGAGTTTGATTTCATAGTTTTAGTTAGGACAAAACCTCTTTTTTGTAAAACCCTTAATGATCAAACTATCATCCATATTAGGAAAAATAGTGGTTTATTATTCCTTGATTTAGCCAAAAATGATGAAGCTATTCTTGAATTCTTGTGGACTTACTATGAACTCCTAATTTTCCACCAAAAGAGGGGTTTATTACTTACCTATTATCCCACATAAGTCTTTAAGATTGAATACTATGATTCTTAATTCCACATTGAGGATTACCTATCCTATGATGATGAACATGATGTTTTCAATATAGAGGGTGAAGATCTTAATCTTTCCCAAACCCATGATTTATTTGAAGAGGGTAATGCCTCCCTCATTGAAAAAACCATTTACATTAACATTGGGATGAAGGAGAGTCCCAAAATTTTCAATACAAGGTCTTCACTTTAAAAACAAGATTTGAAAGGCCATAAAAAAATCCTCACATAAATCTTGAAAGCTTTCACTTTATCTTACATTGACATGATAGACATCAACCCCAATATGGTTGTCCACAAATTAGTTACAATGGTAGATTCGAAACCAACCAAACAAAATCTCAGGACCATCAATCCTAAGGTCACACTGATGGTAAAAGAGAAATTCAAACTTTTAAAAGTTAGATTTATTAAGTTAGTAGTGGTCTATTCAAAGTGGATGTCTAACATTGTCCCCTCCTCTATAAGAATTGTAAAATCAAGATATGTATAGACTTTTGAGACATAAAAAAAGCATGTCCAAAATATGACTTCCCTCTCCCATCCATTGATATAATTGTTGATGATACCATAAGATATGAGTTACTATCACACATGGACAACTTATTGGGATAAAATAAAATCTACATTTATAATGAGGACCAGATGAATACCTCCTTTACTATGCCATGGGGGAAATTTTGTTATGTTATGATTCCTTTTAGTCTTAAAAACATAGGGGAAACATATCAAAGGGTAATGAACCACATATTCCATGATATTATTCATAATATAGTGGAGGTATATATAGATGATCTTATATAGAAAATGAGATGACAAATAGACCACTTAGAGGTGTTACACACCATCTTAACATCATTAATTGAATACAATATTACTATTGGTCCAAAAAAATGTGTGTTTAGAGTCACCAGTGAAAAAATCTTGGGGTATATCATCTCTCAGCATGGGATAAATATTAACCCTACTAATATTCAAGAAGTATTGGAAATGCTTCCTCTCATAGATGAGTCAGGCATCAAAACATTCCTAGGTAAGTTGGGAACCATTCAACAGTTCATTCTTGATCTTGACTACACCAATTATCCTATCAATAACTTCCTTAAAAAGGAAAGTGGATTAAATTGGATGGATGATTGTCAGGAGGCATTCAAATTAGTAAAACACTTGTTAAGCATGTGATATAATGAGAGGGGGGGTGAATCAAAATATCATAAATCTTATAAACTTTCACTTAATCAAATTCCATTGAACCATACATTCAAGATATGCAATAAAATTGAAATAGTAAACACCACACAAGATAGAGAGAGACACCAAATTTATCATGGAAACTCAATGTGGAAAAAAACTATAGAGAACAATCTCAAGTATATGAATGAGCACCAACTCGAACTAAAATATTCACAATCACCAACTTGTAGGAGCAATAACCCCTTTGCTGAGCACTAACACAACAACTATTTGTGAGCACCAACCCATAGGAGCACCAACCCTTTTTGTGTATACCACACAACTATCTCTCAATGTTAATTTATAAAAAAATGATAGCACATAACAATATCTCTTTCTTTTCTCTCCTTTGCTCTTCTAAGCTAGATATGACAATTACAAATCATTATCTCTTCTTGCATATTACAAATGGCTTCTCAAGCCTTTATTTATAGCTTTCCAAATGAACTTTGGTATTCACCCTTTGTGATACTTCAATCCACATGAAAAATGGCACCAAACTTATATGAACCTTTGCATCCTTGCATTTTAAAAAGTCACATGGTGACCCTTCATAAGTAAATGCATCCTTTCCTCTTTTGTATTTATCTTGGTGACTTTTCATATTCCTCAAAGTGTCCCTTCATGGAAAAATGCACCATACCTTCTTTTGTCTTCACATGGCGACTCTTGGAATTCCTCAAGATGACTCTTCATGAGAAAATGCATCCCATTCCTCTTTTGTCTTTACCCAATGACTCTACGACTTCTCCATGGGCCCTCTTTTGACTTATATGCAACCAAAAATATATTCATTAATATTAAATAAATATTAACACACATTAGGTAAGATATGAATATTAAAAACACCATTAAATACAATATGGCCTTTATCACCAATGCTAGACCTTTGACATCAATGAAAATATTTCTAACAATCTCCCCCTTTGTCATTGATGGCAACCTCAAATTGAAACTACCATATCCTAAAACCTACACATACTAAAATCTAAAAAACATACAGTAACTCCCCCTTACTTTAGCAACCTTTACCTATACCATGTACCTATTCTACACCTATTTTTGTACTTATATCTATAACTATACCTATTTCTATTCTTCTCCCCCTTTTACATCAATGGTAAAGGGCCTATCTTGGAGCTAACACTTAGGTCCCCCTCGATTGATGCTAATCCTCAATGGTAGGAAGTAAAATAAATTACTCCCAACTCCTCTCATAGATCCTTGAATGTGTCCTTTGATCGTGCCATTGTGAAGATATCTGATAACACATAAATTTTTGTTTGTCCTCTGAACATCTGTAATCAACTCATTTGAATATTATTTTTTAATCTCACAACCTTATGCATAAAACTTTATTGTGTATCCCTGATCACATATTTGAATTACACTTAATAGATTATGCTTAAGAACTTCTACATAAAATACATTCTTAGTCTTGGTTCTACCATTATCCAAACTCAAATTACCTTTTCTAGCTATCCTGGTAATGGTTTTATCTCTAAATTTAATTTTGCCACCATTGATCTTCTTTAGAGTTATGAACTTGCTCTTATCTCCTATCATGTGCCTCAAATATTAGCTATTAATGAACCATGGATATTATTCATTTCTTGCATGCAAATCTATCTAAACTAACATAAAATCTTCAGGTTGTTTCTTCTGTCATGAACATGTCTAAACCTTCTTCTTGATGAATGTAACCTTAAAAAATTGGTCCTTCTTGATTGAATCGAACATGCTTCAAAAATTCAAGATATGTGTCTAAAATTATTACACTTGTAACATATTATGGCCTCTTCATCAAACCCTGATAGAGGAACAAAAGAGTTGTAGCTTCTACTAGACTTTGCATGAGTTTCCTTCTCCTTGTTTCTAAAATTATTAGATATTTTTTGACATTGTATTTTCTTTTGACCATATCCATTACAATAAAAATAATAACCATGAAAATATAACCTATTTGTGTATCTCTATCTTGATTGTATTTTATAGCTTTATTCCTTTTAACCTTCTTTGTTTGAGATATCCTTTGTATTCTTCACTTTTTCCCTTTTTTTTCCCCTTTTGTAAGAGCTTTAACATAGCTCATTTTATTTTCAAATCCAATACCTATCTTTTCTGATATTGCATTTTGGATTTCTAATATCTTATTCAACATGTTAGTGCTATCTTCAAATTTTGAATCACTGACTACTTTATCATTGACTGCTTTCTCAATATCTTCTTTTAAAGAGGCAATTTCAATAACATACCTTTCACATTATTTACTTACTTTTTGAAATTGTGCTGTTAGATATTTTTCTTTCCTTTTAGCTTCTTAAAAGTGTGCTTGTAGATCATCAATTATTTCCTTTAACTCCTTTTCATTTTTATTGATTTTGTGCTTCAATATTCAATTCTTCTTCTCAATAGCTTCTAATTCTGCTAAGGCATAATTGAGTTCTCCTTCCAGATTTACCTAGGCTTCATCGTCACTTTCATTATGTTCTTCTTGATCATCTATACTTTTTATCGTAGAGGAATTTTCATGTATGGTCATGAATATATTCTCTTCTTCATCTGAGTCATTGACTCCACTATCTTTGATTGAACTAAGATCTTTAGGATATAAACTCTTCTTCTTGAATCTCTTATATTTGCCTTTGAATTTTTTTTTGTATGTAGACTTTCCTTCTTCATTGTCATCATTATTATTTTCTGGGCATAAATCTGTAAAATGGCCAATCTTACCACATTTAAAACATTTAAATGGCTATTTTCCTTGATATTTACCTATGCCCTTTTTTGGTTTACAAATGAAAAGATCTCTATTGTCATCTTCATCATCACTGGAAATATCATTTGATTCTTAAATCTTAGCCTTGTATTTCTTTGATGTCTTAAAAGTAGATTCCCTTTTTGAGGGTTTCTCTTATTTGGTCTACATCTCATATGCTAAAAGAATACCATGTAGTTTATCTATTTTTAGCTTGGAAAGATCCTTCATCTCCTCAATTACCGAAACCTTTGCATCATATCTCATTGGTAGAGATCTCAGATTCTTTTGTATCACCGTTGAATCTTATAACCTTTATCCAAGACCTTGAATCTGATTTACTATTTGATCAATTCACAAAAGATAACTTGCTATATTTTCTTCCTCTTCCATCTTCAAAATCTCAAACTATCTTCTGAAGGTCTGAATCTTATCTTGTTGAACTTTTTCATCACCTTTATAAATATTCTCAAGCTTTACCCAAGTCTCATGAGTAAATTTACATTGCATAACTTTAAAAAAATTTGATTCATATAAACCACATAAAATAGCATTTAAAGCTTTATCATTATTTTGACTTGATTTCTTTTCTATCAGAGTAGTTACAAGTTTCTGTGGCTCTTTGTATTCTTCCAACACTACTTGCCAAATGTCAAATACAAGGTCCATCAAATAATTCCTCATCCTTATGTTCCAAAAGGCATAATTTGACCCATCAAACAAATGTGCCTTAGTTATATGAAAATATCCATATGATTCAGCCATCATGCTTTCTCTGATCTATCTTCATGCTGTTAAATTCTTTTTGAAGGAACCTACTCTGATACCAATTGTTAAGCACATGATATACTGAGAGGACAGGGTGAATCAATATATCATAAATCTTATAAACTTTCACTTAATCAAATTACACTTAACCATAGATTCAAGATATGTAATATAATTGAAATAATAAACAACACACAAGATAGAGAGAGACACCAAATTTAATATAGAAACTTAATGTGGGAAAAAACCAAAGAAAAAATCTCAAGTATATGAATGAGCATTGAATAAAACTACAATATTTACTAGAACCAACTTGTAGGAGTACCAACCCCTTTGTTGAGCACCAACACAACAACTATTCATGATCACCAACCCACAAGAGCACCAAACCCTTTTGTGTATACCACACAACTATCTCTCAATGTTACTTTCTCAAAAAATTATAACACATTACAATATATCTTTATTTTTTCCCCTTTTCTCTTCTAATCTAGATATGAAAATTACAAATCATTCTCTCTTATTGCATATTAAAAATGGCTTCTCAAACCTTTATTTATAGCTTTCCAAATGACCTTTGGCATTCACCTTTTGTGACCCTTCAATCCTCATGGAAAATTGTGCCAAACTTGTATGACCCTTCATATCCTTGCATTTGAAAAGTCACATGGTGACCCTACATAATCAAATTCACCCTTTCCTCTTTTGTCTTTATCTTGGTGACTTTTTGTATTCCTCAAAGTGTCCCTTCATGGAAAAATGCACCATACCTTCTTTTTTCTTCACATGGTGACTCTTGGAATTCCTCAAGATGACTCTTCATGAGAAAATGCATACCATTCCTCTTTTTTATTTACCCCATGACTCTTTGACTTCTCTATGGGCTCTATTTTGACTTATATGCAACCAAAAAATATATTCGTTAATATTAAATAAATATTAACACATTAGGCAAGATATGAATATTAAAAACATCATTAAATGTAATGGGGCCTTTATCACCAATGCTATACCTTTGACATCAATGACAATATTTCCAACAACACTTTCTTATATCTCACCCCATGCTCATGGCACCTAAATTAGATAAAACCTTGATACTTTATTTTAGAGTGACTGGGTCCTTACCTACATGTTGGCTTAGGAGGACAATATAGGTAGAGAATGCACCATTTATTTAATTAGCCAAAACCTTGTTGATTACAAGGCATGATACTCTCAATCAAGCAAATAATTCTTAGCTATAGTATTTATGACCAAACAATTGTAACACTATATACTCAATCAATAAATAAGGGTTATGGTTTCAAGCCCTACATACTTTTCTAATCCACCAAATCTTTTTAGGAAGGTTTGGTACTTCATTACATTCCTAAGTGAGTTCAAATTAACTTATGTCAACCAAAATTATATTAAGGGATAAATCATTATTGATTGGTTGGCTGATTCTCCCGTGGAAGTTAATGAACTTGTCAACACTAAATTTCCTGATCAATTGATCTACTACATTGAAAACCTGCTTTTAGTTCTTCTCCTTGGTATACATATATTATCAATTACCTAATCAATCACATTTATCCTAAAGATGACAACTCATATCAAAATATATGTATTTGCATCATTGCATTTAAGTATGTTATTATAGATATAATCTTTTATCGTAAGGCCTTTGATGGCTTGTTTTTGTGATGCGTTAACCAAGAGGATTTAGAAAGAGTGCTCTTTTATTGTGATATTGGAATTTGTGGTGTACACTTCAATGGCCATGTAACTACTCAAAAAATCCATAAGATGTGATATTTATTTCCCACTTTAGACCATTATGTCATTGAATATTTATGTAAATGTGAGAAATGTCAACATTTCTCACATGAGGTACATGTTCCCACTAGGGCATTACATCCCATTATCACTCTATGGCCTTATCCATTTGGGTTTTATATTTAGTAGATAAACTTTACCCTACTTCTTTAGATGGTAATAACTTAATTATCATGATGAATGAGTATTTTACAATGTGGAAAGAGGCTATGCCTTTAACAATTATCATGGGGTCAATCATCACAAATTTTATCATGCACAAAATCATTTACCAAGTTGGTTTCCACAAGTCATTATTAATGACAATGGGTCCCCTTTAAAAAACCCTAAAATTTATGAGCTATGTAATAAATATTCTATATCACACCATTTAGCCCCTGTATATTACCCACAAGCCAATGATCAAGATAAAGTTATAAAAAGACTCCGAAGTCAATTTTAGTCAAACTATCAGAGATTATAAATGGGATTGTCACTTACAACTATATCAAATACTATGGGCTTATAAAATAACTATTAAGACACACTAAAGGGAAACTCCCTACTCAATCATGTTTATATTTGATGCTATTCCCCACTTATAATTATAAGTACCTATCCTTTGTGTTTCCCTCTAAGGCCTTCTTAAACCTAAAGAGTATAGAGAGGCATGCCTAGTAGAATTAGAAGTTTTATATGAGCGTCAGATTATCACCATAAATAATAACATCACTTATGCCAATTTTATGAGTGGAAAATATAATAAAAACATTCATGAGCATCCAATCTATGTAGGATAACTTGGTCTTAGGCTTGACAATCAGATTGGCAAGAAGAAAGGAGAAGATAAAAAATTTAGACCTAATTGGTTAGGCCCCTACCTAGTGACATAAGACTTCAAAAATGAAACTTATCAGTTATGCACTCTAGAGGGTAGGTATTTTAGGAAATATATAAAATCTTTTCACTTAAAATGGTTTTATAACGAATACTTTCATATCACACCATTCTTATTTACATTACATTTTCATAGTTTATATGTTCATCTGCATATCATATTTATCATTTAATGAATATTTGGTTATTAGTGCACATAAACATAAACACTTTTATATTACGACATATCAAATCACCCCATTCTCACATTACTATATTACCCCATGAAAAATATTCTCAAAATTAGCATTATATTGGTTCTTGCCTTAGTTCTTACGAACAAATTACATTTATTTTTCCCACATCTTTTTGCACAACATAGAAAATTTTAACCTATAGTCTAGTCTAGATGCTTGTCCATGATAGGGTATCCTATTACAATATATTATTAAGTATAAAATTAAAATGCTTCAAAATAAGAGAATTTACTTGTCTATATTTGTCCTCGATAATGAGCCCTTGCATCACACTAGTTGCATCGGATCAAGATTTGGGGGTAAAGGTCTTGAAAATAGAAAACTAGACACTCCTATGAAAATCAAAAGCTTATCCAAATAAAAAAGTCAAATTCCACATCTCTCACCCCTTGCTAACCATTGGTGTTGATCCCTTTTATCTTACTAGTTGTGTGGGGTTAACATTGGGGAGAGATGCCCTTACTTGCCTACATTTAGCCTTTGGTGATGAGCCCTTGTATCTTGTTGGTTAGGTGAGACTAAGTGTCAAGGGTCATAAAGAGAAGTATAAGTCAAATGTAGAAGTAATATTAAATTAAAAAAAGTGTCCAAGTAAAAACATCTTCAAATTTTTGGACTACATGTCTATGCTAAAAAAGGTAACTTCATCCCATTTACCAATTCTGTCAAGACTAGTTATCTCTAGATGAAACAAATAAAGTTAGTATTTTTTAGGTCTAGTAAGAATTACAATTTCCATTTACTCATATGGATTATGTCATCTTACTTTTTCCTATGAAATTTTGATCTACGGTTTTCATTCTTTATTATCTCACATCTATCCCACTCTTCTTTTCATTCCTTGCTACAAATTAAAAGTCATATGTTGTGTAGATGAAATAACTAGGTAGTTACCTACAAAACAAATGTTAGTATATTTATAGTTTCATATATTTATCTATCACACTACATCATTTGCATAAATTTTATTCCCACATATAATCATTTCTCATATCATCACATCAAAATCAAAGAGATACATGTACATCATCACATGCCTATCCATCTAGAGTGGATAAACTAAAAATAAAAAAATGGAAGTTAAAGCCACAACACATGAATGATAAGTCACTAAGATAAGATGAAAAACATATCTATATATATCATAATAAATATTGAGTTTGTATAAAAAGGATGTTTAATAAACTCTCCTCTGTGGAGGGCCAATGTGCCTCAAGGCATATAAAAAAGAATCAACATATATAATGGTATAGTAAAAATGTCTGTATCAAGTCTCAGGAGCCTATCCTCCACCTGTGAGAAGGGCTTAATATAGATAACTGTTAAGGGATATCACTCTAGTGGCATATCCTACTAGTACCTCCCTTGTAGGTTTCCTCACCCTACCAAATTCTAAGGCCAATATGGTTACCCCTGCTAGCTCCACCTCTGAAGTTGTCCTTATTATCCTATGGTTTAAGGCTTTGCCCCCTCTTCCACCAACCATCATATCCACCAGGGCCTCCACTATCCTCATTCTATCCAGTAGGGCATTTATCTTCATCCTCAACACTGTAACCATCATGAATTCATGGTACACTAGAGCAAAGACATCCATGTGCTAGCCAATCCCTATAGGAAGTCCAAAAAATAGTCTCTAGTCCATCCAATACTTAGTTAGAAAAGGTTAATCAGAGTGTCCCTGATCATCTAACTCCACCCACCCATAGTATATAAAATCACAAAATACAAAATCAATGTTAGATCTAATTGATACAAAAATACATGTAAAATCATTTAAATAATAAAATATCAAAGTATAGGCTATAATTATAAATTTGTAAATCAAAATTTTACCTAGGTGTCCCTCATGAAAAAAAGGGACATAGTCATCCTCCATAACATCCTCATCAATATTTTGGTCCTCCTCTAGCTTGACATACTTTTGAGCCTCACCATCTCCATATCTAGGGTCCTATTACTATGGTGATGGTGGTGGTGGGCCCATTGAATTTTTCCCTATTACATCTTGGACTCTTCCTCCCTAGTTATAGGGGAGGTCTATTACCACTCTTGACAAAACTAGTTAGGTGACGTGCACCCAAGTCATAAGTGGTTTCCACACCAATCATTCCAATATCACCACTCTCACCTCCTGTATACCCCTATAGACAACCCCAAGGATGAGAAGGTTGCCTGCATAGGGCATGCCAAAATTCTAGGTCACCCTATCTATATGGTGTACCTTGACTTATGAGAGATGGTATTGAACCTAAGTGGCCCCAATAGTTAATACAAGATAGTCCCCCTCATTGGCCCATTACCTAACCATGTTTTAATAGGGCAAGGCAATTAGGTCATCTAATATTATACTCCCCATTACTCAAGGTAAAGAGTGGAAGAGTGCCATGTATTTCCATCTAATATACCTAATGTCCCTAGGGGTTTTAATGAGTAATCCTATTTGATAAGGGATAATCTACTCATAAATCTAGCCTATAAAGACCATCAAGTCATTGATTAAAATGGCCCCTAGATGAGCCATATAGAAAATATCCTTGTAAGTCTGAGACAATATCTCCTCGCTCTAAGACTAACTGTTGATGATTTGAAATTGTGCTTGATTTTAATCAACAATAATGGGAAGTTTCAAGATGTGGGACTTGCGACTTGAAACAACCTCCAGATTTTTGAGAAGTTGGTTCTTCTTTAAATTGAGTAGATACTAGGAAAAGGGATAGGAATTTTAAATCAAAAACACAAATGCAAGAAAGGAAATCTAATCTATGGCGATGCGCCTTAATGTAATTCGACCTTAATCCTGAGCACTATGAGACTATATGTAGGATTCATTTACATTTAAGAGCAAACAAGTGCATGATGAATGTAAAAGATGGAAATAATAGAAAATAGAGGCTCATAGCATAGAATACTTTTGCTATGATAAAGAAAATGTCAACAAAGGCATAGGGTTCAATATTCTTATTTGAATTTTCCAGTCATATAAGAGGCACATAAACACATATAGTTATATAAAATTTTCAACTCAAGAAAATGAGACAAAAGCAAATGACATTCCTAATCATAGCTCTAGAAAGTCTACAGCCTAGACTACTTTTGCAAATGACACATAAAATATCAACAAAGGCATAGGATTCAATCTTCTCATTAATTCTCTAGTCACATAAGAGGCACAGAAACATGCACAATTACATAAACCTTCCAACTTGAGAAAATAGAACAAAAGCAAATGATATTACTAGTCACAGCTCTAGAAAGTCTAAACTCTTTACAATAAATCACTCTCAAAATTCTCTCTAATAATTGCCCATTGTGATATGGTGTTCTCTGCCCTTATTTATAGCCTTGGATTCACTCTGAATTGTCTGCTTGTTCCCAATCTAATGGTCCAACTGAAATCTAACCAAACTAAAAGTGTCTAACAGAAGATATTTGATAGATTCTAAAATGCTTCATCTTTTGGCAGTTCATTAGCTGAAATAGATTGTAGGATGCTCCCTTCTCTTAAACGCTAGGTAACACAACCATTTTCTTTAAAACCTTCTTATTATTTTATGAGACACCGAAGGATGACACTTGTCAGCTTCTGCAACACCTATCAAAGACATGCGGCACTTTCCACGTAACTTATACTCTTTTGTGTCTTTGCTCAGGAGTGTTTTGCCTTTGACACTTGTCACAATCCGCTTCCTTGAAACTTCAATAGCTTAAAATAAAATAAGACCCACAACATTTCTTACCTGAGTAACTTTAAAAGAGACATAGATACATGTGTCGATCTCCACTGCTTCATTAAAGGACACATGGCAATCTCTGCTTTACTTATCTGGAGTTACTTGGTAGTCTCCACTCCTTTTAACAATCCTTTTAGAAACTTACAAAAGATGACACATGGCGGTCTCTGCTTTACTTATCTATACCATAGAAAAAAATGGGTCTTATTTCATATCTACGTAGATACACTTGGTAGCTTTCGCTTTCCTTTACTGGGGTACATGGCATCTTTCATCGCTTTTAGAAAGCAACATTGAGACCTTTCACGACTACCACTTGGTGCTTTCCACTTGATCCTGATACTTAGCTTGTTAAAACCTTTCACTAAAAAGTGATGAAATGCGGGTGCCACTATGAAACTATGGACTTTGACACTTGGTGCATTTTGCTGAGCCGCTATGAGATACGTGGCACATTTTGACCAACTCATAGAAAATATAAAAGGTGCCTCAGATGATGACACTTGGCAGTTTCCATTGAGAAGGATGCCTCAAATGATGAAACTTGTCAACTTCCACTTGATTTCAACACTTAGACAAAATGAATCAAAAAGAAAATAGAGCTCGTGCTCTGTTTCAAACTTTTCCATCTCGGAGCAAAGTATGCGAGGCCAAAACTTGGCAGTGCGTAGCTAAAAAAATAGGATGAAATGTATAGTAATTTTTTACTCTACAGTTATTGGCAACCCCAAGGACTTTTGAGCCTGCTCAAAAAGAAACCACAACTCCCGCTAGATCAAAATCATAGCTTCAACAATGCTGTTTGGTAGGTGGACCACTCTTCATTAGATAACCCTTGCTTATTTTGCAATTCATTGAAGGTTAAATCAAGGTTAATGATATCCTTGTGTGAAAAATTTTACAAAATTTGAATAGCAACCTTCAATTGGAATTCAAGCTGGATCAAAACAACTTCCACTTTTGGCACTGATGAATCAGACACATTTGGGGAATTATGGAGATTTGAGAGAGACTTAATGTGTCGAGAGTCTTGAAAAATTTGAAAAGATTTTGAGCTGCGGCCACATGCTCAAAGAACACTTATTTAAAAGAGAGAGCAGGAAAAAAAATGGGAAAAATAGAGCAACAAAATTGAAAGCAAACTACTATATACAACTAACTAGGTATATTTGCCTCCCTCCTGGATTAAAAGGAAAATTTCTAAAGTTTCCTTCATGGTGAGAAGACTTATGGTGCCAGACAAATGGCTGAATGGGATGAAGCTCTGGTGACTTGCTCATCCTACTTGCCACCTTGATTGGCTTGCATCTGAGTGAATCATAGTCAAACATGCTTCCACTATATACATACTCTTCTTGTTCTTGAAAGCTTGTCAAATGCTGGTTCTTCATACTGGCATGTCTTATCAAGAAATAAATGGCTGTTGGCTCATCACCATAAGCCCTTGGATATACCTCATTGATTGGCTTATCTCCTTCTGCCTCATTCTTGAGTTCCATTGCATGATCATCCTCCTTGATGACTTCAACCTCTTGAAAGGATAAGTCTGAAAGCTTTCATCCCCTCTGCATACTTATTTGAGTCTCAATGTTGTCTTCTCCACATCTGGCTAGCTCATGGCCTCCTTGAAGAATAGTGTAACCTGATCCAATGACTTGATCAAGGAAGTCTCCATGCTCCTCCATATCTTATTGAAAAGTGAGAAGAAAGTCAGAAATTATCTCTTCCTCATCAGAGATTAAGGTAAAAGCTTGTTACTTGTCTTCTTGTTCATCAAAGAATATACCTATGGTGATTTCCTCTTCATCTGCACTCATGAAATCTTCTTGACTAGCCATGAACTGAGTATACTCCTCTTTAATTGCTTCCTCCAAAATATATTCCTCTTTAAAAAGGGATAAAGAAGAAGACTAATGGTTATACATATGTGGAAGAGGAGATAATTCTTGAGCTAGAATTGAATGATTCTCTTCTTTCCATTTGTACATCACCTCCTCTATATCAAATGCAGCTTGATAGCTCTCTTGGAGGGATGTAGATGAGGTGTGTTCAAATGTAGGATCTTCTACTTGATCATCATTATGAGTGAGAGAAGCCTCAACCTCTTCAGAGCTTTGAGCAAAACCTTTCTCCTCCTTTTTGCCCCATGATTCCATTGTTTGTTTCCAACTCATGACCTTGTGACCAGAACTTTTCCCTTGGGAAGAGGTAGCAATTTTATCTTCTTCAAGATCCCTAGCTGGTTCATGATTTTCCCTCTTCTAACTCAGAATTTGGACATCATGTTGAGAGATCTGAGGATTGGTAAAAGAGGTATTTTTTGGTGTAGGCTCCTCTCTAAGGTTTGAAAGCTCTATCTCTCTTTCTCTAAGCAATCTCATCTTTACCTCTAATTCCTCAATTTGCTTAGCTAGATTTTCTTGAAAGAGTCTTTCTTTGAGCTCATAAGAATCATCATAGAAGTGGGGAGTGTATGAAGGCTATGATAAAAAACAAGAATCTTCTTGAGGAAGGGTGGGAGGGACTTGAGCGGGAAGTGAGGGTTTGGATTCCACTTCCCTTGCTGCCAACATAGACTCGACATTATTGGGGAAAGGACCTTGACAGGTTTGACTTGGCTCATGAGCAAGGGCTGCATATATCTGATATAAAACTTGTGGTAATGGATATGCAGGTTGATAGAATTGGTAAGGCTGTCTCTCACGAATACTCAGCTTCTCTTCTAAAAATGTAATCAAGCCACACACATCCAACATCTCATTTGTAAGCCTTTACTAATTGGCTCTTTCAATGGGAGCCCATTCACGCTTAACCAGATCTAGTACATTTCTCACTTGATAGATGACATGATCAAGGATTTCTTGGATGCATCCCCTTCTGGCGTCAAGCTCTACTATATTCTTTTTATATCCCAGCAGTGCTTGTTTGAAGGTGGAAATGGGTCAATTGGCAAAGAGATTAGGTTGATCAAAAATATATGGAGCATAAGACCCATAGTTTTGAGTCAAAATTGTACATACTGAATGGTGATTTCTTGATGATACCAAGACTGCGTAACTGGCTGATTCAACTCAGAGTCACTGTTGGTGTTGATAAAATAAAAACCTCCAAAGGTTGGTTGGCTGAAGAACACACCAAAAATTCTTGAACTCCTTGAAAGATTCATCCCACTGGGCGTGCCAAAAACTATTGATGATTTAAAATTGTGCTTGATTCTAATCAACAACAATGGGAAGTTTCAAGATGTGGGACTTGCGACTTGAAACAACCTCCAAATTTTTGAGAAGCTTGTTCTTCTTTAAATTGAGTAGATACTAGGAAAAGGGATAGGAATTTTAAATTAGAAACACAATGCAAGAAAGGAAATCTAATCTATGGTGATGCCCCTGAATGTAATTCGACCTTAATCCTGAGCACTGTGAGACTATATGTAGGATTCATTTACATTTAAGAGCAAACAAGTGCAGGATCAATGTAAAAGATGGAAACAATAGAAAATAGAGGCTCGCAACATAGACTACTTTTGCTTTGATACAAAAATGTCAACAAAGGCATAGGGTTCAATCTTCTTATTTTAATTTTCTAGTCATATAAGAGGCATAAAAACACGTATAGTTATATAAACTTTTCAACTCAAGAAAACAAGACAAAAGCAAATGACATTTCTAATCATAGCTCTAGAAAGTCTACAACCTAGACTACTTTTGCAAATGACACAAAAAATATCAATAAAGGCATAGGATTCAATCTTCTCATTAATTCTCTAGTCACATAAGAGGCACAAAAACACACACAGTTACATAAAACTTCCAACTTGAAAAAATAGAACAAAAGCAAATGATATTACTAGTCACAGCTCTAGAAAGTCTAAACTCTTTACCATAAATCACTCTCAAAATTCTCTTTGATAATTTCCCATTGTGATTTGGTGTTCTCTACTCCCTTATTTATAGCCTTGGATTCACTCCAGATTGTCTGCTTGTTCCCAATATTACGGCCCAACTAAAATCTAACTGAACTGGAAGTGTCTAATAGAAGATATTTTATAGATTCTAAAATGCTTCATGTTCTGGTAGTTCATTGGCTGAAATAGATTACAGATAGCTCCCTTCTCTTAAATTCTAGGTAACACTTAGCCATTTTCTTGAAAACCTTCTTATTATTTTAGGAGACCCCAGAGGATGACACTTTTCATCTTTTACAGCACCTATCGAAGACACACAACACTTTTCATGTAACTTATACTCTTTTGTGTCTTTGCTCAGGAGTGTTTCGCCTTTGACACTTATTGCAATCCACTTCCTCAAAACTTCAACAACTTAAAAGAAAATAAGACCCACAACATTTCTTACCTGAGTAACTTTAAAAGAGACATAGGGACAGGTGTTGATCTCTACTGCTTCATTAAAGGACACATGGCGATCTCCGCTTTACTTATCTAGAGTTACTTGGTGGTCTCCGCTCCTTTTAGCAATCCTTTTAGAAACTTGTGGAAGATGACACATGGTAGTCTCCACTTTACTTATCTATACCATAGAAACAAATGGGTCTTATTTCATATCTACGTGGATAGCGATACTTGGTAGCTTCTGCTTTCCTTTGCTGGGGTACGTGGCATCCTCCATCACTTTTAGAAAAGCAACATTGAGACCTTCTATGACTGCCACTTGGCACTTTCCACTTGATCCTGATACTTAGCTTGTTAAAACCTTTCACTGAAAAGAGATGAAATGCAGGTGCCGCTATAAAACTGTAGACATTGACACTTGGTGCATTTCACTGAGCCGCTATGAGATACGTGGCACATTCTGACCAACTCATAAAAAATATAAAAGGTGCCTCGGATGATGACACTTGGCAGTTTCCACTGAGAAGGATGCCTTAGATGATGACACTTGTCAGCTTCTGCTTGATTTCAACACTTAGACAAAATGAATCAAAAGGAAAATAGAGCCCATGCTCTATTTCAAACTTTGCCATCTCGGACCAAAGTATGTGAGGATAAAACTTGGCAACGTGCAGCTAAAAAAATAAGATGAAATGTAGAGTAATTTTTTACTCTATAGTAACATAATACTATCCTATCTTATTAATGCACTATACAATAATAACCAACTAAATAAAAATATGTCTTTATCCTTATCTCCCATAAGTCAGGAGGCAAGGATCCCAATAATGACCTTTCATAAGTTGTGGATCACTGATACCTCAACCTAAGAAAGCCTCAAACCACACTTCATACCCATGTTAGGTGCATCATTATATTTGAAATGCTCAACCCAACTTTGAGCCTCATGGTTATTATTGATATCTCAAATAAAAACTAATTGACCCATCATGGGAAGGCTCATGATCTAGTAGATGTAAACAAGAGAGATCATCCATTCTTTTGTAGCATAGGGGAACTAAAAAATATTATAATCAAGGTCCCAATAGGTTACAATATCATAAATTAGTTGACTATAGGCCAAAATAATCCCTACCTATGTAATTCGTAAGATTTTAGCATGATCAAGGATGGCCAACTCATCATCCATAATAATTACTAAGACTCAAGGGAGAAAATCCTACTCCATAGCTTTGATCCACCGTATGTAAGGTCCATGAAATAAAGGAAAGACCCTAGGTTATCCTAAAAACCAACTCTACCTTTCTAAATAGTAAAAATTTCAAGTTTTGAAGTCCAATTCTAGTGAGTAAAAACACCCTTATTTTCAAGTGGTAATTATGTAATTGCCATGGTAGTTATAGAACTTACCTACGTGGTAATTATTTAACCACCACAAGAATTTACATATCCACCCTAGGTGGTCATGTAAATACCTTCATCAGTATTTATGCAATTACCCACATGAAAATAACAATAGTTGCAGAACTACCAACTTACAAAGGGCGATGATTCCATCCTCTAGAGGCCGTTTTACCTATCAACTATGTACCCTCAACAACACCCATAAAATCCTAATATTCTACCAAAAATGATAGGTTTTTTATATTTTCCTAATCTACTCTTCATTACAAACATTTTAAAATTATAAATTTTCAAAATTGACTATATTTATAATAAGATTTGATTAAAAGTGATAAAAATAGGGCAAAGGGGAAAGGGGCACAACACTTATGCGATCCTACCATACATATCTTCTCATTGGTAGATTAGTAATACTCTTGTCTTCCTCTTCCCATTGACTATTTTCTCACTTGAAATGGTCGCAAGCCATCTAGAACTCAAGAAATATCATAAGCAATTGACATAAATGAATTGGTTTTTGGTAAATTTTTGATTATATTGGGCACCAAATTAATCATTTTAGTTTAAAAAGATTCCAATTTTGGTATATTTTCACATTTTAAATATGTTTTCATGTTTATGAATTGTATTTTTATAAATTTATATGACTCATAATTTTATATTAACATTCTAACATATTTTCTATCTTTTGTAGCACATTTATGGTTTTATAGGTCCTTGACCACTTGGCCCCAAATGTAGTTCCCTGATGGGATGGTTTAGGTAGTATGTTTTTTCCCACATAAATGGTATGTATTTTTATGCATAATTTAATTATAGATTCTACTTTCCACTTTCTTTTCACATTTCATTTGATTCTCATATTTTACTTGTAGGTTGCATGGAGCCTCGACTGGCTTCATTATGCTACTAAGGTAAGTATTTATAAATTCCTATTTCCCTTCCATAAGCCACTAATCAAGACTACAACTTTTTCAATCCATGACAAGGCATCCTCTTGAGGAGGCAATATGTATGGACCCAATTTTTTCATGGTGCGATATTCTTTACACAAATGGTTAGATGATGATGGAATGACCTCTTAATGACACTTAAACAAAAATTATCTAAAATTTCATCCTCCTTTGCTTCCCTCTCTCTTAGGATCCCAAACCCCCATTTTAATTGTCCCTTTCAACTTCCTTTAATTTTTTTCACCTATTTCTCATTGGTGACAAAACTACCTCTAGGTGATAGAACTGCCCTATTCAGTTATGAAACCATGACCTTGGTGATGAGTTCATCATAACAGTTGTGTAAACTTCCATAGTAGTTCCATACTAATAGGGTAGTTTCATATTAAAATAAGGGTGGTTATATAATATATAGTGGTAGTTTCATCCTAATAGGTGGTGGTTACGTAACCACCCTTATAAATAGGAGTGGTTTTGTAACCATTATTATGCATTCCAAATTTAGCTCTTGTGAATCATTACTTGACACGTTTTGCATGATTTTTATTGTGATTACATCCTAAGTTCACCTCCAATCATGTCCATCTCACTCCCTCTTATATTTTGAATCATTTTGAGTCCCTCCTAATTTCAACTCCCGGTTGAATCAATTAAACTCCTCCATGCAAGATCCATTTCTTTTCTACGAGTAAGCCAATTTTGGCTTGATTTTAGATCTAAAAATTTGAATTATAAGATTAATATTTTAAAACACTTTACAGACACAAACTACTAGAATTAATTTGGAGTTTTATTTTGATTACTTTTTTATTTGACTACATAATTTTAGATAGGAAAAATAATTATTATTGTAACCTGATCTTTCCAAATAGTGTCTTCAATCAGCCACAATTAATAATTCCTTATTTAGAGTTATATTTATTCTCTCATTATCTTATTTGTGAAACCATATATTCATCCTCTTTGTTGGAGAGTTCTTGATTTCTTTTTTTGAGGAAAATGAACTAGTATATTGAGGACCATAGTGCTAAAAATCCATTGCCTTCAACTAGTCTACAACATGATCAGGTTAGAGATTCTTGGCTTATATTTATTTGATTTATTACAATAGATTAGATTATATTAGTATATATTTTTGTATTTGTTTAAGTCTTCATTTTAAAATATAAATAAAAATTTTATAGGAGAAAGAGCTCTCTTCCATTTCATATTATTGGAATAATTATCATTGATATAAAAGGAATTGTAATGGATATAAATGGAAATGTCAAATGAAATTGTTGCCAGAAGTGAATAGAATTAGTGCTGAAAGTGTTGCTGGGAGTGAACGGAATTATTTCCATAAGTAAATGAAATTTTTTCTGCAAGTGAACAAAAATATTGATGGAAGTGAATGGAATTGTTGCCAAAAGTGAACGGAAATGTCGACAGAAATATCGATGAAAATGTCAATGGTCACATCTTTTGGTGAAGAGGTATCTCTTGGATGGGACACATCCTTTAAAGGATATATAAGGGAGAAGATATGTGGAAGTATAACAAGAATTTGATTGGAATGAATATTACATAATTGTGAGAGAGAAGGAAGAGAGGAAGAGCAGAAAATGAAATATAATATCTCTTAAGAAAAGAAGTATGAAGGGTAGATTTATTTTAATGAAGAATATTATTTGAGAATTTTGAAAGAGAGGAGAGCATAAATTATATAATAAAATTAATGAGAGAGAAAGTATAAGAGAATCAAAGTCATCATTCAATTAAAGAAGCAATCACAGGTGATGGATTCAATTTGGCTTGGGGTCGGTGCCTCATAGTCTAGGGGTTGGTACTCCTGTGGGTTGGTGCTCACGAATTAGCCAAGTTGGTGCTTGGTGAAGGGGATCGGTGTCTCTAGTGGGTGGGTGCTCATAAATTTTTTGATTTGGTGCTTGGTTTGGGGATTGGTGTCTCTAATAGGTTGTTGCTTGCAAACATTGTAAAAGAGTTATATATATAAAAGGAATATTTCTTCATGGTTTTCTCCTGAAAGCATTTCCATGTAAATTTGTGTCTATTTACATTGTGTGGTTTTGCATTGTATTATTTGATTGATTTTAATTTTTTAATTGTGGAGTAATTTTAGGTTTTAAATTTAAGATTAATAGTAGAAAGTAAAAAAATATCTTATACTTATTCACCCCCCCTCTCAGTATAAGCTTGTGCTTAACAATTGGTATCAGAGCCATTTCCTTTGGTGTTAGCACAACTACTAGAAGTTAGATCTTGGAAAGCACATATGGTAAGATCTCAAGTGATGGATGGTTTCTCCACTAACAAAGCTCCATTGTTTAATGGAATGAATTATGCATTTTGGTGCATAAGGATGAAGACTTACTTGATGGCCCTAGGTTTTGATATTTGGAAAGCAGTGGTAATATGATACACAACACCACAAATTGCACCAATGGATGCCACTAGAAAAAATTCCAGTGAGAACAATGTGAAATCTATGAATATAATCTTATGTGGGATTTCAAAAAATGAGTTTGTTAAGGTTATGCATTGTGAATCTGCAAAAGAGATTTGGGATAAAATCAACACTATTTATTAAGGTGATAGTAAGGTGAGAAAAACAAAACTCCAAACCCATAGGAGGTAGTTTAAAAGTTTAAAAATGAAGAATGATGAAAACATTACTAGGTATCTTCTTTGTGTTGATGAGATTGTTAATGTCATTTGAGGACTCAGAGAGAAAATTGAAGAATCTGTAATCATTCAGAAAGTTTTAAGATCCCTACCTTTGAGATTTGATGCAAAGGTCTCCACCATTGAAGAAATTAAGGATTTAGACATGATGAAAATGGATGAGATCCATGGAATTCTTATGGCATACAAAATGTGAAATGAATCTGAGAGACAGTTGAAGAAGGAAGCATCATTCAAGGTCTCAAAAAAAGAGAAGATCAAAGAACCAAAATCAAGTGAAAATTCAAGTAATGAAGAAGATGAAAATAAATATCTATTCATTTGGAATCTAAAGAAAGGGTCAGGAAAATATAAAGGAAAGTTACCATTTAAATGCTTTAATTGTGGTAAAATTGGTCTTTTTTTAGCCAAATGTCCAAATAAAAGAAACAATGATGATGAGGGAAAAAAACCAAAGTACAAAAGGGGATTCAAGCTGAGCAAAGACAAGAAAAAATTTGAGAAACAAAAGAAAAGCCTATACTCCAAGAGATATAACAGCTCATCTGAAGAAAACAAAGAAAGTGATGTTGAGAGTGATAATGAAGAGATTATGTTCATGGCTACAGAAGAAAATGCCACCACCAGCGAAGATATTTTAGAGGAAGATAAAGACATGGAAGAAGAAGGTGAAGTGAACCTTGAAGAACTTATTTGCACATTGGAAGAAATGAAATCATTTAAGAAGAAGAATAAAAAATTGAAGTTAAAAATCTGAAAATATGAAGAAGAGAATTGAGAGTTCAAAGTGAAGACATCACAAGTCCTTGAGGAATCAAACAAGGTAATCGTTGATCTAAAAAATTAAATCAAAAAAGTTAAACAAGTTGAGGAAGATTTGAGAAGTCAGCTACAAATGAGAGAAGAAGAGTGTAATCAGTTTAAGAATGAGTTAGGTTCTTCAAAAGATAAGCATGAGAGGCTCATAATCAAGGTTGATAAAGATCATGAGATATCATTCCAAGGTGAGAAGGATGCAAGTTTTAAGGGAAATTTGAAGAAGCCAATCGGGTAACCCAATGGTGTCAGGTTTTCTAATTCTTTTCATGGCCATTGTTTTGTTTTTCATCATGTTGGACATAGGGCAAGAGACTTTTTGAGGAGAATTAATATGTGAAAGAGAGATCTCAGTAACATTCAAGCAAAAGGTATGAGAAATTTTGCTTGATTTTAGTGTTATAAGGTTGGCCATATTGCTAAATTATGTCCAAGTGGAGTAAAGAGATCCTCAAGGTATGTCAAATGCTATGGAGCCCCTAGAAGATATGAGAATGGCCAAACTCAGGTTTGGAGACCTAAGACAATAAAGGTTGATCAGATTGAGTATAAGAGTGAGAATGGATTACTTTCTACAGTAGAGAAATAATCAGATATGAAGGATTGTGTGAAACTCTTGTTATCAAGAGTTGTATAAAAGATAGTGAATACTAGTCCTAAGTAGCCTACAGATCAAAGAGAATCTCTTATTAAAATTGAGCATGAGCCTTGTCAAGATTCATTATTATTATTTTCTAATGATAATATGTTGGAAGGTAAGATAGTTGCAAGAGTTGAGAAAATAAACAACATCATGGATTTTGAGGTTAGTGAGTCAAAGAAGTTAGACATGCCTAAATGGTTTCTAAGAGAAAGAAATTAGTCTCATGGATGTAAGAGGATCAAGGACGTAACATGGGAGTTGTGGGCATCTCCTAGGTTCACTTTGTTCTAGGACCCTTTGTGTGGGGTGTCTCTTCTAGGCTTCAAGGAGACACTTTATAGAAAAAGGAAGCATGGTGGATGCATGTTGGGTCTTGGCTATGATACATGACAAGGAAGTCATGAAGCAGGGAATCATCAAGGTTAGGTCCAAGGATCAAGTGACAAGGTATGAATGGCTTTAGGTAAGATCAAGAGTTGATGGAGATCTATGGAGTCATGTGTCAAGCTAATGAGAAACAGGTCAAGTTGAAAATAAAATGCCTAAGGTCAGATCAAGGAGGTGAGTTTATTTCAAATGATTTCAGTGAGTTTTATGAAGATCATGGAATTAAGGGAAAATACTCAAATATAAGGACTCCACAATAAAATGGTGTGGTGTAAAGGAAAAATCAAACCATTCAAGACATGGCTAGAAATATGTTAAATAAATCTAAGCTATTAGATAGATTCTGGAGAGAAGCACTAGTTGAGGGGGAGCTGAACTTTTTTTTAGCTCCTTGAATGATCCTTTGCCATTGATGTCAATGGAAGAGAATGGTAGTACAAGGAGTTACAACAAGGGGGAGTTATAGAAAAGAAGATGGGGAGTTTCATAAAAGAAGATCTTTTTGGAAGGTTGCCATCAATGACAAAGGGGAAGATTGTTGGAATAATAATTATTGATGCCAAAGGAATTGTAACGGATATGAATGGAAATGTAAAATGGAATTATCACCATAAGTGAATGGAATTATTGTCATAAGTGAATGGAAGTGTTACTAGAAGTGAATGGAATTGTTACTAGAAGTGAATGGAATTGTTGTTTAAAGTGAACGGAAATGTCAATGGAAGTGAACAAAATTGTTGTTGAAAGTGAATGGAAATGTTGATGGAAATATCAATTGTCACATCTTTTGGTGAGGAGATATCTTTTGGATGGGACACATCCTTTAAAGGATATATAAGGGAGAAGAGATGTGGAAGTATAAAAAGCATTTTATTTGATTGAATATCATATAAGTGTGAGAGATAAGGAAGAACAAAATATGAAATAGAATATCTCTTAAGAAAAGAAGTATTAAGGGTAGATTTATTATAATGAATAATATTTTTTGAGAATTGTGAAAGAGAGGAGAGAAAAAAGTATATAAGAAAATTAATGAGAGAGAAAGTGTAAGAGAAGAAAATTCATCATTTGATTGAAGAAAAAATCATAGATGATGGAATCAATTTGGCTTGGGGTCGGTGCCTCATAGTCTAAGGGTTGGTACTCTTGTGGGTTGGTGCTTATGAATTAGCCAAGTTGGTGCTTGGTGAAGGGGATCAATGTCTCTAGTGGGTGGGTGATAAAAAATTGATCACGTTGGTGCTTGGTTTGGGGATTAGTGTCTCCAGTGGGTTGGTGCCTACAAACATTGTAAAAGAGTTATATATATAAAAGGAATATTTCTCTATAGTTTTCTGTCAAAAGAATTTCCACACAAATCTGTGTCTATTTGCATTGTATTCTTTGATTGCTTTGAATATATTAATTGTTGATTAATTTGAGGTTTTGGATTTAATATTAATAGTCAAAAGCAAAAAAATATCTTATACTGATTCACCCCACCTCTTAGTATAAGCTTGTGCTTAACAATATCTTTGCTAAAAAAAGTAGTAGATATATTTTTTATTTTGCATTCCTTTTAGTATATTTAATATTATTAGCATAAAATATTGAAATCAAATTTTATGAATATTTTATGAAGAATTTCATACACTTACAACCAACATAGTTGGTAGTCTTTAGATTAAAAACACTCAACTGCTCTAAAAATAATTAATTAAAAAGTAACAAAACCCTTGACAAAATATAGTTAAACAAGAGGCCTCCAAATTTATTATTTTTGATCATTTTAGATCAATGTGAAAGTTACTATTATCCAGATGAATATAAAAAATAGAACTTATATTTCTTGCTTCTTGTGAAATAAATTATTCAAAATTTTCATGCAATAACTAGGAAAGTTGGGAAACTAGCTTGATTTGTTGGTTTGAAAGAAATTTGAAAAAATATAACAGTATTGTTGTTTTAGGTTAGATTATTTATTGTATTTGTTTTTCCCAAAATATGTCACTTGTTTTTGTGGAAAACCTACTAATCAATTTTGTCCTGCAGACCAAAAATCTCTCTTTTCTTTCACAAAAATGTTCTGAACAGCTAAGATTTTCAAATATTCAACAGGCAGGCCTTTTTTCAAAGGAAGTTCAAAACACTTAAGGCTTTTCCTTAGTATTTTGAGGAAGGTTCAAATAAAAAGGCTTAACAGTGGGCTTCAAAGGAAAATAATGAACCACTTTGAACTGTTGAACCATTGAACTCCGCCTTCAAAAGAGTTCAAAGGTTCAACAAGTTCAAAGGTTCAACGACTTTGGCAGACTTAAAGAAAACAAAGGCTTCAAAGAGTTAAGATTGAACTTTGAACCATTGAACCTTGAACCTGAAAGGTTCAAAGGTTTAAAGGTTCAATGGGTTTGAGAAGTCCAAAAGACTTAAAGAAAAGAAGGTTTCAAAGAATGAAGATTGAACTATTGAACCGTTGAACCTTGAACCAAAAGAGTTTAAAGGTTCAATGAGTTCAAAGGTTCAATGACTTAGACTTATAAAATCCAGAGAGTTTGAACTTCAAAGAGATCAAAGAATGAATATTGAACTTTGAACCATTGAACCTTGAACCAAAATGGTTCAAAGGTTGTACAAGTTCAATGGACTTAGAGAATAAAAGGCTTTAATAGAAAGAGAATAAATATTTGAACCATTAAACCTTGAATCAAAATGGTTCAATAGGTTCAAAGATTCAATGGGTTCAAAGAGTTCACAAGTTTGAAAAGAAGATTCAAGTGAATGAAGAAAGTGGAAGATTCCAGAAAGAAGTTCAAAGGGATGGTTCAACCGAAGGAGAAAAGAAGAGCGAATGCGGTCCTTCACAAAACCGTTGAACCTCTAAACCATTGAACCTTTGAACCAAAAGAGTTCAAGGTTCAAGGTTCAAAGAGGTTCAAAGAGACCAGTGACATCCCTGTAGACATCAATTTTAAGGTAATGGAATGACCATTGATTTTTAAAAAGCCCTGAAAACAAGCTCAACAACCAACCCAAAAAGGAGCTGAAGAGCCAACAGAAAGCGAGAAGATAGCCCCAATAGCTCAGATTGCTAAGAAAAGACAAAACATGGCAAGGTAAGGGAGAATGACTACAAAAAAACTAGAAATATCTATAGGAGAGTTATTTCCTGTAGGTGGAACAATCCACCAGGTGGACATCAGGGAACACAAATATTCAAAGGCATGGCCTATTTTTCTACATGAAGTAAAGGTGAATGGACAACCATATAAGTGTCATTGAGAAGACCAAAAGACCCATACTGAGGAAGGGACATTTGAGTTAATTCAGAATGCCAAAGTCAAGGCTAATGACCTATTCTAGCATGGCCTTTTCATAGATATTAAAGGCATTCAATTCAGCATGGGCCATCTTTATGAAAACAAGTGCCCAAGGCTTTATGAGATGTCTATATATTGTAATCTCCCATTTTGTATAAAAGGAGATCTTTTTGTTATCAAAAGCAAAGCTCTACCCAAATTGAAAGGCAATCTTGAGACTTTGAGCTTAGACCGTTAATCATTTTTGTTAAATGAATGAGAAAACAAGTGACCTTCCAGACTTTGTGTTTGAATAAGCTTGTGTCTTTTAGGAAATTGTTCTTATGTTTGTTTCCTAAATATAGTATTGTTCATTTAATTAAATAAGTAAAATTAGTGGAAAAAAGTTGGAAGATGTCTTGAAATTGACTGTGGGAGACTTTGTGCAGCCATAATTGCTTTTGGTTTGTGTTTTGTGTAAAGGATACTAGAAAGACTTTGAGCTCTCTTTATCCTTCATAATCCTTTAATTTGTTGTAGTTTTAGGTGCAAACTTTGAGCTGTGTTTAATCCTACTATGTTCCTTTATCCCAATCATTAGGAGAGACAACTAAAACTTTGTGTTTTAATTGGTTTCTTATGGTTGCTATTTCTACCCTAGAAAAGTGCTACTATTTGCTGAATATCACTTCTGAAAGAAGAGAAGTGCCCTTTCAATAATTACGCTAGAATCCTCCTTTGTTATATGAACATCATCTATAAAAAAAGAGAGATGGATGGTATGATTTCATGCCTAAGTGTATTTTCAGTTTATATTAGTATATAGTAGTTTATAGGGAACCTCCCCTTGATGAGAGGAGATATTTATCTCCTTATGATGTGGTAGACCTACACATTTTGCTGTATAAATATCCTTATGCTGTGGTTGATGCACCTATTTTGTCCTCAGTCAGTGGGTGACAAAATATTCACCCAATAGTTTTTTTGGTGACTCTGCTAGGGAAAGAACATGTAGTTTGAAGCCTCAAGCTGCAAATTGAAGTAGTTTCAGTTCTTTTCTATATCCATTTTAGCATTCTGGCAAACCCACCATACACACAAAGCCAGAGACCTCAAGGTATTGTTGACCCTATATTTGAGCTTATGCAACAAAATAATTTTGATCTTTCCCCTCCACAAACTCATCTTTAGTGAACTAGGAGTTTTCCTCCTACAAATATTAGTCCCCAATACCAGGCAAAACTGCTATTTCCTTTGTTAATAGAGCATTATCCATACATATTCCACATAGATTTCTTATTCCTGATTTCAATAGCCATACATGGCAACTCGAGGCCCCTGGGGTAATACTTTTGGTCCCCTGAATCTGACCCCACCTCTAAATGAGCTATGCCATAGCTCAAAGAAAAATTTCCCCAAGTTCTATGGTGATGGGAAGGTTCATCCTGATGAACATATTTTAGCCTTTTACATTGCCTGTATTGTAATAGGCATTGAATATGAGGACATTGTAGTTAGACTGTTTGTAGAGACATTGCAAGGTGCTACTGTAGACTGGTTTTATCACCTATAAGTGCAAACAGTGACTGATTAAAACACTTTCAAAGCTAAATTTGAGGCCAGATTCAAACCTAAAGAAGATGCACATGCCATGTTATCTTAGCTTACACAAATGAATAAAGAGCCTCATGAACCCATGAGAGACTTCATTGCCAAATTTGACAAGCTGAGAAATAAGATTCCCATAATTGCTTAGCTGACTCCTGAGAATCTCAAATGCTTTTTCATCAATTCCCAGCTTCCTAAAGTGAGTTTCTTGTTGAGATGAATTAGCCATATAGACCTTGCTGTAGCTAAAATTTTGGTGACTGAGGTTAAAGATGACCTTATCTTGGCAAGAAAGATAAGAAGAGATCCTAATAGAGGTAAATATTCTTCATCTTCTAAATTTTCTTCTACAAGTACCACTGATCCTATGGTGCAAAATCTAGCAAATGAATTGCTAGCTCTCAAAAAACAAATGGCACAAGGGATGTCTGCTCCTCCTTCTTATCAGGAGGTACCAAGGAGGATGTTTCCCAATCAGTCATATCAGGGCAACACTACTAAAAATCAAGGGCAACCAAATCACCTTCCTCCCCCACCAGGGAAGCTTTCCATTAAAGCAAAACCAACTAACTCAGTAGTTGTTTATTTTGAAACCAAATTTGATTTTTCGTTCCAACATGAGTTGAACCAAAAAGATGTTGTTGATCTCTTTGAAGAAGGCCAAGAAGAATTAGCTGACGACTCCAACATTAGATTCCTGAATTACTAGGATGAACCTAGAGCCAAAGGAGAAGCATTTGATGGATCATACATAGTATTTTTAGGTCTTAAAACTAGTCAGCTCAATAAGCTAATAAATAAAAATAGGGGAAGAGCCATGCCCAATAATTTTAATTGCTAAATGAGGAACTTTACTGCCTTTCCAATCAAAAGATCTGGTGAGAAACAAAAAAATAAGTACCTCAAATTTTCCTTCACCTTCTGCTTCAAATTCACAGACCAGTCCTACGCCCAGTAAAACCCAAATCGATGGACTACCTTCCTCTGTCTCAAATTTATTTCAGTCATTTGATATAATTGACCATGTTAAGAAATCCAAAATTCAAATGTTTGAGTTTGAATTCTTGCAATCCAACCTTGAGCAGTTGGATAGGTTAGTTCAATGTGTCAAAAATAAAATCGTCCCTACAGGACAATTTTTTTTGAAAGAAACTTGTGATCCCCCAGAGAAAATGTCAACCTAAAATAATCTTGTGATTACTCCCCCAGCTTCTCCTAAGAAGATAAAACCATTTTATGTCTCTTTGCTGATAAATAGTCATCAACTGAATAATTGCATAATTGATTTTGGCATGTCTGACAATGTCATGCCTATCAAGGTGGTAGAATCTATTGGTCTCACACTGACTAAGATCTTTGGGAGATGTTTCTCCATGGAAAATAAATAGGTGCCTCTGCTAGGACAAATCAAAGATGCTCAATTTGCATTTGCAGCCTTCTCAGATAAGAGAATTTAAATGACAGTTTTGGTGGCCGATGTCCCTACCTCCTACAGAATTCTTTTTGGATGAAATTTCTATAAGGATGCTGGTGGAAAAATAAGCATGGACTTGTCTGAGGTGAGGATCCCCATTAAGGGCATCTTGCCAAAGTTTCTTCTTGAGAAGGAATCAAAGTACATTATCACTCAAACTTCAGCCCCTGAAGCTCAAATTCTGTTTGAGTCTTCAGGCATGGGTAATTACTTCTTGACTACTGAAGACATCCGTATTTTAGTAGACAAAAATTTACAAAGTGACAATCAAAAAATTTTAGATAAAACATCAGAAGAATTGGTAGGGTACATTACACATGAAAAGGGATTTTTCCTTCATGGCAAAGAAAAATCTAAAAGAGAATCAAAATTTGATGATGTCTGGATTCTTGAATTCGATGGTAGCAATGCTTCAACTGGATCAGGAGTAGGAGTTGTCTTAATATTTCCTCAAGGAAATATTTTTTCATATGCATATAAATTATAGTTCAACAACACCAACAATACTATTGAGTATGAATCGCTACTGCTTGGGTTAAAGGCCGCTCAAGATAAATGTGTTAAAATCCTTCATGCCAAAGGTGATGCTGAGCTGGTAGTTTTCTAGGTAAGGAACTTGTATCAAACTAAGAATGAGAGATTGTGCTATTACCACAGTCTAGTGTGGGACTGCATTGAAATCTTTGATGTGTTAATATTTCTACTGTGCCCAGAGAATTCAATAGTCATGTAGATGCATTGGCCGTCTCTGCAACTCTCTTGGTCCCTCACAAAGACTTCAAAGAAGATAGGTACTCTATTGAATTGGTTTTTTGACCAAGTGTACCTAATAATGAATACCATTGGCAGGTGTTCAATGGTGATAACCAAATCATTACTTTTTTGGAACAAAGAGATAGCTTTGAAAAGCTTCATTTTGAAGGTAGTGAATCCCCTGCCCATCATGAATCAACTCTAGAAACAAATTCAAAAGTTGATGATGAGTACCTTCAACTCAAAGGTAATAAAATTCTCAAAGGATTAGTTTCTCTTGAGATTTTTTTTGACAAGCATGATAGGTATGCCAAGGAATAAAAAATGGATTCAAAGTCCTTAAAAGACTTTGATAAAATTAATTTGAGTACAAAAGACAATCCAAAAATGGTCAATATTGGAAATTTTTGTACCCCTGATGAAAAAATCAAATTCATCACTCTGCTTCACCATTATATTGATGTTTTGGCATATTCATATGATGATATGAAACCACTCAGACTTAAATAAATCCAACATGAGATTCCTCTTAAGATTGGGTCCCTGCCACATAAGTAGAATCAAAGGCACTACAATCTCAAGATATCAGGCACAATTTTGTCTGAAATATAGAAAATGCTGAGTGCAAGGATTATTTTCTCAATCCATCATTCCACTTGGATAGAAAATATAGTCCTTGTAAGAAAGAAGAATGGAGAAATTTGCCTATTGGCTGATTTCAAAAATCTAAATCAGTCATCTTTAAAGGACAACTATCCCCTATCCATCATGGATCAGCTGCTGCAAATAATGACTGGTGTTGAGATTTTATCAATGCTAGATGGATTTTTAGGATATAATCAAGTAGAAGTCAATGAAGCAGACCAACATAAGACTACCTTCATGACACCTTGGGGCACTTTTACACATCGAAGAATGCAATTTGGCTTGATCAATGCTGGTGCCACTTTTCAAAGAGTAATGGATCTTGCTTTCAGAAATAAAATGGGTAAGTTCATTATGGTATACTTTGATAATTTGATAGTCTTTTCTAAGCATCATCTTGATCATGTGCATCATCTACAACAAGTGCTGGAGCAATGTAAGAAGAATAGTATTTCTCTTAATCCCAAAAAATTGATTTTTAGGATTACAGAAGGTAAACTTCTTGGTCACACTGTATCTCGAGAAGGTATAAAGATTGACCCAAAAAAGGTCAAATCCATTCAAGAGCTTGATCTTCCTACCAGTAAGACTGAATTTCACTCTTTCTTTGGAAAAATGAATTTTTTGCAAAGGTTCATCCCTGAATTTGTAGAAAAGACTCGCCATATTGTCAATATGATGAAGGGCAAAGCCACTTTCAGCTGGACTAAAGAAGACAAATCAACATTTAAAGACATCAAGGAAGCTATCACCCATGCCCCAATTCTAGTTTGTCCTGATTACACCAAAGATTTTATAATGTACAACTATGCTTCTGAGCATACGCTTTTGACCATCTTGCTCAACAGAACAAAGAAGGTGTGGAATCTCCCATCTCCTTCATAAGCTGTCCTCTTAAAGCTCATAAGCTAAAGTATTTAAACATGGAGAAGCATGCTTATATTGTGGTCAAGGCAGTAAAGCATTTCTATTTTTACATATTGAATTCATATACTGTCATTTTAGTGCCTGATATAATAGTGAAATCTATCTTAACTTAGCAAGAGTTTGGAACTAAAAGGGGAAATTGGATTGCTAAGATTCAAGAGTTTGATATGGATATCAAATTTACCAAGCTCATGTGGGGAAAGGGTCTCTGCCAATTGATTGTGGATAACATACCAAAAAAAATAGAAGCTGAAGACATGCCAACAGTTCTCTTTGTCACCACTATGAATGAGTGGTATTTAAATATTGTTCATTTCCTTACCTATGGTGAGTGTCCTGCTCACCTATCTCTTAAAGAAAAGAGGACTGTTAAGTTGAAATTTGCCAATTTTGTCTTGTGGGATAATGTCCTGTATAAGAGGAACCTTGATGGGGTATTCTTGCGCTGTGTGGATAAAGTGTAGCAGAACAAACTTTTGGATTCCTTCCACAATTTGGCTTGTGGAGGACATTTTTTTGTGCTTGTGACTGCTCATAAGATTTTGTGAGCTAGGTATAATTGGCCTACTCTATTTCAAGATTCATATTCTTGGGTGCATAGATATGAGCTATGTCAACAGTTTATTGGCAAACCCAAGTTGGCTGCATTGCCTCTCAAGCTTATGGTGATAAAAGAGTCGTTTCAACAATGGGAAATTGATTTCATTGGCACTGTAAATTCTTTCTCAAGTGCTAGACATGATTATGTCCTTACAGCCACATACTACTTCACCAAATGGGTGGAAGCCATTCCAGTCAAGCATCCTACTTCAGAAGTAGTGTGTAATTTCCTCAAGGAAAACATCATTTCCAGGTTTGGAGTCCCAACTAAGATTGTAACATATAATGCAGTGTGTTTCTCTTCTCATGAGATTACTCAATTTTGTTACTTTTATGGGATTATTCTCTCCCATTATTTTGACTATTATTCGTAAGGAAATGGTCAAGCAGAGTCAAGCAACAAGAACCTGGTGACCATTATCAAGAAGCTGGTAGATGAAAATCAAAGAATCTAGCATAAAGCATTACTTTACACTTTATGGAAAGACATGATTACACCCAAGAGAGCAATTGGTATGTCCCCTTTCCAACTTCTTTATGGTCTGAATGCAGATATACCAATCACCCTAGAATTACCAGCATTAAAATTAGCAAAGGCAATGAAAGATTGAACGTTTGAAAGTTTCATTGACAAAAGGATCATGTGTTTGACTGAACTTAATGAACAAATAACTATGGTGGTGGAATGAATTGCTATGCATCAAAGTCTGGTGAAGAAGCTCTTCGACTAGAAGGCAAAGATCTATGATTTTTAGATTGGAGATTGAGTCTTGTTGTGGGACAAGAGGAGAGAACCAAAAGGAATGCATGGAAAATTTGATTCCTTGTGGAGAGGCCTATTTACCATCCATCGTTTAATTGGTGAAAATAGTTTCCTACTAGAATACCAAGATGGAATGCCATTTGCTCTACCTCATAGTGGGCAACATCTGAAGCACTTCAATCCTTGAAGCATCAGATAAGTCTATTTGTATATATGTACATTTGTATAGTCATTCTTTGTCTTGTGTTTTTCATTTGTTTTTGGCACCGTTGGTTTTTTGCACCTTTATTTTTGGGTGAGCATGACTCTATAGCCCAATGGCATAGATGAAGGCACTGAGATTTTGGTTTCTACTCCCTTCGACTGTTTCTATTTTCAATCGATGGAAGTTCCCCAACTTGATCCAAAACTCAAAAGTTCTGGTTGATAAATATATCAATAGCATAGAAATAACATAATAAAAATGAATTCTCTGAGAAGAGATGTCGTATTACTCAAAAATCGCAATACAAATATAGGCTTATCTCTGGGAAGAGATGTATGCCTTCCCATTTTAGGTTATAATACATTTATACATATTTTGAAAACATCAGGAAATTGAGTGGCTCGAGGAATTAATGGGTGATGATTTAAGATTGAGTGGCTCGAGGAAATAACTGTCACCAATAATTTGACATCCAAGAATTAAAACAATACAACACTCAAGGACATAATGGCTCAAGGAAATACTCGAGGACATAATGGCTCAAGGAAGTAACTGTCACTGACAATTTGACTTCCAAGAATGAAAACAATACAAAATTTAAAGAATTAACTGTCACCCGAATGGTCACCTTGAGGAATTAACTGTCACCTGAATGGTCACCCAAATTGTTGCCCAGATCATTCCTCCCTCCTTGAAAAGCAATGGTCCCCATTGCATCAATATTCCCCATCAAGTGGGGTAGTTGTGTCTTGATTTGATTCTCTGTGAGCCACTCACCTTGGTGGCTAAGCTAGCCTCTTCTGACCACTTGATATAGTGGAATAGAGCATCCTCTTGTTGTCTTCATCCAAGTATCCATAATCTGATCCTCTTCTACTGGAGCAAAACTCTATGGATCAAGCTCATCAATGTCTAGTTGTTCTACCACAACTGAAGTGTCCAATAGAGGTGGGTGATATGGTTTGAGGAGCTCCACATTGAATATTGGATGTAGACCAAGGTAGGATGGTAGGTTCAACTCAAAAGCATTTTTTGCAACTTTTTTGGTGATGGTGTATGGACCATATTGTAGAGGCTGAATCTTTCTATGTGGGCCTACAAGCCATTCCTTCTGAAGCTATAACCAAACCTTGTCACCCATAGCAAAATGGTGTGCAATCCTATGTTTGTCATGGTGTTGCTTATACTTTTGATTTATCTTCTCTAGGATGTCATGAACTTATTGATGGATGTGTTGCATTTGTTCAATAAAATTTGTTACTTTTGCTACCTCAAATCTTCCATGAGGTGTGTATTACATGGTGGAAAATAGAACAACTATATCAATTGGTGCCATGGGTTGGAACCCAAAACATACTTGGAATGGACTGTGCTTGGTCAAGCTGTGCAGTGCCCGATTGTATCCATGTTGTATGAAAGGAAGTCCCTCATCCCATGTGCATGGATGTTTGGAGTGATACATCTGAATCATGTGAACAATCAAGAAATTTACCACCTCTGTCTGACCATCAGTCTATAGATGGAAGGCTGTGGACTTCATTAGCTTAGTATCCATCATCTTCCATAGAGTGGGCTAGAAGATGATCAAGAACCTACTATCTCGATCTGAGAAAATGGACTTGGGGAAACCAAAATGGAGCCATACATGACTAAAATATAGTTGAGTAGTTTCCTTAGTAGATATATTTTTTTTACAAGCAAGCATGATAGCCATTTTTGAAAAATGATCAACTACCACAAAATGCAGTCCTTGCCATGTTTGGAAGTGGGCAAACCTAAGAGATAATCCATTGAGATGGATTCCCAAGGCCTAGTTGGTTCTAGCAATGGCGTGTACAATCCTTGCTTCTTATTTGTTGGCTTGGCTATTACACATGGGGTGCAGGATTTGGGATATCTTTCCACATCTTTCTACATATGGGGCTAGTAGAAGTGTTTTTAAAGAACTGCCAATGTTTTTTTGATACCAAAGTGTCCAGCTGTCCTACTGAAGTGTGCTTCCCATATCATCTTTTGTTGCTCTAAAATAAGAACACAAATGTGCCCCATATGGCAGAGGACATTATCTTGCAAATAAAATTCAAAAACATGTTCACCTTTCTGGAGTGCTTGATATGTGTCAGCAAAGGTAGGATCTGCTTCATACAGAGCACCCCAAGTGGTAGTCTTATGTCTGCATAGGTCAAGAATTGTTGTGAGTGTAGTAATTGGTGGGTGGCTTAGACAATCTATAGCTGTATTTGAGCTCCCCTTTTTGTGTTTGATTATTAGGTGTAATTGCTGAAGATACGTGGCCCACTTTTGGTGCCTCTCATTTCATAGTTTGCTTTACATCTAGATGAATTCCAATGGTCTGTGGTCAGTGTGGATGACTGTCTCTTTCCCCAAGATGTAGTGTTTCTAGTGTTTGTAGGCTTGCACAATGACATAGAGATCCTTATCACATTTTGGATATTTCTTGACTATATCAGTGAAAGTTTCATTATGGTATGCAACAGGATGGCCATGTTGCATGATGACAGCTCCCATGGCATATTCAGATGCATCTGTCATCAACTCAAATAATTGATGCAAATCTGGCAAGGCAAGAATAGGGGCTGAATAGAGTCTGTTCTTCAAATTCTCAAATTCCCTTTGCTATATTTCACCCCATTAAAATGTAGCTTTAGCTCCTCCTTTAGTCACTTGGGTTAGTGACAAAGCAACATGTGAAAATCCAAGAACAAACTTGCGATAGAAATTTGTAAGACCCAAAAAGCTGCGAAGCTTTGTGAGGGTCCTTGGTGTGGGCCATTCTCAAATGACCCAAATCTTTTCTGGATCAACATGGACCCCTTCCTCATTCACAACATACCTAAGGTACTGAATTATTGTCATTTTGAATGTGCATTTGTCAAGATTTGCGTACAACTTGTGCTCCCAAAGAATTTGAAGCACCTAACGAACATGTTGCAAATGTTCTTCCCATGTTTTGCTATAGATGAGTATGTCATCTAAGTAGACAACCATGAATGAGTTGGTGAAGGGTCGTAGGATGTCATCCATCATCCTCATGAAGGTTGCATGTGTGTTAGTTAGGCTAAAAGGCATAACCAACCATTTAAAGAGCCCCTCTTTAGATTTGAATGCAATTTTATAGACATTAGTGGGATCAATGGGAATTTGGTGATAACCAAATTTGAGATCAATTTTGGTGAAGAACTTCACACCATAGAGCTGGTCCAATAGGTCATCGATTATGGGGAGAGGGTAGCGATTCCTCACAGAGATTTTACTCAGGACTCGGTAGTCAATACAAAGCCTCCATGTTCCATCTTTCTTTGGTGCCAAGACGATTGGGCTACCACAAGGTGAAGAACCTAGCCTAATGTGACCCCTTTGGATCAATTCTTGAATCTATCTTTTTATCTCATCATTCTCCAAAATTGATCTGCGATACACAGGACTGTTAGGCAAAGGTGATCTTGGGATTAAATCAATAGAATGTTTTACCTAGAAATGTAGTGGAACTCTTATGGGTGACTTGAATAAGTCATCATATTCTCCTATGATTCATCCTATTTGCTTTTGTTATTGTGTTGATTGTGTAGTCAGGACTGCAACATCGGCCTCTTTGGATTTTTGTGGTTTGACCACCATGAGAACAAATTACTTTGTCTTCTCCACCAATCTCTTACATTGCTTAGCATTGATCAGGGAGACATATGTGGGAGGTGGTACCTCTGGTAACCTATAGTGCCATGTTCCAAGAGTGAGGGTGATCCTTTAGGTTCGTGATTCATAGATGCCATGTCGCTCATACATGAATGGCTAACCAAGGAGTACATCAAAAACATATAGATTGACCACATCACACAAGAATTCATCTTGGAATGGTTTTATAGCATATGAAAGAAGACACTAATGGGTGACACGAAGGTCTCTCCTTGGGCTCAACCATCCAATACTGTAGGGCTTTGGATGAGGCTTCATGGATAGATCTAGACTTTCATAACTTTAACAGAGATTAAATTCTTTTGACTCCCACTATCAAGAATGAAATGCAGAGGCTTACCTTTTACCCATAATTTAGAGTGAAATAATCTTTCTTTGTCATTTGGTCTTTCTTCACAGGTCTATGATGAAGCGACGATGGTGTCAGGCTCAACATCTACAATTTCTTCTTTGTCCTCTTTGACTGTGGGTTATGTATGAGGTAGAGTAGTAGATGTCGAGTATTGTGACTCAGAGAGTAGTGACTTGATGGCTGGACATTCTTCTTTGGAGCGAGTCCCACTTTTGTGGTAATCACACCATTTTCTAGCCTTTCCCTTCTGGGATTTCTTATCCTAAAACTCCTTCTGCTTCTAATTTTGGCCTTGTGTTTGACCTTCCTTGTCACTTTTCCATTTTGAAGGTTGACTCTTTGTATTCTTCCTACCATGCTTCTATTCAATCTTCACTGCAAATTTATATGCCTCATCGAGGGTCTCCAAATTGAAGAGTTCCATTTCCCCCCATATGTACCATTGTAGTCCACCATGATATTTGAGAGTTTTATGTTTCTCACTTTCCTGAATGCCCAGTCTTGCAGACAAAGAATGAAAAGTGTCTATGTAATATTGAACAGATTGGTCCTTGCCTTGGAGAAGTTATTGCCACTATATGTACAGATCATCATATGCTCCGATGGGATAATATTCTTCATTTACTACTTCCATAAAATCATCCCAGGTAGGTTCCACCCCACGGCCAATGATATCCATATTGAACCTCTTTTTGTACACTTCCCACCAGTTTTTCATGGGCAATGATGATTTTAAAAGAGCAAAAGTGATCTTTTCTCCATCGGTGAACTTATTTATAGAGAATTAGGAAGATAGTTGATCCAACCAATTTTCCACTGCATCAGCATTGATTTTGCTTTCAAATGTGGGAATATCAAAATTTACCTAAACCTTGAAGGGTGTTGGGGCACTGAAAGGAAGTTCCCTCAATGAGGAGCCAAGATGTGTAGTTGTGGAGTCAAAATTTCCCATCAGAAGTGTTTAAAGAATTTGAGAAAATTGTTGCAACATCTGCGCTTATTGCCATTGGAGGGCTTCATTCACCATTTCTTTAAAAGGATCAAATGTCTCAGTGTCATCTGCCATTTGAAGTCATTTGGGGCACACAGGTGGAATGTTTAGAAGCTCTATCACTTCCCATCCAAGTTTCCTATATCTTGACCTCATCCTTGGGATCATACACTCTCAAGACAAACCTGGTTTAGATACCACTGATCCAAAACTCAAAAGTTCTGGTTGATAAATATTTCAATAACATAGAAATAACATAATAATAATGAATTCTCTGAGAAGAGATGTCGTATTACTCAGAAATCGTAATACAAATATAGGCTTATCTCTAGGAAGAGATGTCTACCTTCCCATTTTGGTTTACAATGCATTTATACATATTTTGAAAACATTGGGAGATTGAGTGGCTTGAAGAATTAACGGGTGATGATTTAAGATTGAGTGGCTCAAGGAAATAACTATCACCGACAATTTGACGTCCAAGAATTAAAATAATATAGCGCTCATGGACATAATGGCTCAAGGAAATACTTGAGGACATAATGGCTCGAGGAAGTAACTGTCACCAACAATTTAACTTCCAAGAATGAAAACAATATAAAATTTGAGGAATAAACTGTCACCCAAATGGTCACCTCGAGGAATTAATTGCCACCTGAATGGTCACCCAAATTGTTGCCTAGATCACAATTGGAGCTAGCTGTTGTTCCCAAAATATGTCACTTATTTTTGTGGACAACCTACTAATCAGTTTCATCATGCAGACCAAAACTCTCTCTTTTTTTCTCAAAAATGTTCTGAATCGCTAAGATTTTCAAATATTCAACAAGCAGGCCTTTTTTCAAAGGAAGTTCAAAACACTTAAGGCTTTTCCTTAGTATTTTGAGGAAGGTTCAACGCAAAGCTTCAAATAAAAAGGCTTAACGGTGGGCTTCAAAGGAAAAAAATGAACCACTTTGAACCGTTGAACCATTGAACTCCACCTTCAAAAGAGTTCAAAGGTTCAATGACTTTGGTGGACTTAAAGAAAAGAAAGGCTTCGAAGAGTTAAGATTGAACTTTGAACCTGAAAGGTCAAAGGTTCAACGGGTTTGAGAAGTCTAAAAGACTTAAAGAAAAGAAGGTTTCAAAGAATGAAGATTGAACTATTGAACCGTTGAACCTTGAACCAAAAGAGTTCAAAGGTTCAATGAGTTCAAAGGTTTAATGACTTAGACAGGCTTAGAAAATCCAAAGAGCTCGAAGCTTCAAAGAGATCAAAGAATGAATATTAAACTTTGAACCAAAATGGTTCAAAGGTTCAAAGGTTCAACAAGTTCGATGGACATAGAGAATAAAAGGCTTTAAAAGAAAGAGAATGAATCTTTGAACCATTGAACCTTAAACCAAAATGGTTGAATAGGTTCAAAGGTTTAATGGGTTCAAAGAGTTTATAAGTTTGAAAGGAAGCTTCGAGTGAATGAATAAAGTGGAAGATTCTAGAAAGAATTTAAAAGGGATGGTTCAATCAAAGGAGAAAAGGAGAGCGAATGCGGCCCTTCACAAAACTATTGAACCTTTAAACTAAAAGAGTTCAAGGTTCAAGGTTCAAAGAAGTTCAAAGGGACCAGTGATGTCCCCGCAAACATCAATTTTAAGGTGATGTAATGACCATTGATTTTCAAAAAGCCCTGAGAACAAGCTTAGCGACCAGCCTAGAAAGGAGCTGAAGAGCCAGCAGAAAGCGAGAAGATAGCCCTAAGAGGTTAGATTGTTAAGAAAAGACAAAACACAGAAAGGAAAGGGAGAATGACTATAGGAAAACTATAAATATCTGTAGGTGAGTTATTTATAGTAGGTGGAACAGTCCACCAAGTGGACATTAGGGAACATAAATATTCAAAGGCGCGGCCTATTTTTCTACATGAGGTAAAGGCAAATTGACAGCCATATAAGCGTCATTGAGAAGACCAAAAGACCCATACTAAGGAAGGGACATTTGAGTTAATTCAAAACACCAAAGTTAAGGCTGATGACCTATTCTAGCATGGCCTTTTCACAAATATTTAAGGTGTTCAATTCAACATGGGCTGTCTTTATGAAAACAAGTACCCAAGGCTTTCTGAGATGTCTATATATTGTAATCTCCCATTTTATATAAAGGGAGATATTTTTGTTATTAGAAGTGAAGCTCTACCCAAATTGAAAGGCAATCTTGAGACTTTGAGCTTACTCTGTTAATCATTTTTGTTAAATTAATGAGAAAGCAAGTGACCTTCCAGACTTTGTGTTGGAATAAGCTTGTGTCTTTTAGGAAATTGTTCTTATGTCTGTTTCTAAAATACAGTCTTGTCCATTTAATTGAATAAGAAGAATTAGTGGAAATAAGCTGGAAGATATCTTGAAACTGACTGTGGGAGACTTTGTGCTGCCATAATTGCTTTTAGTTTGTGTTTTGTGTAAAGGATACTAGAGAGACTTTGAGCTCTCTTTATCCTTCGTAATCCTTTACTTTGTTGTAGTTTTAGGTGTAGACTTTGAGCTGATTTTAATCCTACTATGTTCCTTTGTCCCAATCAGTAGGAGATACAACCAAAACTTTGTGTTTTAGTTGGTTTCTTGTGGTTGCTATTTCTACCTTGGAAGAGCCCTGCTGTTTGCTGAATATCACTTTTGAAAGAAGAGAAGTTCCCTTTCAGTAATTACACCAGAATCCTCCTCTATTTTGTGAAAATCATCTCTAAAAAAAGAGAGATGGATGGTATGATTTCACCCGTGAGTGTATTTTCAGTTTATATTAATATATAGTAGTTTATAGGGAACCTCCCCTTGATGAGAGGAGAGATTTATCTCCTTATGATGTGGTAGACCTACACATTTCACTGTATAAATATCCTTATGCTATGATTGATGCACCTGTTTTGTCCTCAGTCAAATGGTGACAAAACATTCACCCAACAATATTATTTTCATATATATATAAACACAATTCATAAGTTAACCCATATCCACAATCAAAAACAAAAACTATAAAAACACCTACACTTAGATTGCATTTAGACAAAGCTAAGAAGAATTCAACATCTTTCATAATAAGATAGATGTTTTTCTCCCTCTTTGCATGCTTTGGTAAATCATTAAAAAAGGATAAAAAAATATTTTGGTTCCATTCATTTTTTTTCATTTATTTACTTTCAACATTTAAATTTCAGTAAGTGAGCATTTTACTTCTAAGTTAAAAATGATAAAAAACAAAAAAAAAGAGAGAAAACATTAACAAAAGCCTCGTCTAGCTCAAAAAAAAAAAAGACCTTGTTTTTAGCAACACAACAAATCCTTACTCAAACCATATAGACAATCTCACACATTTATACATTGCCTAATAACTCCTGGATGACACTTCTTGAAGCACAATCTTGTTAGAGAAGATCATTTTTGTAGGGTTAGAACACCCGACCCCACTATTGGAATTAAATCTGATATTAATACTGAGATTATGAGAGAGGTATTCCATTATACCCTAATCCCTCACCTCATTTTATACTATCTCAACACCTTATAATAATAAGAGTAAATTCCTGATCCTCTTATCATTATCCTTAGAATAAAGTCTGCTATTATAATGTTATCCAGGCATAGTTTCCAATCCCCTTTCTCTCTTCTCCTCGGGTCTAGCCTCATCTTATATCATTCACATTTATGGATGACATTAATCAGGAATATATATCATCATAGATTTGATCTTATTATATGAGTTATTCAGCTTATTTTCCTCCATTTCTAGAGTCCTAACATTGACATGAGATTCACCTTTTTATGATCTTAGAAATTGAAGGACTTTGGAATTTCATTTCTACATAGCTTGATGCTCTTAAAGAGCACTAAGACACTACTAAGGTATTTTTGTTATATCATAATAACCCATTATCACCACCTATTCTAAATACTTTTCTACCCAAAAACCAACCTAATCCATATCCCATCCATTATGTCATTTACCTCAGCCTAAATTTGAGGAGTTGAATGCATAGTTTTTCTTATACTATTTACATGTACACAATTACCCCAAATCATAAAAATTATTTTAATAAATATGGTATAATGATAGGTAGGCATGAACAATCATCTTGATAAATGATATATGTGAATGAAGACATGAGAATAGACTGTTAGAGTTATACCACAAAAAAATATGGTAGAATTTAAGTGTATGAAAACACAACTCTCTATCATTTATTTATATTTGATGGAAGTCACATAGCTATGGTAGGGAGTGTAAACAATTTATAAAGTAAAGCTATGAATATCTATGAGGAAGGAGTGTCCTATCTGAGGTCTTACAATGCAACCCACAAACTAAAAAACTAAGTAATGTTAAAAATGCAAAAAGCTAAAGGGCTAAAGTTAGGAACTAAGGCTAATGTGTAAAAGGAGAAACCCAAATATGTGTCAAGAGGTGAAGATGATGTGATGCTAAATAATATAAAGTCTAAGTAAGACTTGCATGAAATGTCAACTTTGTAGTATATATAAGATTAAGTATTAAAATTTAAGTAAAGTGTACTAGAAGAGCAATATAGATTGAACATGTAATTAGGAAAAATATGTATTCAAAATCTAAGCATTATTTTATTATTTGAAGATGTGTCCATTAATTTATAACATGTAAGTATAAGGTCCAATAATTTCTTTGACTATTTACAGATCCCACCAATTTTGGGTGCACTTGACTTTTTTATCATGGGTTTAATGGTAGACACTACAAAAACCATATTAGATGTCAAAATGTCTCAAGACTCTTTAGGGACCACCTAACCCTTCTCAACCCACTGAATAACCTATTAGGACCCTGAGTCTAGTTAGATACTTAGCTAACTAAACTAACTAACTTACTAACTTGAACATTAACCCACATTTTTTAACCCACCTTGACCACCGATGGTCATATTAACCATTGATGGTTAGCCTGACCATCGATGGTCAGGTCCTCACCTCTTTAACCCATCACCAGCTATGTGCAAGCTAACGAGGCATAATTAAATATGTTCACCTTATGTGGTGCTAACAAAATTCTAAGCATCAAAATCAGTAGCCTCACCCTCTAGGGAACCTTCTATCCTCCATCTCTCTTTACCTATAAAAAGAGTGGAATAGGAGGTAAAATGGATCCATTGTCACAAGCGTTCTTGCATATAGGTATTCAAGCTTTCTAGCATCTAGTCTTCTTTTAGCAACTCAACAACAACAAAAGAGACCCAAACCTCTATCAAATTTTATTTTTAGGCCAACGTACTATTACTTTGGCAAAATTGCCCCAACCTTCAACCATAAACCATCTAATAAGATATAGGTATATTCCACTTGTCCATTAGATTTCTAACCCCTAGCCTGATCAGATCTGTCTGCACCTTGTTTCCCAATTTCTAGATCCTTAACAAAATCATTATCAGACCATTCACCCATTCTATAACTCAACACTCACTACCTTTAGAAATCCATAAGCAACTACTGATGGTTAGTGTAACCATTGATGGTCACCAACAACTATCAATGATTATCCAACCACCGATGCTCAACTTAACCACTCATGGTTAACCCAATCGTTGATGGTCACTGTGGTAAAAAATAAGAAGTTATTTTTAACCCCTTAACCCAAACCAAACCTAAATTTATGTGTTCCTACCTATTCATAAATCCTTTTCTAATATTTTGAACCTAACTTCACCTACTTTAGCATGAGTATTGACCCACTTTTGCTATATTTGGTCATTTTCCTTAACAAACATTCTACTTTCGTCTTGTATTGTATTTCATTTTCTTTATGCAATTAACTTACTTTTATCATTTTCAACTTGATTGTTATTAAGAGTGGATTGACAGCCTCATAAAATGCTTATGCTTCTTGGATCTAGCTCATGCTAGGTAGTCCACCCAACTATCTTGCTAACAACCCCTTAGTGATTTCTTATCTATAGGTCATTCCTTCCAAGCCAAAGAGGAGTTCTCCATCTTTGTCTAGATTACGCATGCATCACCAACCAGGTATTTCTACCACACCTTTATTACTAGTGTCTTATCTTATTTAAAAATTAAGAAATGATCAGAAGTTAAGAGAAACATTTTGGCATGCCTGGTGGGACCTTAACATCATCTATGTGCCCCTTTCTTTATTTATTCTTTGCTCATCCAATAAAATATAAAATATATTTTGGGTTTAAAATAAATACCTTGCATACATTGTTTACTTGCTTGTTTTTAGTTCATCTAGTTAACTTAAAGGCAAAAGTAAACCTTACCCTTTCTTGGCAATGCTACTTAGAGGTCATTACCAAGAGGAGAACCAACTCAACTCTCTGGTTGAGTATAAACTCTAAAATTTAGTATATTTTAGCTAAGCACCTGACACCCTTATTATGTGGTGTGTGAAGTGAGGGGGTAGGCCTTAATATCAAGCCATATATTAACATTCAATATATAGTCTTATTTTTGAGCACCTAAACACAACCTAAAACCAACCTTAGATTTCCTCTTTAGTACCTAATCTATAAGCCAAATTTCTTCTTCACACTTTCTAAGGCATAAGCCAAAAGTAATCTAAAAAGAATTCTAAGTTTTAAACATAATTTTAGTGTATGTTTGGATTGTCTTGGGATTCTTTTCCTTTTGCTTGCTTTTTGTTTGAGGTGTGATTTTTCATCATTTCTTTTCTATTCCTCTCATGGTATTTACTAGACATCAATTTAGGAATCAAACCAACCAAGAACCACCATTTTCCTCTTTTTTTTCTTCTATGGAGTATACTTTAGATGTTAAGAGTTCTCCTCATCTTTCTTCCCCACCTACCATGCCTTGGATAGTTGTTGAGGGTGATGTGGATTTTGCTACCTTCCTTGATAATAACCCCATGGCCCTCCAACATTACCTTAACATCTTAGCTCATCGCATCTCTATTGCTTCGATTCCTCCTATGGATCCACCTTATGGTATGCCTCCCCCTCTTATGGTTGTTTTTACATCTACCTAACCTTTGATCACCCAAGCATCATCTTCGAGCAATACCCCATTCACTACCACCACCCAAACCCAATCCAACCTCCCAACCAATATCGAAACACCTCCTACACCAACCAAAACCTCCAAAATAGGAGAAACCTTACCTCTTATTACCCATACCTCATCCACCATGGAGGTGTATTCTACCCCTATTTCCACCCTTCCTCTTATTGCTACCAACCCACTGATTTCTATCCCTCTTCAAAATTTGGTACTCTCCATACCAGCTACCCTTCCACCTATTAGAACAAGAGTTACCACTCAACCCCAACCATATACCAACCCATACATACCTCCAAATCAACCCTCCTCCATCCCACAACAAATAAGCATGGCATCTTACCAATATGTTCCTAATCCAAAAGGATACATAGCACCTTCTACCCAACCTTTTGTGCCCATAAAACCTTATATGGCGCCATCCAAACCTACAATGACCACATACCACTATGTGTTATATTCTCAACCCTCTACCTCTTATCCATACATTATTTCCACCCAAATTGAACCAAACTTACCATCTAATTATGGATATTCCCAACCTCAAATAGATCTAGTAAAAAATTTAATGGAAAAAATGACCAACTTGGAGTCATCTGTCTCTGGGGTCCATAAACTTTTCTCTTATGATCAAATCTATAATGAACCTATCCATCCATCCATTCCTATGTGATCTTATCCTCCTCAATGGGACCTACCTAAGTTTTCCAAGTTCCAAAGTAAGGAGGACCCCCAAAAACACTTGAGAGCATTTCACCATCTTACTATTTGATTGCATATGACGATGTTCCTCTCCTTCATACCTTTTCCATGTCTTTATCTGGACCAGACCTAGACAAAAAACACTCCATATTTTCCTTTTCTCAACTTTCCAAAGTATTTTTAGATCACTTTTCTATCAACATATCTAAAAAGGTCTTTATTACCGACCTCTATTCTATTAGGAAATTTGATGATGAATCAATTGCTGATTTCATAGCTAGATGGAGAGGTCTTATCAACCAAATTTATTTCTCCTTACACCAACCTGAATTGATCAAAATTTTCTCTCTGGGTTATGCTAAACATATCTCACCTACTATTCAAGTTCAAAATTTTTGAACTTTTGATGTGGCTTTCACTATGGCATGAAAATTAGAAATTTGAACCATTGATGAGGGAAAACTAAAACCATGGAATAAAACTTCTAGCTTTTATTCTAATGACCCTTCCTCCACCAAAACCACAAATCAACCTAACCATCCCCATTCCAAATCAAAGGCATCCAAAAACTTGGTTGTACTTAAAATTTCTCCACCACCAAATGGCAATCAACCTAACCCAACCAATTCCTCTAATTCTTCTAACCAATAAAACCAAAACCAAAACTGAGTTGCCCCAAAACAATATACTCTGACAGGGGGGTCTTATGTATCATATTTGGATAAATTACTCAAATCAAACATTATACAACTTCATTTAGTAAAACCTCCCCCAAAATGTGATGCCTCTCACCCTACACCTGGTTGGTACAATGAGAATGATCTTTGTGCATTGCATCGCATCATTGGACATGATGTTAGTAGGTGAAATACCTTTAAACCTATTATCTAAAACATGATTGATAAGGGAGAAATTATGTTTGATAATCCCAATTCACCTCCAAATTAGTCTCTTGACATATTTTTCAAACCTTTTCCCAACCATGCCCCTTCCACCACCTATGATGATAATAAATTAGAATCATCTCACGCTCGTGAGCTCCATATAGTTAATGTCATTATTAGTGAACCTATCATTGAGGAGACCATTACCTCAACTACATCTTCCTCCATTCCACTCATTGAAGTGGTGGACTCACCCTATTTACTTTGGACATTCAAATAGATAAAACAATCAACCCTCTTTATTTACTTGTTGAGACCATGGACCTATGTACATCTCCTTTGATAGAAATACCAAACAAGGCAAGCATTGCTTCAACCAAATTTTCAACCACTCCACCTATGGAAGTGGGTTAATTACCTTCCATTCCTTTGGAAATATGAATAAAGGAAGCAACCATCTCTATCCTTCACTTGAGGCTATCACACCTTCCTCACCTATCTTAGAACCACCCATTCTCTCTTTAAGAACCATCCCAAAATAAGAGATCACCTTACCTACACCTTCCATGGAGGAAACATCCTCCCAAATGTTTGCACCCTACATCCATAACATAGATGAATAAACCAATCCCTCACCTCCACCCATGGTCTTAAATTTTGAAACTAATGACCAAGGGATCAAACCCATTTACAATACTTTTCCTATACTAGTCCAAAATCTAGAGTTTACTTCTCAACCCAACCTATATAGAACCACTTTTTGGCATCATCTTAGCCTCCCTTACCAAAAAAAACCTAAACCTTCAAGTTCAATTAAATTCACCATCAAACCCATCATTACATAAATACCTTCACCAAGTACTTCTCCCAACAAAACCATAAGAGCACCATCCAACCCACCTTCATCTAAATTTATCAAAACACCTTGTGCCTCTCTAACCAAACCCATCAAGAATATAGAAATAATTCCTAAACCTATCACCCATCTTTAAAATTGGACTTAACCCCTTCTATCCATCAAAGAAAACCCCAACCAAACCAACCAAGAAGATGTAGCCAAAAAAACTTCCATCTCAAACTAGAGTTATACCACTTCATTCCCACCTACCTTATATCTTAGTACCCCATCCCTCTACTATCCCCATTACCTATTCCTCATATATTAAACCTTATAATTTTAATATACCTACACCTACCTCAACTAAATCATCAAAATCCCCATCATTCTTAACTAACCTAGCTACCTCTACCTTCCCACCTATCACCAAACCCTCACCCTCCACATCTAAATCTTCCACCTTCAAACCAACCATGACCAAACAATCCCAACCAAAAATACCCACCAAAACCCTTCCATAACCTACAATTTTTGTGGTGAATCCTACTCTTAATAAGGCTCCCACTCTTATAACCAAAAACCCAACACCTTCAAAACCTTTGATTGAATCTTATTTGACAATTATACAAAGGTTGTTGCAAATCTCTTCCTTAACCTTATCACCCATCAAAAATTTTGACCATTCACATCATAAACTATCATCGTTCAATGAAAATTTGATTTCCTCATACCATAAGAGTCCTAGACATGATACGAAGAACTAAAAATCTCTCCAAACACTTATCCATAGTTTATGGAATGAGGATGATCTATTATCAGATGAACCTCCCTTGAGCCCATTACCAAACCAACCACAAACTCAACCCATCCAACATCTACCTACTCCTCCACTCTCATTTGAAAGTAAGGAGGAACCATATCAACCATCTATCCTAACACCTCCCTTAATCCACACTATCCATATGGTTACCTAACCTTGGGCCCAATAGAAGGATAAGGGAAATCAAAAGTGTCCATACCATGGACCTACCATTCTACCCCTCATCCTTCCAACTAAAACCAAGCACCCTTACCTCTACCTTCACATTATCCAAAACCCAAAATATCCATTTTGGGTGCCTCTCCTTCTAACCCTTCTAAAAACATCTATTGAGTAGTGTTAAAATAACTTCACTAGACACTAGTGAAGATGAGCCTCTATGAACTAATCAACACCTCACCCAATCACCACCAAACATTGATAGAGGCCCTGAAATTGATTGAGGCTCAAATAAAATATCCTCAATCTCTTGCATCTTTTGTCAGAGCCCTTTATATTTCTACCTTCATCACCTTTCAAGATTTAGAAATACCTTCTATCTAATTTGAAGATCTAGACCCTCACCTTTTCATCACGACATACATCAATCAAACCCACATCAAAAGGGTAATGATTTATGGAGAAGTTAGTATCAACATTATCTCTTGCCATGAATATGACCAACTTTAATTGCCTAAGAATATAATGTTAGAAACTACAATGCTTCTTCACTCTTTCAATGATACTATGGATACTACCTTAGGGATAGTTGTCCTCCATATTCGCTTGAGACCTCACACCATTACCAAACTCTTTTATGTTGTATAGGGTGAGTTCCAATACAAAATTTAACTTGGATGCCCTTGGATCTATGCCATGAGTTGTGTCCCTTCTACCTTACACTGATGTGTCAAATTTGAATATGAAGGTTAAGTTGTTACCATAAGAGCTAACTTTAATCCTTTTGCATCATATATCATGATATATCAACCCAACAATGTTCTTCTCCCTCCTTTACACACCTCACCACCAACCAAAAACAACACCCCCTCACTAACCAAAATTAATAACACCTCCACCCCTACTATAGATGAAGCTTCAACTAGCTCATCTATCCCTTCTTCCCAGATCCCTATAAAGGACCCTTTAGAAACCATGTTCTAATGTTTCTCATTGGGGAGTATCATCTGTTAGCCTTAGATGTTTTCCCTTCTCCTCAAGAGTATGGGAACCTCAACCATGATCCTAGTTATGACCCCAAATAGTAGAAACATCATCCCTTTTGGGCCTCCCAACCATCAAAACAACTTAATCTATGGGGGACTTGATCATCCACTTTTTTATTCTATCACTACCTCTACCATTTGACCATTTACCTTTGACTTCTCCTATCTTGACAAACTAGTATTTGCCAAGCTATATCTTCATAGGTATGCCTAGAAGGGATTTGGCCTAGGCCATTACGAGTATGGACCTCATGAGTTACCTACCATAAAGACTTAGAAACCTCATGATCTATTTGGCCTTGGGTTCATACCACCAAAAGAACCCTCCTCACCTAAACCTATCACCACCATCCATGAGGATATCTCATCCTCACCAACCCCATCTCCTTCTAAGTTTGAGGATTTTGATATCATTCCATCTATTTCTTTTATCAATACTATTATTTTAGGCCCCCTAACTTATCAAAAATATGGTCAAACTAAAAATCTTCCTCTCATCCATCCAGAAATGGTAGAAAATGATTCTCTTACCATCAACGCCATCCAACATCAAGATGATGATTCTATTATTACCTACCTCGGTGTAAGGGATTATTCTATCCACAAATACCTTCTCCTTGAGAACTAAACCATGTTTAATGAATCCACTATCAATGTCAACTTGGGTACTCATGATAGACCTCATAATGTCAAGATTGGACAATCCTTAGATTTCACAGAGTAAAAAATTAGCCTTCTTTCTTTCATGACTGTAACATAGCATTTTCTTGGTCCTTTCAGGATATGCTCAGGATTGATCCTTTTATATCCCTTCACAACATTGTCACCCATCCTGATGTTAATCCTATTTGATAAAACCTTCGCATGATGTACCCTTCATCCCTTCTAGTCAAAAAGGATATTCAACATATCTTATCTGTTGACTTCATCTAACCCATCAATTATCCTCAATGGATTTCTAACATTATTCCCATTACCAAGCCCATAGGGGGACTTGAACCACTTTCATGATTTCAACCTTGCTTTCCCAAAGGATGAATTTCCTTTGCTTAACATTAACCAACTTATTGATCTTATAGTTGGCTATGAGATGTTATCTCTCATGAATTGTTTCTTAGGATATAATCAAATCTTGATTGCCCCCAAATATCAACATACAACTTCTTTCATCACCCCATGGGGAACCTTTTGCTTCAAGGTCATGTCATTTGGTCTGAAGAATGTTGGAACAACCTGCAAGTGTGTGATGACCTACATCTTCTCTGATCTAATCCATAAAATTGTAGAAGACTATGTGGACTATCTCCTTATAAAATCTAAACATCGCAAGGATCACCTAGCTGTTCTCATGATTATCTTCAAATGCGTTATCCATTTCTACATCAGACTCAACCCCAAGAAATGTATTTTTGGGGTCCTTTCTAGAAAGCTTCTTGGATTTATCCTCTCCCTTTAAGGAATTGAAGTAGACCTTGCTAAATTTAGAGATATTTTGGAGATGCCTCCTCCAACCCACCTCAAGCAACTCCATAGCCTACAGGGGAAGCTCCAATCCATGTGTCATTTCATCTCTTGAATATTAGATAGATGTCAACATTTTCACCATATCCTTAAGAAAGACACATATTTTTAGTGGAATAAGGACTAATAACACATATTTGATTCACTATAAGAATAACTTAGTTCTCTACCTGTATATATCTACAATTGGCCATTCCTTAGGGGAAATGCTCATTTACCATGATGAACAACACAAATAACAAGCTATCTATTACATAAGTCAAATGCTTATAGAGTATGAAACTTGATAAACCCATTCCAAGAAACTTTACCTCACCTTAGTCTTTGTGGCTTCCAAACTTTATCATTACCTTCTCAATCATAAAACCTATATCATCACTAACACTGACCCACTCAAGTACATACAGTCTAAACCATACCAAAACTAGTGTATAGCTAAGTGGCTCATGATCCTAGATAAGTTTAACCCTGAGTTCCATTAGTAGAATTCAATTAAAGGGTAAGTTATTGCTAACTAATTGGTTGAAGCTCCTTTACTAGATAACCAATTACTTTTTATTACATTTCCTAACGAGTCCATTATAACTCTTTCATTGGAAGACCTTACCTACCAAATGACCATGTTCTTTGATGGTTCCAAATATTAGTACAATGGGGTTACTATAGTTATTCACATTCACCTTGATGGTAAAACTCTTCCTCTTTCCTTTAAACTTGACTTTGAATGAACTAACAATGTGTTTGAGTACAAATCCCTAATCATAGGTCTCCAAACTGCTTTAGCCTTGGGAGTCAAGACCATTAGTGTCTTTGGAAATTCTAAACTTATGGTCAATTAGGTTAATGAATCCTACCAATGTAATAATGATGTCTTATAAAAGTACAAAAAACTTGTAGATGTACTCTTAACATCATTTGATCATTACCTTATCCAGTCAATTCCCTGATCTACCAATAAGTTCATGGATATAATGGATTCCCTTGCTTCCCAAATCCCATCTCAACCTATCGAGTCTAAAATATTTATTACTATCTACCATTTTATCACATCTTATTATATCCATTTTGGTCTTCCTATCATTTTTAGTGTAAATCAATCTCCATTTGACATATGGTATAAATAAACCTTCAACTATCTTAATCTTGGCATCATTTCTATCAATCTGTCTAGGAATGCCCAAAGAGATTTTGTTCAGAGTACCTCTCATTACACCATACTAAGGGGAATCCTTTACAAGCATGGATTTGATGACCTCCTTCTTTATTGTCTATATATTAATGAAACTATCCATGCTGTCAGGGAAACACATGATGGAATATGTGGGGGACACTTTAGTGGTTTAGCTATAGCTAATCACATCCTTCAACTTGGATATTATTGGCCCACCCTTAACTTAGAATATTGTGATTATGTAAATAAGTGTGTTAAATGTCAACATCATGCTAATTTACATCATTCACTTGCCCATGGCCACAAGTATCCAAAGACTATTAGCCCTTCTCATAATGGGGATGTGATCTCATTGGGGAAATACACCCTCATTATTCATAATGACATCAATCCATCATTACCATCACTAAGTATTTCACCAAGTGGGTGGAATATATTCCTCTCATCTTGACCAAAGTTGACAAGATAGTCAACTTCATCAACCATCGCATCATCTATCATTTCAGTGTTCCCCATAAGATCATCACCGATAACGGTAAATATTTCAAGAGCAAGTAAGTCTAAGGTCATTACATTGCATTTTGCATTAAGTTAAGCTTTTACTCAGCTCACCATCTAAAATAAAATGGATAGGAAAAAGCCTCTAACAAAATCCTTAAAAAATGTTGACCAAAGAAGTTAGTACTTCAGGTTGGGATTGGCACTTGCACATCCCTTTTGATTTATGGGCCTATCATACTAGAATTTAAACCTCTAGGTTGATACCCTTTTCTCTCTAATATTTGGAGTAGACACAGTCTTGCCTCTCAAAGTCCAGATTCCCTCTCTTCCTATATATTTGTAGGAGATTATTTCTAAGAGCGATTATCATCAAAAACATCTAATATGACTTGAGCTACTTGATGAACATCATCTCACAGTGTTTAACCATCTTAATCTCTACCAAAAATGAATCAAGTTTTCTTATAAGAAATACCTAAAATAATGAGAATTCAATATTAAATACCTCACCCTAAAGGAAAACTAACACGTAACCAATATGGAGAAAAGCAAAAGAGGCAAGTTTGCTTTCAATTGGCTTGGACCTTACATCATAACCCATAAGTATGGATCAAGAGCTTACCCTTTGTCCTTTCCTAAAGGAAAACCAAAACCTGAGCCTCTCAATGCTTCAAAATTTCATCCTTTATTTTCTTAAAGAAGGATCAAACTCACTTTTTTATCTAACTTAAGCTCATCCCTTGATTTACAAGATTTTCACCCTCACACTTACTTATCCCTCTCCCTTTGAGGACAAGTGATTACAACATAGAACCATGTGATTTACCATCACAGTCATATCCCAATCATAAATATGGGTACCATGGATCTACCCATGGCATGGTTCTAATGGATACTTTTCATCTCTAACAAGATGGAATCTCATGATCTTTTGGCTCTCAAAACCAACCCCCTTACCTATTCTTCACCTTATTATGCTAAAATTTTTACCCCCATAAAGGCAAACCTTTAAGCCTAATTAGACTTGTCCATTTCTAAAACCTTGCATCAAATCAATTGGGATACCAAAATATTACTTAGGTCATATGTCTCTAGCATTGTAGATTGCTCCCTTGGAGGACAATTGCCCCAAAAACTAAAATTGCATAAAAGATAGACTTCTCCCTTGAAGGATAACTACCAAAATATACAAACCCAATCTTAAACCAATTTATTGAAGGATGGCTAAGTTAAAAGGGTCAAAAGAAATCATTGAAAGCTTCCTGCATCAATTGGATTCACAAACCTATCAAAAACAAAAACAACAAAAGATCCTAAATCAAAATAGAATAAGCTATCCCAAAAAAGTTGCAATTAACTTTCATATATAGCATTAGTAGACTTCTCTCATCAATCAATCTACACCTAGCATGAAGACATGGACTTGTCTAGTTTGGTTCTTAGGTCACCTAAATAAGGGGAAAACTAACCCACATAAGGTTACCTTACCTTTCAACCCATCTACCTTTTCACCCATCATATATCTCCCCTTTATACCATATTTAAATCAAGGGATTATGAACTTACTTGACACAATGTGATCAAGGCATGATTTTATCAACCAAATCATGCTAATGCAAATTAGTTGAAAGGATTGTGTTCCTTAAGCCAATCTAACTTTTATTTTATTAGGTCCTTACCAATGAAAAGGCATCATGATGTTTCCTTACCCTCCTATCATTGATTCATGAGGACACACATCTCATGATTCTCATTTATTTTTCCTATATTTAGTTTTTTATTTAACTTTCTTTATGTATTTTCATTACATCCTTAACCATAATCACATTACATCTCCATGATCATGAACAACAAACATCAATCATGAACCATATCCATAAACCACATCATATATCTATTTATGATAAAAAATCAAACATCATATAAATATCATATCATGAACCACATCAATAACCATAATTTAACCATTCATCATCATATCCATGAACAAAACAAAAACATAATCCATAAGTTGATATGCCTAAAGCTGCTAAGTACACATCTCATAAACATAAAGCATCCAAACATCAAAACATGTAAACCATGAACCATGAACATAAATCATATATATTATCATGAAAATCATAAACATCATCATATACATCATGTCCATCAAATAAATAATACATGTAATAATGTATAAATCTCTCTCTTTCTCATGTACATCTTGCATTATCGACACACATGCTGATATCAAAATCATATACATCTACACCTACATAACATACTATATATCATGCCCCTAGGGCACCACTACCACTGGTCCCTCCTGCTCTTACACCTACACTACTATCTAGTGTTAGTCCTCCTAGGATGCCTATATGTCTACTCACTATGGAGGCCCACTACCCTAGAGTCATCACAACTAGTCCACCTATTAAACTATCTCTGCACTCTCCCCATCTTAACCACTCAGGATAATGTGCTAGCACTATATCCTCATAATATCTCAAATATTCAATCATGTCCAAGTATCAAGTCATAACGATCATACTTGGCGGCCCCCTAGTGGTATTTCCATTGTTCTTACCCTCTACCTCAGTGTATCCCTCTCCTGGGTCACCAAACCTAAGGAAGTCCTCACCTTATCTCTCTCAATAGTTATGATGGCAATCTAAACCTATAAAGTCATTATATGGCCCTATAATGTGGCCACATGTCCTTATAAAATTATAATCTAAGCTTATGCAATTGCCTATGCTACCACTACTTATCCATATTGACCACCACCCTACACCTAAGCCCTAGCTGGATCCACATCCATGGCCTATCAACCACCATCATCCCACCTAAAATCATTCACTACATAAATGTCTTGGTACCATCTTACATAACTATCAACAAAACCAACATCATTTATCCCTACTCTCATAGGTAGCTCCTCATGGTCTAAAACTACATCTATTGGCTATGGCTCGAGTAAAATTTTTTGCATCTTCCCTCTTTTACCTCAATAAAGCATCCAAAATCCCTTGTACAAGACCATACTACCTCTACACTCTATCAAATGGGATGAGCTCAGTCTCACCCTCTCTCCTCATATAGATTCACCTCTAGCTCTATAAAGACAAAGTATGATAGCTATAGAGGGCCCAACAAGGCTAGCCCATATATGGCCTCCAAATCATGTCACCCACAACCAAAACCTCTAACACATATCTAAACTATTAAATGTGTCTAGCACCTCTGCCAACCCCTATCAAAGAATAATCTCTCATCTATCATAGGAAGCCCACTCTATAGTTTGCTTGAGCATAACTTTCCAATGGTAGCCCCGATGGTCTTAGAACCTGAATGTGCTTGTATGCCCAATAATGGAGCATGAACCCAATTTTTATCTCATATCACCTATGATCTTGAAATTCCCATGTCTCCCTATATATCTAGACCAATAAAACTAGTGTCCACCTGAACACCATCCTCCCAAGCAACATCTCCACTAACACACCTAGTATTAGATAAGGAAATCATCCACTGCTCAAATCATGTAATGTGAAATAAGACATTATCATTATCATCATAGTCATCAAGTACCTATCATTGAGTGCCCTATGATATAATGGCTCATAACCAAAACCCCCTAAATGCCACCTAGCATGGGATTGATCCTCACTATACATCAACTCTATCAATTTAATAAATAGGATCCCATCAAATAGGTAGCTATGTAATCTTATGAACATCCTCTAAAAGGATGGTAATCTCTTTTATTAGTATTAAGAAGGTGTTCATATCTAGATCCCATCTCTTGATGAGGGCCACAATCCTCACTGTCTCTCTTAATAACTACTAATAGTGTCGCATAAATCCTAAGCCAACTTATTCCATATGCATCCAATCATCTTGAGTCATCCCTATAAAGATCTTCACAAAGATTCTAGGAACCTCATCCCTCATATATATCTAGTCTCATGCCTAAAAAATCAAAGTTAACACATGTCACCATTTTTCATTTTCAAATCGACCTCATTATCAACTTATACCTGCCTCTTTTAAATAATACCTCTAGAAATTAGAGAACATGTATCCTTATCTACAAAAATTTTAACATCTTCCCTAAACACTATCATAACAACATCTAACTCTACCCAACAAACATATCCACATAATATCCCTACTTAAAACATCTACCCTAACCTATCCAACCAAAACCTAACGCTTTTATCACAAATATCTACCTTTACCTTTAAACATTTTAATACCTACTATAATCTATCAAACTAACCCCTAACTCTACCAAACAACTATCAAACTAACACATCATTTATATTTGAACATTTACTTATCCTAACTTACACTTGACACTTTAATTAACCCACACCCCTTTCAAAAACATCTTTAAAACCATCTTCCTCAACATCTTTTACAACTAACCTCCCCTAAAACTCTCAATTATCAACGGTTCACCTAAACCATTGACATTATAGTAGACCTTTTTTACTTGATGTTTGACTATCGATGGTTAGGTAAACCATTGACATTTAGGTCGAACCATTGATGGTCACTATGTGTGTCCACCAGTGGCAAAACCCTAAAACCTACCATACCAAAAACATAATCAAAATAACCAAAATAACAAAAATAACCTACCATTTTCTATCCTATAACCATCACGAACTCAACCCCTATACCAATTTTAAATTTCAACCACTAATTTTTTAAATCTCACCCAAAACTTACATCTAGGTCAAAACCCACAAAAATTCTATCAAACTACCTACCACATACCCAAATTCAACTTCAACACTCCCAAATCAACTCAAATATCAATTTTAAAACATTCCCTACCTCATTCCTTGATCACTATTGAGGTCAAAGCTTATGTCCTACTACTTAGCCATGTCCTCATTTGCTATGCATATTTGGTCCTAGATGATAACCTTAATAGACACCTTCAACCAATCACCAATGACCACCTCAACAAATACTCAATCAACTCTCTCACAATAAAATGCCAAATTAACCAATCATCAACGCACATAAATCATGGAGGTTGAAATCTCAAAAATGGAAATAAAATTTCATTTTCACTTTTTATATTCTAGCTTTTTAGGGTTTCCCCTAACCATCGATGGTCTAGGTGACCATTGACAACCAAGTTTTGGACCCTTGACCATCGATAGTTAGGAAACCTACCTTCTAAATTTTTTTTGTAGGCACCTATATCTAAGTGCCAAATTTTTGGAGATCGCCTAATCTCCCCCAAACCAAAACTTGAACTTTTTAGAGATTATCCTTCTTTGACCAACCTTTAGACCACACCCACCGTGATGTTGGCCCTTTTTGACCTGAACACTCACATATTTTGTGATGACCTTGCATTGGTCTTTTTTACCACACTAACCAACCTTACCATGTTGAACATTTGAATTTTATACCACCTTGTGCATGATGAGACCATTTATTTTTTTCAAGGGAGCACTTCCTACCTTGGATAGCTATGAAAAAATTGACCTTATTTAGGATACTTATAGAGTCACCTGATTAGTTATCACCAATGCTATGGACTAGTTACCCTATTACTTGTACTTCTAGAACTGACCTTATTTTTACCAACATTGGTAATCTTAGTCTTTGCACAATCTTGATTATCACACTTAGTCACATTATGTGTGCATGTTTGCATTTTAAATGTCCAACACTTTTTGTCACCAACTTTGTGATTCACCATATATTGCTTATATAACCCTAACTCAATTTTAGTTTCACCCTATCAAATCCTAATTTGAGGGGGAACACTTCCTCCTATACTCAGGGAAAATAAACCTTCAACCAAGTAATCCATTTTTGTTTTGCAACTTGTTAATTCAAAGCCACATAACAACAAAGAGTAAAATGTAGACATTAAAAGGCTATACTAGATGTCAAAATGACTTGGGACTCTTTTGGGACCACCTAATCCTTATCGACCCACTAACTAATCTATTAGGACCCTGAGTCTAGTTAGCTACTTAGCTAACTAAACTCACTAACTTGAACATTAACCCACCTTGAACCCTTTTTCTTCAGACACTTGACTGCTGATGGTCATATAAATGTCAATAGTTATCCTAATCATCGATGGTCAGGTCCTCACCTCTCTAACCCATTACTAGCTATGTATGAGCTAATAAGGCATAATTAAATATGTTCACCTTATGTGGTGTTAATAAACTCCCAAGCATCAAAATTAACCACCTCTCCCTCTAGGGAACCTTCTATCCTCCATATATCTTTGCCTATAAAAAGAGGGGAGTAGCAGGTGAAATAGATCCATTATCATAAGCATTTTTGCATACAAGTATTCAATCTTTCCAGCATCCAGTCTTCTTTTAGCAACTCAATAACAATAAAAGAGACCCAAACCTCTACCAAATTTGCTTTTGAGGCCAAATTACTATTACTTTATAAAAATTACCCTAGATTTCAACGATCAACCATATAGTAAGCTACAAGTATATTCTACTTATCCTTTGTTTCATTGGATTTATAACCCCCTAACCTAATCAAACCTATTTGCACCTTGTTTCCCAACTTCTAGATCCTTAACAAAACCATTATCAGACCATTCACCCATTCTGTAACTCTTTTCTGAGTACCTTCATAAATTCATAGGAAACCAATGATGGTTAGTATAACTAACAATGATCACCCCTAACCATCGATGGTTACCCAACCACCGATGGTCAGCTTAACCATTGATGGTTAACCTAACTGCTGAAAGTCACTGTAGCATAAAATAACAAGTTATTTTCAGCCCCTTAACCTCAACCAAACCTAAGTTTTTGTATTCATACCTATTCATAGATCCTTTTCAAATTTTATGAACCTAACTTCACCCACTTTAGCATGAGTATTGACCCAATTTTTCTTTATTTAGTCATTTTCCTTAACAAGCATTCTACTTTCTTCTTGTATTGCATTATATTTTCTTTATGCAAGTACCTTATTTTTATCATTTTTAACTTGATTATTATTAAGAATGGATTAATAACCTCCTAGTAAGCTTATAATTTTTGGATCTAGCTCACACTAGGCAGTCCACCCAACTATCTTGCTAACAACCCTTTTGTTAGTATTTTCTTTTCTAAAGGTCATTAATTTTAAGCCAAAGAGGAGTTTTCCATCTTCATCTGAATTACATGTGCATCACCAATCAAGTATTTTAACCACACCCTTATTACTAGTTTCTTATCTTCTTCCAAAATTAAGAAATGAGTAGAAATTAAGAGAAATAATAATCTAACTTAAGCATTACGTTTTCAACATTGAAAATGTAGGATTCAACCTTTTTGTTACATTAATTAGTGATGCAAACTTTGAATTGGAATTTATGTTGTAATTCACCCATACAACACTCATCAAAGAAGTCCAAGGCATGAAGATAGGCTTCAAAAATTTATTCATTGAGAATACTCCCTAGTGGTAGTATGAATGCTAGTACAATAAGCCCAAAGTACATGGTAAAGTTTAAGGTTCCAATCAAAGCAATAATCTCTAGTAGTCTTTTACAAGATTTTGTTAATAACTTCAACTTGACCATTATATTGAGGGTGATATGATGTGGAAAATTTATGTGATTTTAAAGTTTGTACATAGTTTTTTCATGTTTTTGTTTTTAAAGTTTCTACCATTATCAAAAATGATGGTGTGAGGAATCCTAAAATGATAAATTATTTTATTAAGAATGAATTTTGAAATAGTGATGTTAGTTATATTTATAAGAGGCATAACTTCAACCCACTTGGTAAAATTTTTGGTGGTAGTAATGATGAAGACATGGCCATCCTATGATATAGGTAATTTACCCCTAAGATATAATCCCCTCATAGAAAATGGATAAGGAGACTCTAGGTTTTGAAATTCAACTGGAGGATAATTAATGAGATCATCATGAAGTTTTCAAGGATGACACTTTTTAGCAAATGTAATGGCATATTTTTCAAAAGTAGGCTAGAATTATCTGAAGCAAAGGAATTTTCAAGTTGTAATGTGTCTAATATAGCGACCACTAAAAATGCACTCATGTGCTTTCTCAAGAAGGACATGAACTTCATCTTAGGTAACACAATGAGGAAATGTACCTTCAGCATTATGATACTAAAGAATATCATATCGAAGGACATATTCACATGATTTCTTATGAATTCAAGTGTTTTCAAGATATTTATCCTCTTGAGAATATGTATGATGTTTAATGAATTATATGATGTGTTTTTACCACAAGTAGTGATTGCCTTAGTGTGGAAAATAAGAGAATCATTCTTAGATTATAAATTGGTGGGTGTATTTCATGTGAATGAGAAATTGTGAATAATGAATTACTTGATGAGGGTGAAAGAGAGAATATGATGAATCAAGAGAATAAAAAATCATGTTTTATTCTCATGGAATTTCCTAAATAGTAAATGATGTGAATTATTTGACAAGAGTGGTATCAAGTTGATGATATGTGATGAGATTTTCACTTTTGCATTGATATTCACCATTGACTTGATGAAATATGAGTTATGAATATCCTAAGTCATGTAAATATGGGATGTCTAAATCTCTGTCAACTTGCATACCTAAGATGATAGCTTCATATTAAGCCATAATATTAGTGACATCTAAGTTTTATTGAAAAGTTAGAGATATGATTTTACCCTAGGGGTCAACTAATTAACAACCTACCCTAGCTCTTTGGAGATATTTGGCACCATCATAAAGAAGTTTATAAATTTATTCATGTAATTAGATTATAAATTTAGATAATTATTTAATGAAAATCTTGGATTTAGGTTGATAGGTATCCTGTTCTTCTAGGGATTATGCCTCAAGATCAATGGTGAAGTTATGAAAGTAGTCTTTAAGTAAAATAACTTGATTGAGACCTTCAATATAAAGGATCTCTTCATCAGGAAGAACATCTATAAGGTGATTAATAGGTGGTATAGGCAAGGTAATGATTTGATCAATGATCACTTGGCCCTTAATTAATTTTTACATAATAATTATTAAGTCAAATTATATTATGAGAACCATCCATTTTCTAATTCTATCTCTAGGTAAAAAAGATTTAGAAAAGAAATGATGATTTGGATCATAATGTTTAATAACATACGTAGTTTGATAAAAAATGTAATGTAGAATATTTTTGATGGTGAAATAGATAGTAAAGCAATCATGTTTGAATTTTGTGTAACATGTTTCATAATCTATTAAAGTCTGCATGATGTAATATATGTCATATTCTTGGCATGTTCAATTTTGTTGAATGAGAATTTCCCCAACTGATATGGGGTAGATGAAGTATACAAGATGAGAGCGAATATTTATAAGGTGGGATAAGAAAAAGAGGATTAAGTAATGATTCTTTCATGTGATCAAAATAATTTTGACATGCATCAATATGTTTAAGAGAAATACCCTTCATAAGGAGTGAATTTATCGAGTAAATATGGCAAGCCATCTCAGGAACAAATTATCAGATTGCCTTGAGTTTACCAAGATATGTTTGTATATCTAGATTAGAATATAGGATATATATGCTAGATGTAAATTTTATTCTAGTGAGATCTAAATCAATCCCTCTAAGGGATACTAAAAATCCTAAGAGGTTTTTAGAAGTAACATTAAAAACACATTTGTAAGGATTAAGTCTAAATTTGTATTTGATGAGTTGATAGAAAATGATAGAAAGGTCATAAATATGATTTGTTTTATAAATATGGTCATCTACATATGTTTCAAATATTTTTTGAATGAGCTCCTAAAAAATATGAGTCATTGCACATTAATAAGTAGCTCTAAATTTTTTTGAGACTAAAGGGAATTTTAACATAACAATAAATTACTCATTCAGTGGTAAAGGTAGTTTTATGTTGATCTTTAGGAGTGATATCAATATAGTTATAACCTAAAAATCATCTATGATATATAACATTTCATAGCTGGCTATAGAATCAATAACGACATTGATTGATGGTAAAGGAAAGTTGTATTTAGGACATGCTGAGTTAAGATTATGAAATTATATATACATCTGAATAATCATAGTGAATTTATTATGATAAAGAATGATGTCAAAAACACATTCCAAATAATTTACAGGTTTGATAAATTTAGCATTTAGAATCTTGATGATTTCTTTGTGCCATATGGTAGAAACCTCAGGAGGGAATTTATGTTATTTTTGTCATACTAGTTTTGCATTAGGATAAGTGATGATGTTATGAACCACAATACTAGGATCAATACCAAGAATGATCTCATATGACCAAGCAAAAGTTTCATGGTATTTTTTGAAGAAGAGACTATAGTTATCATGTTCTTTAGGACAAAGTTATTTAGAGATAAGAATTGGTTGAGGAGTGTATATGGTACCCTAATTAATTGCCATAGTTTCTTTGATAAACATGGCATTTACATTTTGGAAGTGATATGGAGATGGAGGAAGCCTGGATATTAGATGCATTTTTAGGAAGGTGAACATGTTTAAATTCCTTAACTAGATCATTAACTAAATCTTCTAGTTGTAAAATGAAATGTTAAGGGAGTTGGTTATACCATTCTAAAGCATCTCTCGTAAATGGTTTGATAGAAAGTTTTGTAGTAGTGAAGGTATTTGGACCCATTACTTATAAATATTATCAAAATATTTAAGGAAAATGTTTAGATCCTTAGTCTCATCATATGTAATAGTTGGACAAAAGTTTCTAATATCTATAAATATTATAAAAAGAGCTAATTATTAGTTTTGAAGATGTTGAAGCATTTTGTTATGTATAAGAAGTTGAGGAATGATGTTCCCAATGGCATATTAAAGAGGATGGGAAAAATTTCTGATTATGTTGAGGCAAAATGATGGGAGGTTGACTTGCCATTTATAAGATATGAGTTTGCATTTAGAGCATTCAGGAGCTGTTAGTGAATTGTATAACATTAATTTTTTGAATCATTTGTGTTGTGTCAATAGGTGTATTTTGATTATTATGAGGGGGTGGATTTCTTGTATTGGTAAGAGGAATATTCCTAGATTAGTGTTAGGAGGATTCCCTAGAGGGGGGTTTTCTAAGGTTAGTATCAATTTCTCTAATGGTGAAGTAGGGAAGTTTGGATAAAGTACCATTCATGTTAGGAGCATAAATGGAATTATATTCCAAGTTTTTTAAGATATGAGAATCATGTAGATCATAATTTTGAGTGATTTGAACTAGTCGATAGATTTAGATGGTTGTTGGGAATAATTGCACCATGGAGTATGATCTTCATTGGTGGAATAAAAGAGAGAAAAGAGAAACCCATGTAAAATCTAAATGGGTTAAGACTATCAAGAAAGATTCTAATAGGTGATTTCATGATGTTGAAGTGGAATTGAGAATTGATAGGGTACGTGATTAATTATATGAAAGGAATGCTATTGACTAATATAGTAAAGTAGAAAAATGTACTATATCGATTATGGTCGATGTAGTTGTGTAGATAAAAATGTGAAGGATAGACTAGATAGAGCATGGCCGATGTGGTTACAAAAATTTATAGTGATTAGAAACATAAAATATACTATATTGAACCTAGTTGATATAGTTACATAGATAAAAAATGTAAAGGATAGACTATATCGATCTTGATTGATGTAGTTAAGTATAAGAAAATTTAATAGTATCAGGAGTATGAAATGTACTATATCGAGCATGATCCAATGTAATACACATACATAAATGTGAAGTGATAGACTATATAGAGCCTAGTCAATGTAGTTAGATCTAGAAAAAATTATTATTAGTATTTTGAATAAACTATGTTGGGCTTGGTCAATATAGTTTGGTAAGTAGAGACAAAAGGTAACCTAACTCAATAGACTATATTGAGCTTGGTCTATGTAGTTTAATCACACAAATAACTATATCAATAATGGCTGATGTAGTTGGAACACATCACAAAATTATATCAATTTTGGATGATATAATCTATAATATAAAATAAACAATAAATAAAAAATTAAAAGTTTAACTATTTTTTTTATAACTATTTATTTGAAATAGAGATTAGGTACATATAATAAAGGATGTGACTGATTTTTAGGCTCTTATTAGTACTTACTTGTCTGAAAGATAACATTAACCCAATATTTTAGAGCTTTGACTACAGAGGAAGTGTCATTCTCATAGCTCACTAAACCTAGTTTGAAAGGTAAGCTGAGAGTAACTTCTTGATGCTAACTACTAATTAATGTTCTATAGAATAAGATAAATGGTTGGCTTCCTAAGGTTTAAAAAAGAATCCTAGGCGTTTCTTAAATACTATGATGTACTTATAAACAAAATTCCATGCTTAGATATGTATTATGGATATGAGTATTGGGGAAAGATTCTCATACCAAAATATCTACAAATAATAGACAATGATTATAAATATAGCACTATGTATCCCTTCATGACAATAACTAATTAATTTGAAAACTATGTGAACATAATTTTTAGGGAAAACCAAACAAAGGGAAAATTAGAGTCAGAAATCAAGTTTTAACTTTAAATGAATAGAAATAAACACACAGTCAACTTGAAATCAAATGTTTGATTAATTATTAAAAAGGAAAGATAATGTGTCTTACTTATTCTAAAAATAAAAACACATAGAACTATATCAGTAAAAACTAATGTAGTTTTTAGACAATACAAATAGATTAAACTAGATTGGATAGGGTCGATATAGTTTACTGAAAATAAATGTAAATATAAAATTACATCCACCAGGGTCGATATAATTTGATAGGGAAGAAAATGGATTTATAACTATATCAGCCTTGATCGATATGATTGTTTATTCAAAATTAATTTTGATAGAATGTAAAATTTGATGTAAAATTTACTTAATGGAATTGACAATAAAAGATAATTATATTGGATTGGGTAGATATAGTATGAAAAGAGAACTACCTAAAATATATAACTAGATCAGTCTTGATTGATATAGTAGGTTGACTAAAAATAATGTAGATTTGAGTGTAAAAATTGGATCTTCCTACCCTAGAGTAGCCTACTATAAAAACACAAAGTTAACATTGTATCCACCTGTGTTGATGTAGTTTCTTGAAATAATGCACAAAAATCAAACTATAATGACTTTAGTTGATGTAATTTTTAGAAAAAAATTATATCAAGCCTGGCTAATATAACTAGTTGACTAAAAAATAAATTCATAAATCAAACTAGATTGACATGCATTGATTTAGCCTTTTGAAACATAACAAAAAATTAAAATGCTATCACCCTGTGTTAATGTAGTTTTCCTAAAAATACACAAAAGTTAGACTAGATTAGTCTGCACTGATATAGTTTACTAAAAATATAGAGAAATAAAATTATATTGACCTATGTCAATATAGTTACTGAAGGAGAAAATGAAATGGTTAGTTCCTATCAATTTCACCAAAATGTATACAATGATCTAGGATTAACCTATGACTTATCTTATCTAAGAGATCTAAACTCAGAGAAGGTAAATCAAATAGATCTTGTTGGTACTAAGTTATATTGGGGAATGATCAAATGGATCTACAAAACCTAGCTAGAGGATCACTTGTAATAAAGCATCAATAAATAGGGTTCGAAAGCCTATAGGCATTCAATATAATGAAATAACCATAACTAGGTCTTCTAATGTTAATCTAATCTAATATTTCCAAGCTAGCAATAAAAATAAATGGGGATGATTAAATTAAAAAGGGTAAGGAACCATGGTAGGAAAAGTGGGGCATAGGTTACCTAAAATGGAAAATAACAAGTTTGAAAAACCCTATAGCCACACTACAAACTATTAATTATGCAATATCTATCTATCAAATTAAAGAGCTAAGGTTAGAAATACTTACCTTGAATAGAACCTATCGAGCCTCAATCTCTCCCTTGGTCATTGTTCTTTACAACAGATTGTTGTGGTTGAAAAGATCACAATGGTTGAATCAATATCTAGGATAAAAATGATTCCTCCTATTTCATCCAAGATTCCACAAGACAAGATTTTTCCTCCAAGACTCCACAAGACAAGATTTTCCCTCCAAGGCAAAATCTAAGCAATGTCTTCTCCAAATGTAGACTTAAGCAAAATTATGAGAAATAATAGTGAAACAAATGAATGTTCCTCTTTATTGGATTGAAATGGGACTTGTACTAATAATGATGAATGAATCTAACCCTTTCTAAAATTTTGGTCGACCATATCGACCCACCTCGACATAGTTTTAATGTTATCATTTATCCTCAAACTAGGCTAACCTAAGCTGACCTAGTTGTGAAGCAAACATCATAACTTTTAGACTATGTCAACCTAGTCTAAATTTTGGTAGGAAGTAGAAAATACTACATTGAATCAGGCTAATATAGTCAGAATAGATAGTCTTGTTTTAGTTAGCGGATATTTAGAAGAATATTAATTAGGATATTAAGTATGGGGGAATTGTAGTGGATATAGGTATGATAGATAAACATTAATGTCTTTTGTGAAGCTTCATTGATCTTCCCACCACTTTCTTGATGCACCCTTTAAGGAGTTCACTTAGATAACTTAAAACTTTACATATGTCCATAAGAGAGAACATTAATAAATGATAAAGTTTAAAAATATTGTGTGTATACAATATGTTTCTCTCACCCTTTACTTAAAACCAAAGAAGAGCAAAACAATATTGAGAATATAGCTAGTAAATAGATCAAGGGACAAACCTTAAAACACTAGAAGGTTCTAAAGAAACTATAACACCTAAAGAGAGAAAATAATCCAAAAAATTTAACTCAAAGTAAAAATATTGAAGTTTAACATCAACCCATAGAACCCTATCAACAAGGACAATCACAACTCAGAATAAGAGAAAAATCATAGCAATGACAATTGCAACCCATAAATATAAGGGATAACTCAATTGAGAGAAATAAGTGCTCTCTTTCCTTTTCAAACAAACATATCCTCCATATTCCACTAACTTCCCCCATCTATGGAAAATGCTACATCCATTTGTAGATGCTCTACTTCTATTTTCCTACCTTTGCTCTTGAATGATCAATAATTAGGTTGAGAAAGCAAAACACCATTCTTAGAGATAGTGAAGATTTATCTAAAAGCTAAATCTTCATTTTTATGATCAAAATATTCATCTAAACCTTGATAAAAAATAGGGATTTTTTATTCCAAAACCATTAAAGTTTATGATCCTTCAAAACTACATCGAATCAAATTACTCAAGGACTTAGGGTTCTAAAAAAGGTTGCTAACTCTGCATAGAGGTGAAGAAATAAGCTTAGTAATCTTCTGGATCCCTTCCCAAACTCATAATTTAAAGTTCAATAAAGATCTAAAGAGGACAAAAAGGGTGCAAAGGTGAAAGGGAAGAGAACCTAGACCATATTATTTTCAATTGGAATCAACTTTTAAGAATGAAGTTTCCCACAAGAGATAAGGGAAGAACAAATGACACTTTTATGACAAAATTTATTGAAATGAGAACATCAAAGGGGGAACCCTTCAAAATCAACATGTTGCAACCAAAAACTAGACTTGAAAATGAAATCTGAATGACATGATACCCCAGTTTAGAGGCATCCAATAAAATATAGAATCAAACACATGAATTGAGAGATCCATTAACAGTAGGATCAAATTTCAAAAACACCCCTATCTTGTCTACAAGTTGCTTAATCTTTTCCATGGATGAAAAATCCAATGGGAGGTTGTAAAAATGAATCTATATGAGAATTTTGGTAATAGATTTTACCACTATATCAAAAAATGGTTCTTAGGGGCATAAACATAACCCTACCTTGCCAAAAAACCATAAAATATTCTTTGGGACAAACACATGATGTTATGGGGAGTGAAAATGCATGATAAAATTACATTTACCAGTAAGGAAACCATAGACACAAAAAATATTTACATAATGGTGCCATCCATTTCAAAATCACTGGAACCAAGAGTATTTTACTTTCAAACCATCCAATTAAAAAAACTTTCATTTCTTGTGTGAAACCATCATCCTCTTCTTACAAGTAACATAAATCCATTACCTACTCAGCTAAGGACACAAGAATATCTCCAAAGACTAGGTCCAAAGGTTGCACATCCCTAATGACACAAGGATAACTCATTCATTCCTGCTCAACAAATTCATTTTTTAGCAGATTGCTAACAAAAACTTACACAATTGTCTTTAGATGGGAAAGACTGACATAGTCATGCTAGGGACCAAACCTCGAAACATCATAAGGTTGGATTCTAGATTGACCACAATCATTGCATAAGTGAAATATATTGGGGTCATTTACTCATCCTAGCAAAATGATATAGATGTTTTTTGAAACTAGGGATTATTTTTGAGAAAAATTTAGAATAGGGTTTTTGTCCAAGTCACTCTTTAAAAACTTTGGAGACCTTGACTCCATCCCATCAAACTCCACAAACTAACCCACACTAAATTTTATCACACTCTATTTCTTCTTGCCATTTTGGGTAATGCCCTTACACTATCCTTTAAAACTATTTACAAAAACCCCTTTGCCCTCACTCACAAACTGCTCCTGTACTCTATCATTTCAACTCATACTCGCCATCACACCTTCCATCTATTCATAATATATTATGATTATAAACATTGCATGCTATTTTTTATTTTGGCTATTTTTCATACAAAAGTTAATGTTGAAATTACATTTGAAATTTAAATATTTTGTAGATGAGAAAATCCAGAATAGACTACTGTTCGTAAAAATGACATAGAAAATTAGAGTGAAACAAGGAAAAAAGATATGAAATGTTTGAAAGGGATAAGGTTAAGGCATAGTGAAGGACATACAAGGTATATATATATATATATATATATATATATATATATATATATATATATATATATATATATATATATATATATATATATATATATATAATTAGTTATGCCAAAGGTGCAAGTTATTATAAATGGAAAAAGTGCAAATTAGTAATCGTACCTCACTTGAAACCCATATACGCTTGCTCTATATCATATATTTTGAATGATTTCAAATAATAATAATTTGATATTTATGGTGGAGGTGATGGTGTAAAATGAGATTATGTGTTCTTTCATATGGTAATGAGCTATTTTGGGAGGAGATGTCTTATTTTATAATGAGTGTGAGAAATGGAGAAGCACTCAGAAAGGGTAAGAACATACAACACATGAAAACGATTAAATATTTAAAGGTGCACTAGGTAGTGATGGTAAAGAACACTGACAAAGTATTTCAGGGGATGGATTTGAAGAAGGTCATGTAGGTACATGTACAAACCTATGTAACATATTAAATTATTAAAATATATAAGATATTATATATTTTATATAACAAAATATAATATATTATATCAAGTATTATAATAAATATTGTATATTTACAATACTTAATATAATATATAATTATAAATTAATAATATATATTATTATATATTATACTATTATATTAGATATAGTATCAATATATTTATATAATTAGTCTCAAAGGGTATACTAAAGCCTTAATTTTCCTTTAACTAGTGATGAATTATAATTAACTTACCCAATAAAAAATAATTTGTACTTTAACTCATTCAAATTTATAATGTTCAATCTAGAATGTTGTATTTTGTTTACCAAAATATATGAAAAAAAAATCTTTTTCAACCTATGATTGGTTTAAAATTTAACATGTTATTGTTACCTTCATGTAAATCAAGGTAGTCACAACCAAATATTTATGGTGTTATTAATTCCATCTATAGTGATACATGGTAACTTGAGCATTGCAATGATTTCTATTTATATGAATAGAAATATTTATGTGGCAAAACACATTGAATTTGATTAAATAGGAAGTAGTGTATGAGTGATCAAATTACCTATACCATTGTACAATTCAAATCAAATCAAATCAAAATTGCATTATTAGTTTACCGAGCTCAATAAATCCACAGAAGAATTTCCATTAAATGTCACCCTCAAATTAAAATGTCCATGTCCACACCTTTGCTAGGGATTTTGAATCCTGATGTGGTGAGATCATATGATCAAATTTGAAGGACTGGGCTTAATTTTGACATCAAGGGTATTTATTCATCCATGTTTTACTTCTTTTCTAAATATCATGTTCATGTATCTTGTGAGTTAACAAGAACTTGGGTAATGGCAACTTTGATTTTTTTAATCAATACCCAAATATTCATAAAATATTTATCATGAGGCATAAAATAAACATTATGCCATTCTTAACATTCAGATTGAATTTTTTAGTCACGTAAGAATACAATGCTGATTTTGAAGTAAATCAATTGAACATGAATATTTAACAGTCATTTGAGATAATAGTAAAAGTTTTGTGATTACTGGCAATGTCAAAATTCATTCTTGATTTTCAATCCATTAGGCTAATTATGGGTATTCTAAAAGATAAACTTTTGCATTATTGAAATATTGCAAAAAGAGATGCACTTACAAAGAAGGTATGTGATTTTATATTTTTTTGTTGATTCCTACAATGTTTCCCCCAGTCATTTTGTATAGGCAAGAATCAATTTTTACTTGGACATTTAGTTATAATTACATTCTTGATTTTCTATCAGAATGTCTTTCTTTATTTTGGAGCCATGATTTCTCAACTTTGCCAAAGCTCTTCTAGAATTTTTCTATAGTTATTTTTACCTATTTAGGTTGAAAACTATAACCAAGGGGTCTGGGTTACAAGAAATATCATGGATTAGATGTAATAATCAAGTGGTATATGTGTCTATTTGTAAAATTCAGAAATTTGAAGTTGAATATTAGTTCAGATGACATGAATTCAATAATTTACATGCAATATATTACATAAATATGTGTGTGGAAGATTATCTTTACAAAATCTATCTAGATCTATGTACTGATAAATCTAGGACTAGATAATTTTTATAATTAGTGATCAATGCTAAAGGAAAACTTTCATTTTATAATAGAAATAATTTGTTTTTTTACAGTTTGAAACATGTTCTAGGATTTATTGAGAAGGTAGAATGATTGAAGGTAAAGGGAATAAATACATTTGTGGCATGTTTTTTCTAACTAGAATTCACACTAATAACATTGTTTTTTAAAGGATGCCCATTATTTCATCATTTTGGGGGTAAGTTTCTAATATATTATTATGTTGTATTTCCATGTATAAGTATATTCATCCTTTTCTTAATTTTATTTATTATATATTTTTTTGGTTTAAAGCTAATTTACTATGTTTCCTAAAGACTCTATGGCATATTTTTTTTGGAAGTAACAATTGAGAGGGGAGGGGGGGGGTGAATTAGTATACAACAATTCACATTCACTTTCAAAACCATTCCATCATTCATCAACTTGATTTAGCAACATAAACATGAAAACACATACATCCAAAGCATGACTAAGAGCATACATCACATCTACATGGGAGACCCTCTTGGGGGATAAAACCTAATGAACCCTACAAGATGGGATATAGTCCTATAATGACAAGATCTAATTTAGACTAGATGCAACTGATCAAGGAACTAACATCCCTTATTTTAGTGAGATTGCAACCCCACAAGGAACTACCATACCTATTTAGCTGAGTTACCACAACAACTAGACCTTTAGAAAGTTTCACCTTATACGTAGGCTGAAACCCCCTAGATGTTGAGCTGCCAAAAGAACACCTATGAACATTTCCACCTTTGAACTGATGTCTTCAAAACCTAATGATGAACCTCTGATTATCACTCTTTACCTTTACTCACACTCAATATTCAAACTTGCAAGAGCACTATTATGACAAAAAAATATGCCCTATAGGTCATACACACCATCATCAACCTAATTTATCCTTAAAACCATCTACTAGGCACACATAGGCTTCACCTTTCCTTTTCTCACCATACACACTCTCTCAAATATCCTCTTGAGCATACTCACTCATTCTACCTCTTTTAGGCTTATTAGGTCCAATGACCTATGTGATCACCTTCAACACCTTGCTCAAACAAGCATGTCTAATCCTCTTCACTCTCTACTAGTCCTCACTAACCTATACCTTCTCTTTCAAAGGTTATCTCCTTCACTTGGCTCAACACCCACACAACTAGAATAGGATAAATATGCCTTGTATTTATACCATGCTATTGGTATAACCCATCTTGGTTAGATAATGTACTTACCACACTTTTTACACATTTAAAATAGGTACTCATACACATTACATGTAAGAACCACATAATCCATAGGTTTTCCAATGCTTCATTAGCTCCAAACCACCATTAGGTCTTGGTGAGACCTAAAACCATTAGGCCTTCATACTCACATGTTACATGTGAGACTAATTGGGCCAAATTCATCCTTTACCCATGATTTGAACATATCAAGAATATCTAAAAAATACCCTTGATCACTCCCACAAGGGTCCATTCCATATAGAACACCAAATCCATACTTATACCTACCAATTAGGTCACCTTGTTCTTCAGGTATTCATACACAGAGAACATAGTCTCAAATTTATGGAAAAAATACTCAAATATTTCAAAAATATATATGATTAGATCACATGTGTGAAACCTTAAAGACCTTAGATATACCTCTATGTGCATTAGACACATCAACACATGTTCTAAGCATTCAAAACAACATACATAAAATGACCACTCAGACTGGTCATATATAATCAAAATATAATTAATCTATTTTAACTCTACATATTTGATTAGAGGCATATCATGACAATAAATGCCTTCTCATAAGCCTTAAATAACTATATTACATCTTCATTCTCATTTAATTCTTCAAATATGATTAAAACATCTTCAACTCACCTCTGTAAGATGGTCACTCAAACTACCAGTGCAATCAACAAACATAGTCAAATTCTACTTCTTTGTTCATACTACATATGCTTAATCAAACCTTCATAATGAAAATAAAACATCCTCATGGAGTCTAAAACACCCCCAATATATAATTCATCATGAGATATCAAAACAACATCAATACAAGCTCAATTACCCTTCTTGGGTCACTTGCAGATTAAGCACAAACACACAATAAACTTTAAACCTTAGTATCTTTGACTGTACACACTTTCAGATCTTAAAACTTATATTTATAGATGCACCTTGGAGTCCTCTACAAGTTCACTTATTACACCATAAACAAAATATAGAGCACTAGTTTTTTCCTTTACAAATTCAAATATTTAAATGCAAATGGTCACAGTTAAATCTCAAACATTATACTCGCATCTCATGTCTTCATTACTCAGATTAAACACACACCATTATTTTACTGTATTAATCTTGACCTTTAACATAGTCTACCAATGCTAAACATTAAACCTTGAACATGTTGACCTCATCTTGTGCACTCTTGCAACTTTGACCTTATGTGCTCCATCGATCTCCTGTACATAGTTCGGTCTTTAACAAAGCTAAACAACTATCACTTTGACCTCTTAACTTTAATACACACCATTGACCTCTATCTATACAATCACTTGCTCATCATTTATCTTTGGAAGAAGCTTTATATTTATCTTTGATCAATATTAAATATTGAACACTTGGCACCATCTCGTTGCTTCTTGACTTCTTAGAGAAACACACTCTATCAATGTTGTTTGAACTTTAAATTGTACAAAAATGACTAAGTATAGGAACCATACTTATTTGCCTATAAGGTGAAGTTTTCACCTCCATATCTTTTGCTGTGCTTAGATGCATGATCTAAAATTTGGAACATATGATCTCCTCACATAGGAGAATCCAACCATGTGACAAAATGATCTTGAAACTCTTACACATGTGAGACATAACGATACTAATATTCTCACTCAAATTTTTCTACCATAGATCTAACTATTTAAAAAAACTTGTCTATAAGGCCAACTTTGGACATACATATCTTTTGTCACGCTACAACACTTGACCTAAAATATAACATAAATAAGTAGGCATAAAACTAAACAAACCTTTATGATCACCTTATCTTGAAACATCAACACATTTGAGATATTCCACCATCAAAATGCTTACTTGGCTCTTTCTTACCTCATGAAAATTTGGCTAAGTATGGGAAAACATTGTCAAACTGCCTAGGAGCCCATCTTTGCACTACATATTTTTTGATGTGATTTAGTGCATGATTTTAAATTTAGCACAAATCAAATAGGGATTAATGTGATCACAACCATATGTCACACATGGAAATTGTGAAATCAACAAACTACCTACTTAGATTATCTGCCACTAGACCTAAAATGTCTATATGAAAACAATGGACAAGCAAATGAATTCCAATTATGCACACAAGAACTCAATGCATAGAAAAGATATTAGGGACCTATTTCATATATTAAAATTACCATTCTCATCCTTAAACATCTCTAATCATGGAAAAACTAAAGATCAACCGATCATACTTCAAGCACACTAGGACAAGCACATTACATACTTTGTCATTGTCACTTAGGCTATCAAAGCACTTCATCCATTCACTTGGACACCTCCATGAAATAAATATATCATCATTGAATACTCTCCAATAATTCCCCCCTTTTTCATTTATGTCAACAACCATCATATATAAAAGTATAACTCACCTTTCTTCTCTCTCTTTAAGCACACTCACAATAAGAACTTTCTCCTTCTTTGACATAATGACAAAAGTAAGCACCTAATGATCTTGATGACTTGAAAAGACTGCCAAGAGGAGAGGACCACCTTAGAAATATGATACAAAATCCACCTTACCTTGAGCCTACCTCTTCTTACCTTGACAACTTCCTCTTGATCCATGCCAACACTCTTTTCAACCAAGCACTGCAACAAATGAATAAAGAACACACAAAAATATTGAAATATGATGGAAATCAACTTGAAACATCTAAGAGAGACTCCCCCTAATATTTTTGAGCCATTTCATCACATGAAAATTTTTATATCTCCATACACCATAAAGAAACACCATACATGCTTACTAGCCTTCTCTCTCAAGCTACTATAAGGACCACCAATAAAACTTCATGCCACTCACCAAATAAGAAACATGCTCTCGACCAACCTAAGAACTCTCTTTGAAACAAATAAACCTTGACATTTTGGATAAACTAAGCAAGAATCCCTCTTCTTCAAACTAAGCCTATCTAGTCTCCTTGTAGCCCTACCTAAAATTTGTAGAGCGAACAACTTTTAATAGACACATTCAAGACCTAAAACTTCATATCTAAAGCACTCTCATATGCCCTCTTAAGGACACCAATATGCATCACTTATCTCATCCTCTGCAACATACTTCCTTTAGATCTTTATGAATCTTGATTTGATAACCCATTTGGTTTATTCAACCTCCTTCTAGTCAATGTCCACTTTTTAAACTTATTACACACCTGGAGACAACCATTACATACTTATAGACTAAGATTTGAGATTCCACACCTTTGGGAACCCATACATACTATCCTATATATTTTGACCTGTAACAAGATAGATAAACTTGAGAACACACAAAAACCTCCATACCTTCTTTCTTAGATTCAACTACTCAATCTTATGATCCTAGGACCTGACCAATTACAAAGCTCCCCATAAATTAATGCTTCACCAATAACATGACATCATCAAAAAGTCTTCAAATACTATCCAACCATAGTTAATTCTCATATGGAGATACCTCATCTTCAAAATATTGTGAACTTCCATGGCATACACAACTATTCAAGAAGACTTTAACATGTTTAGTAAGATCTAGAACATAAGCCTAGAAGAAATACCTTTAGCTTATAGGCTTACCTCACATCTACCATAAATTGATATGCAATTAGATATTTGAAACTCACCTTTATACTAGAGCATTCAAACCATGATCAACAAGCTAACTCCTTCTCAAGATAAGACCACTAAGATTATTTAAAATCTTCTTTTCTCCAATAAAATATATATATATATATATATATATAATGCACAAACATACCTTGTTTTCATACTATTGGTCCCCAAAAATGTCACTCATTTTTGGAATAACATAGGAGCTATCTTTGGTCCTGCAGGGACAAAATTATCTCTTCCCTTCTTGAAAATTTGTTCTAAGCTTTCAAATTCCTCATTTTTCAAGCTTTTTTAGTAAAGGGATTAGCAAGTTCAAGGGTTCAATGGGTTCAAGGTTCAACGTCATCGGCAGGAGTTGAGTGCACCTGACAAAGTTCAAAGTTTAACCATTTCAAAGGTTTCACGGCCCCGAGCACTTAATGAGTCTCAAAAGCTTGAACCATTGAACCGATTGAACGTTGAACCATTTTGGTTCATCAATTCAACAGGTTCAATGTTTAATCAGTTCAATGCATGGGTTCAAGGGTTCAAAGGTTGCCTCAATTATGAAAAGAAGCACGCGTAATAAGAAGAGTCAAGCGGATGCTGCCAAGTGTCACTGGTTGAGCCCCATTATGCTTTGTTTATGAGAAGTGGAAAAAGCTGCCACATGTCCCTTTTGAAGCTCGTCAGAAGCTACCACATGTCAACATCCACATTTCCTTCCTTCCATTCCACTATATTGAGTAAAGACCATGGAGGGCCCTGGGGTGAATGACTAAATTGAAGCAGAAGCTACCACGTGTCTGCATCCATGTGACTATTTTGTGACTCAGTGGAACATGACACATGTTAGCATTCACTTTTTAGAGTTCCTTATAAGCTGCAGGGTCCCTTTCGACAAAGTTTCTCTCAGAGTTTCATGGAGGGTGACAAGTGGCAACCATAGAAGGCTTCGAGTTGTTTTTCCTTAGAGCAGCAGACTGTGCCATGTGTCCCATACAGAGAGTGGCAAAGGATAACAAGTGTCATCATCTACAAGAGCCCGACTGAGCCCCAAACATTTCTACAATGTCACAAAGGCCTAAGAAGGTGGATGCTACCAAGTTTCAATAGTGGAAGATGCCATGTGTCTCTGGTAAGATTCAGTGGAAGATGCCATGTGTAACTTGTTTGATGCGGTGGAAGGTGCCACGTGTCAAAAATTGGGCACACTCAAATATAGAGGCATGCATAGAGCCAAGGAAAGATTTCCTTCAGATAAATTGTTTGAAGGAATTCCTTCAGACATTTTGTCTGAAGGAAATAAAGGGACCAATAACCCACCAAATAAATTGAAGCTCGAAGGCCACTTGGAAGATCCTGAAAGGTAGACACCTTTGCAGAGGGACACTCAACATTTGGAAATGAACCTTTTTCAAAGACCCCGAAGGGCATGTTCCCTTCGAGAAAGGTTTGAGACTCAAAGTGCAGCAGATGCTGCCAAGTGTCACATGCCAAGACACAGTTTCAAATGAAGCCTCAAAGTGCAGAACTTGCCATGTGTCCTCACCTACGTCATAGTGGAAAGTGACCATAGTAAATGAGAAAGACACGAGAGAGTTGCTAAGAAGAATGACAGGCCCGCAAATGTCATATCTATCACAATGAAGTGTCTGTTGATTTTTATAGACTTAAAGCATGGACCTAAATGCATTCAAAGAGCCTAAGACCAGGGCCAAGAGAAGGGAGAGACAAAGAAGGAAACTCAGTAGGAGTTATTTCCAGTGGGTGAAATAGTTTGCTGGGTAGACATTTTAGGGCTTGCAAACATTGAAAGTGCCATATATTTGTCCCCTTTGAGATAAATGTAGAATAGACAGTTGCGTGGCTAAGTAAGTGATGGAATGAGTGGTTCAAACTCAGGAGGCACTAGAGATGAATCGACATGCCATAGTTAAGACAACCACCCTATTTTCAATGCAGTCCTTTGACAAACTTGGAAATACATTCAAGGCATTGAATGCACAACATGGGCCATTCTATGGAACTAAGTGCCAAGCTTCCCTTAGGCCTCTATATAATGTAATCTCTTATATCATTTGAAGGGAGATCTTCCTCTTACCAGAAGTGAAACTCTTCCCAATTTGAAAGGCATTACTGAGACTTTGAGCTCAAATTATTGTTCATATTTATTTGATTGAATAAGAAAGCAAGTTACTTGTAGACTTTGTGTTGTTATAGCTTGTGATACTTTAGGATATTGTTCTTATGTCTATCTTCTGAAAGCATTCTTATTTATTTGATTTAATAAGCATAACTAGTGGAGGTGATAAGGAAGGTGTCCTGAAGCCAACTACTTTTAGACTTTGCACTGTCATAGTTGTCTTCAGTGTGTGTTTTTCCTTTTTGTTTTTGTGTAAAGGACCTTGGGATGACTTTATGCCCTAATTATTATTTGTACCTCACTCTAGGGTAGTCAAGGTGGAGACTTTATGCTATATCTTAGATTGTTGGTTACTTTTTACTCAGTTACTAGTCACTTGTTACTAGAAAGAGTCTTGTTGTTTGTAAGAACAAGTACTTATGAAAGAAGAGAAGTGCCTTCTATCAGTTTACCAAGATTTCTACTATCTAGGAAGGGATTTGGATCTTGGTTGAATGTTACTTCTGAAAGAAGAGAAGTGCCTTCACCAATCACCCAGTATTTCTCTTCTATTTGTTAGCATCATCTTTGAAAAAAGAGAGATAGATGGTTTATCCCACCCCTGTGTCTTAATTTCTACTTATATATATAGTATATAGCCTCGTATATTTAATAGGGAACCTCCCCTTGATGAGAGGATAGATTTTTCCCCTTTGGATCTGATAAACCTGCAACATTGGATGACCAATCTCCCTATGTTGTGGTGATAAGAACTATTTTGGTCACCAATTAGCTAGAAGATGATTTGGTTGCCCTAACTGGTGACCAAAATAGTTCCTATCACCACAACATAGGGAGATTGGTCATACAATGTTGTAGGTTTACCACATCTAAAGGGGACAAATCTCTCCTCTCATCAAGGGGAGGTTCCCTATTAAATATACGGAGGCTATATACTATATATATAAGTAGAAAGTAAGACACAGGGGTGGTATAAACCATCCATCTCTCTTTTTTTAGAGATGATGCTAACAAACAAAAGAGAAATCTTGGATGATTGGTGAAGGCACTTCTCTTCTTTTAGAAGTAACATTCAACCAAGAGCCAAATCCCTTCTTGGATAGTAAAAATCCTGGTGAAGCGATAGAAGGCACTTCTCTTCTTTCAGAAGTGCTTGTTCTTGCAAACAACAAGACTCTTTCTGGTAACAAGTGACTGGTAATTGGGTACAAAGTAACCAACAATCTAAGATCTAGCACAAAGTCTCCACCTTGACTACCCTAGAGTGAGGTACGAAGAAAAATGGGGCCATAAAGTCATCCCAAGGAACTTTACATAGAAATAGAAAGGAAAAACACACACTGAAGACAACTATGACAATGCAAAGTCTGAAAGTAGTTGGCTTCATGACACCTTCCTTATCACCTCCACTAGTTTTGCTTGTTCAATCAAATAAATAAGTATGCTTTTAGAAGATAGACATAAGAACAATCTCATAAAGTAGCACAAGCTATAACAACACAAATTCTACAAGTAGCTTGCTTTCTTATTCAATCAAAGAAATATGAACAACAATCTAAGCTCAAAGTCTTAGTAGTGCCTTTCAATTTGGGCAAAGTTTTGCTTCTGGTAAGAGGAAGATCTCCCTTCAAATGATATAAGAGATTACATTATATAGAGGCCTAAGGGAGGCTTGTCACTTAGCTCCATAGAATGGCCCATGCTATGCATTTAATGCCTTGCATATATTTCCAGGTTTGTCAAAGGACTACATTGAAAATAGGGTGGCTATCTTAACTATGGCATGTCGATTCATCTCTAGTGCCTCCTCTTAAGCTTGAATCACTCATTCCATCACCTGCTTAGCTGTACAACTATCTATTCTACCTTTATCTCAAAGGAGACAAATAGACAGTGCTTTCAATGTTTGCAGGCCCCAAAATATCTACCTGACGAATTGTTTCACCTGCTGGAAATAACTCCTGTTGAGTTTCCTTCTTTGTCTCTCCCTTCTCTTGGCCCTAGTCTTAGGCTCTTTGAATGCATTCAAGTCCATGATTTAAGTTTGCAAAAATAAACAGATACTTCATTGTGATAGATCTGATGTTTGCAGGCCCATCATTCTTCTTACCAACTCTCTCGTGTTTTTCTTATTTACTATGGTCACTTTTTGCTGTGACGCAGGTGAGGACATATGGTGAGTTTTGCTCTTTGAGGCTTCATTTGAAACTATGTCTTAGCATGTGACACTTGGCAGCTTTCACTGTACTTTGAGGCTCAAACCTTTCTTGAAGGGAATATGCCCTTCAGGGTCTTTGAAAAAAGTCCATTTCTGAATGTCGATTGTCCCTCTGCAAAGGTGTCTGCCCTTCAAGATCTTCCAAGTGGCCTTTGGGCTTCAATTTCTTTAGCGGGCTATTGGTTCCTTTATTTCCTTCAGACAAAATGTCTGAAGGAATTCCTTTAGACAATTTGTTCAAAGGAAATCTTTCCTTGGCTCTATGCGTGCCTCTATATTTAAGTGTGCCCCATTTTTGACACGTGGCACCTTCAGCTGCATCAAACAAGTGACATGTGGCATATTCAGCTGAATCTTACCAGAGACACATGGCATCTTTTGCTATTGAAACTTGGTAGCATCCACCTTCTTAGGCCTTTATGACATCATATAAATGTTTGGGGCTCAGTCAGGCTCTCGCAGATGATGACACTTGTTAACCTCCACCACTCTCTGCATGGGACACGTGGCATGATCCACTACTCTTAGGAAAAACAACTTGAAGCCTTCTGCGGTTACCACTTATCACCCTCCACAAAAATATGAGAGAAACTTTGTCAAAAGGGACCCTACAACTTATAAGGAACTCTAAGAAGTGAATGCCAACATGTGTCACATTATACTGAGTCATAAAATAATCACACGAATACAGACACATGACAGCTTCCGCTTCAATTTAGTCATTCACCCTAGGGCCCACCATGGTCTTTACTCAATACAGTGGAACAAAAGGAAGGAAATGTGGATGTTGACACATGGTAGCTTCTGACGAGCTTTAAAAGGGACATGTGGTAGCTTCTGCCACTTCTCAGAAATAAAGCATAATGGGGCTCGATCGGTGACACTTGGCAACATCCGCTTGACTCTTCTTATTGTGCACACTTCTTTTCATAACTAAGGCAAACTTTGAACCCTTGAACCCATGTGTTGAATTTATTGAACATTGAACCCATTGAATTGATGAACCAAAATGGTTTAAGGTTCAATCGGTTCAATGGTTCAAGCTTTTGAGACTCATTAAGTGCTTGGGGCCATGGAACCTTTGAAATGGTTGAAATTTGAACTTTGCCGAGTGCACTCAACTCCTGTCGATGACATTGAACCTTGAACCCATTGAACCCTTGAACCTTTTGAACCTGCTAATCCCTTTACTAAAAAAGCTTGAAAAATGAGGAATTTGAAAGCTCAGAACAAATTTTTGAGAAGGGAAGAGATAATTTTGTCCTTGCAAGACCAAAGATAACTCCTATGTTATTCCAAAAATGAGTGACATTTTTGGGGACCAACACATACATCCTCATCAAACAATATCTAACAACCACCAAGCTTCTTCTGATTGATAAGTGTCTCCTTAAAGCCTATATAGAGACACCCCTTTGACACGATAAGACTAAAATTCCAAAAACTCAAGAGACTCCTATATCTCCATACATTTATCTGACTTATAGTCCTATCTCATCATCTAATTGATTTTTAATGGATTCTTAAATTCATTCTTTACTTCAAATTTGTCAATAAATGCTAACAACATAAACCTTAGACTTTCCTTTATTTTTATTTCTTTTTCCACCTTGACAAACAATCCATCAGAACTTTTAGACTCAATAGAGTTAGTATCATTAGTATTTACTACCTTAGGTATCCATACTAAAGTTTTAATATTCTTGTTTTCTTGTAACCTTCTTATCCACTTGATCCTTGAGCTTATCCTAAATTACAACATAGCCTTATATAACAACTTTCTTATCAACCTTATGACTAGAATAATTGGTAATGATTACCTTTGGTTTCCATATCTAAGTTTTTCATTTCTCAAGCCTTTTACGAGATCTATATCCTTTGACATAACTTGAAGACCTCATAACACCATTTGGATAGAATCTAGTAATATGTCCACTCTTATGACAATTGAAACAAATAACATCATTCACACCTTTTGACATATTTGAGCTATGATCAATCTTTGGCCAAAAACTCCTATCATCACTCCATGGATATACATAATTGAATTACTTTGTTCTATAGTCCTTAGCTCTATAACCATATTTATTATAGGTATAATAATGACCATGAAATAAACTAGCATATCTTGAAGTATTTGGTTGTCTAACATACCTTCTTGTATTACTTTCAGAGCTTGTATTCTCCTTGGCTTGATAAAAATTCTCATGCTCCTTTATTAGTTTGTTCAACTAGTATATGATCTATTTGTGCTCATTATTTAAAAAATTTATCTCAATTTTCATCTCATCAAGCTCACCTTTCTTTGAACTATTTACTTCTTCTAACTGAGTCTTAAGATGTCTGGCATTTTGTTGGAGAGTTGTCATAATGATGTCATGGTGGTGTTATAGAGGTTCCCTATTAAGTGGATGAAGTGCCTTCATAGTCTAAGTGACAATGAAAAAATTTGTAATGTGCTTGTTATTTTATGACAAAGTGTGCAATGTTCTTGTTCTAGTGTGCTTTATGTATGGTTATTGATATTTAGTATTGATAAAGGTTGAAAAGATCAGGGATGACTATAGAGGATTGAACATGTGAAAGGGGTAATATAAGATTTGATACATGCTTTGAGAGTTTGTGTAAATAAATATAATTCATCTAGTTGATCATAGTTCTCATCTATACACTTTGGGTCTAGTGATAGAAAAGTTGAGTTGGCAATTTGATGATATCACCATTGCCACATTAGGAGTCAAAGGGAGATGGTCATATGGTTGTGATTATTGTAATCCCTAGTTGTTATGTACCATATCTCAAGTCACTCATTGATGTGTGGTCAAAGATATGAGGGTGTAAAGTTGGCTTCTAAGACAAAGTTCACTATTTTCCCATAGCTAATTTTGCAATATGGCTAGAAAGAGCCGAGTAAGTAGTTTGATGATATAATATATCACACATATAGATGTTTCAGATGAATTTGATCATATGGGTTTGTTGAGATTTTAACCAAGTTTATTTGAATTAATTTCTAGATCATGTGATGTAGCATGTCAAAATATATGTTTTTATAAAGTTGGGCTCCTAAGTAGATTGACTATGTTTTTCCATACCTGGCCAATTTTGCAGTGTGGTAGAAAGAGCTGAGTGATCATTTTGATAGTGTTATAGCTTACACATGTGAAGGTGTCAAGATAATATGATCATATGGGTTTGTTCAATTTTTAGCAGAGATGATTTGTGATAAGTTTGAGATTATGCACTAAAGTGTGGCAAAATTTATGCTTGATCAAAGTTGGCCTCTCAAGCAGATTTTGACATTGTTGGCTCTGTGATAGAAGTTGATGAGAAGGCATGTTAATGGTATTATATCTTTCACACATAAGATTTTCAAGATTAGTGATTCATATGATTGGATTATCCTAAGGAAGGAGATCATTTAGTCCAAATTTGAGATCTTATGGGTAAGCACAAAAGAAGTTATTGAGGTGCAAAAATGGCTACTCATGCATATTGACATGGTTCTCATAGTCATTTTTGGAAGTGTTAAATCTCGAGCAAGATCGATAGTACATAAGTGCTCCAAGGAGTTAGGAGGAAACAAGATTAGGATAGGTGCATGATGTTTAAATTTGGAGTAAAGGTACAAGATAAATATCCAATGGTGAGTAGGTGTTTATACATTTGATCGAACAGTGAGCATTGATTGATAAAGTCCTATTTAATCCATAGAGATTAATGGAGCCTATTGAGTCAACATTTTTAGATGGCACAAGATGAGGTCAAAATAATATAAGTTTAACATTTGGATTTGATAGTATATGCATTAAAGCCTAGGCAAGATCAATGGTGTGAGATTGATTCTGAGCTAAGAGTCCATGAGATTTGAGCATTATGTTTGAAGGATAATTGTGACCATTTCCATTTGAATATTTGAATTTGTGAAAAAAATACTAGTGTCTAGTTTTTGGACCATATCTTTTGATAGAAGATGATTTTGCTCATGCAGTAAAAATAAATAGTTTAGAAGACTTCAAGGCACATATGGTAATATGGATTTGAAGATCTGAAAGTATGTGAAAACAAAGTTATTAAGCTCCAAAGTTGACTATGTTTTTGTATATGTTCTGCAAGTGACCTGAGAAGGATATTCAAGCTCATGTAGTTCTTATTTTGATGTTTCTTAGTGAATTAGATATTAGGGAATATTATAGACTCAATAGGATGGTCTATAAGTATTTTAGAGGTTTGATCAATCTATCTTGAGTATAAACATTGCTTAAAAAGTTGAATGTATGTTTGTTAATGGTGTTCTTATGTATAAGGTCTCTATTTTATTTGTTTGAGTATATGTAGAGATGAGCTAAAGTGGATGCAATATTTTGATGATGTCATAAGGGACATAATGAGTGGACCTAAATTTTTATAACTAGTCCTATGTTCTTTTTATGCTTAGAGAAGTGTCAAAGAGATGAGTGTGTCTCCACAGGACCTAAAAGTGACTTAGGCCTATTTAGAAGGGGACTATGTTTAAGTGTGACCTATGTGAGACGCTTAAGGGTAAAGGCATATTTTGTGGTTGATAAAGATATATTGTGATCTTGATTTCTCTATATATATTAGAACCAAATATGTTGGGTTCGAGACTATGTAAGTGTGAGACTTTGATGTGAGAGAATTGAAGAGTGAAGAGAAGTAGTGGAGAGTGAGAGTGCCTATCTATTGGGTTGATGAGAAAAAGAGTTCAAGGAATATTTGTATGATTTGTAGATCATGTTTATGATGTTGATATAGTGTTTTTATAGTGTGAATTTTTGAAAAGAGATATACCTATGTGAAAGGCTTGTTTAAGAAAGAAATAAAGGTTATGTAAGGGTCATATAATCAAGAGGTCCATCATCAGGTGTTGTAGACATCAATAATAAGGTGGAAGTGTTCTTCTCAATGAAGGTCTAAAGGAATTGATCTTCCTAGGGACATTTTATCTTTTTAAAATAGGGTTTCACTAAAAGACCTTTAATCTAAAGGACTTGATCAAGGTTATAGGTCAAAAGGACTTGGCCAAAGGTTCCTGATCAAAAGGACTTGATCAATATCTTGTTTGTGATCTTCTTATAGGATAATAGTCCATGTATTTGTAGGCTTGAGAGTGGGTTTTATTCCCCAAGAGGGTTTCTCATGTAGACTTTGTGTTGTGTGTGTGATCTTGCTTATGATCATTGATTCACTATTATGAATGATCTATATGTTTTATGAATGCTTGTGATTGAATGCTTAAGTAACTGAAAGGGTTTGGAAAATTTATTGGATTATTTTCCACCACTGATTCACCACCCCTCTTAGTGGGTTTTACCTCTAAAAATTAATATTAGAGCAAGGTCCTTTGGTAAAAATTTGATAGCTTGAAGGTGATCCAAGTTAAAATGGTTAGTTAGAATATGCAAGGTGTTTTCTTCACTAAGCAAGCATCAATGTTCAATGGATCCAATTATGCTTTTTAGACTGCCAGGATGAGGACATACATTATGTCCCTAGTGTTTGATATATGGCAATATATTGTGGATGGTTATGTTGTTCCTACTATTCCTCCATCTAGTGTTTCAGATAAGAATCTATTTGAGAACAACTCTAAGATAATGAATGCCATCATTTGTGGTCTTATAGAAACTAGGTTCACCAAAGTAATTCATTTCACATGTACAAGGAAATATGGGATAAATTAAAGACTATTTTTGAAGTAGATTCAAAGGTTAAGCTAGATAATTTGAAGACTCATATAATGTAATTTGAAAGTCTCAAGATGAACAAAGAAGATAATGTGGCATCCTTTCTATAGAAAGTTGATGAGGTTGTGAACATCATCAGAGGTCTTGGAGAGAATCTTAAAGAGACTATAGTTATTCAAAATGTATTATTGTCTCTATCCCCCAAGTTTGACATGAAAATATCTATTATTGAAGAGAGTCATGATCTTACTCTGTTGAAGATGGATCAATTGAATGACACCCTTACCACCTATGAGATGAGGAAAAATGATGATATACCTCCAAATAAGGAATCAACTTTAATGATTGAAATGTAGACAAAGAAGTTCCAAGGTAAGAAAATCAAATAGGATGACATTCCTTAATTTATTTGATTTCAATAAAATTGAAAAATAGCTCAGGTAAGTATAAAGGTAAGCTACCCCTCAAATTCTTCAATTATGGTGAGGTAGGATATTTTGCTAATAAGTGCCTTCATAAGTATAAGAAAGATGATGCTAAAGAGCATGATCAAGGTCATGATGATGGTAAGAGATATTTTAGGCTTGATAAAAGCAAAAAGGGGTTCATAAGTTTTGATAATAATAAGAAGTACTTCAAGGATAAGAAGAGCCTATACACCAAAGAAGATTGTGGCTCAACATAAGAGAGTGAAGATAGTGTCTCAGAATATGGTCATGAAGATGATGGATTTATTGAAGATGAAGCTCTGTTCATGGTTGAGGAAGGAATTTTCTCACTTTAAAAGGTGTCTACTTGGATTGATTTAGATGATGATGAGGATGAGGTGGACTCTGAGATTGCACTAGCTAATACTCATGAAGAACTGAAGATTGAGAAGAAGATAAATAATAAGATGAAATCTAAACTCAAAGAATTTGAGGATCAATTCAATGTGTTTGAGGCAATAAATGATGAAGATGCCAAGGAGCATGAAGATATGGTCAAACATCTCAATTGTTAATTGGAAGTCCTATATACTAGCCTAAAAACTAAAGAACATGAATGTGTAAGGTATGTTACTAAAAACGAATCATTGAAATTTGAGTTAAAGAAGGTATATAGTAAGGTAATGAATTTATGAGATTTGAAAAGAGATCAAGTGATCTAGATAACATTATGAATGATCAAAAACATGCAAGTGATAAGACTAGTCTTGGTTACAAAGAAGAATTAAAGACTACAACTCAAGACAAGATGGAGACTAATGTGATCAAGATGGATCAACCTTTAAATAAAAATAATCATATAAGGAATGAAGGTGTTGGAATAATAAATAAAAATCAGATCAAACAACCAAATGCCATGCGGTATGCAAATTTCAATGATTACTACTATACTTGTAATCTATTTGGTCATAGAGCTAGAAAATGTAGAAGACTTGCTAAGAATGAATTTGCTTGAAACAATGATGGGGGTCATCAATAAAAAGGTGTAATCAAGGTTGAGTGCCTCAACTATCATGATGTTGGAAACTTTGAAATTTTTTGTCCATTTAAGGTAAGACAAACTGAGTTTCCTTCAAGAGATATTGAGTGCTATGACTATTATGAACTACAACACATTGTAAGATTTTGTCTAAATCTAAAAAGGTAGAAAGATATTTTTACAAAAATTTTGGTGTGCTTTAATTATGAATATAGAGGTCACATTGCTAGGTTCTACAAGCAAAGTCCTATAAGATAAAATAGGTTTTATCAGGCTCTTAGAGTGAAATAAAGAAGAAAAGTTAATACATGGAAACCAAAGGTGGTAAGTATCAATCATGATGATACTGAAGGTCTAAGTAATATATTTTCTATGGTGGAGAATGCTTCTAAAATTGAAGAGTCTTAAGAGGTCTCATTATCTTCTCATGTTGAGAATGAAGAGACTAGGCTCAAGAGGAAGACCAAGGTACTAGTTGAGTCTAGCTCTTAGGTTTGTATGGATCTAAGTAAACATCATGTTGCTATTGAACAAGTACCTAGTGATGAGGATCCAAGCTAAAAGAAATATTCTTCAAATGAAAACATATTTAATGAATCTGTATTATATCCATATATTATCAATTCAATCATTGAAGAAAAGGAGAATTTTGTAGTGGATTAGGAAGTTATTTATCATAAGCCAAAGAAGAAGAAGAAGAACTATAAGTATTAGATGACCAAGGAGGAGAAAGAATAGGAGGAGTTATGGGCAAATCCTAATTACACACCATGATAGAGATTTATGGTGTAGAGGAGGTATTTATATATGCTTATTAAGAGACTCCTTTCAATGGAGAAGCAAGTTTGTATGCTAAAAAATGATAAATTAGATAAGGTTTTTGGTTAAGAGGGAGCAATAAGTTTATGAGTCTATTTCAGAGGTTTGTAAAGGAGTTGTAGTTTGCAAGGTCATATTGAAGGTTCCAAGATAGAAAAAGAGGTTTGTGTTTTATCAAGATAATATTTTTGCATACAAAGATTTTTTGATCTTATTCTAGCATGCTCCAAGTGGTTTTTTGATATGAAGGTTTGTTAAAGTCAATTTGGAGATTTTTGTTAGCTCTCAGGTTTCTCAGTTTGTGCTTAAGAGCTTGTAGGTCCTAAAATGGGTTATAGGAAGTCAAGGTTCACAATGGTATAGAAGCTCAAATCTTGGTCTAGATGCTAATGATTATATTGAGATGTACAATAAGTTTCAGAAGTGGATATTGATTGGAAGGTGTTATGTTGAATCTGTTTGTTTTGAGATTCTAAGGTTCTGGGCTCTACTATAAAAGTGGTCTGCCTTATGTGTTGAGGTTTAAAGCTTATTAATTTGTTTATTAGACTAAATGGGTGGTCAAATCAAGATTCATAAATATTTGAAGGTTTGTGGTTCTCTATTTATTCAAGTTTTTGTTATAATGTTGGGCTAATTGGATAGTTGGTTTGTGAAGGAAGTTTATTACAGAGGATGATCCTAGTGATAAAAATTGGTATGCTTGAGGGGGCATATGAGAGTACTCTAGATATTTATTTTTAGGTCCTAAAGTTGTGTCTACTAAAAAATTGTGGGATATGCAAGGTTCAAGTAGGGCTACAAGGAGGTTGGACAGGCCTAGTTTGAAGAGAAGTGTTCTTTTACTCAGTTTCTCCAAAAGGGAAAGGTATGAGTATCTGAAGGTATTTTATTAGGTTGGTTTAGTGCATGCTTCCTATTTTTTATAGTGTAGATGCAGAGTTGGTGGTCATGGAAGTATATTGAGAAAGAAGGCTAGTTAGCCTGCATAATGGTTCTTCATGGTGTATGGAGATCTAAAGATGCTAAAGTGATGCAATTACTCATAAATATTAAGGGGAGTCCTTCTAAAATTTATCTTGGTAAGTTACATTAGATTTTAGTATTTTGTGTGTTCTATCTTCATTAGTTGCTGTGCTTGTGAAGAAGAGTGTTGGCATGGAGCAAGAAGAAGTTGTCAAGAAAAGAAGAGGTTGGCTCAAGGTAAGGGGGAGTTTGTATCATCTTTATAAGATGGCAATTTTCTATTTGATAGTATTTTTATTTCCTCAAGATCATATTGTGCCCACCCTATCATTGTGTCAAAGGGGGAGAAAGTTATTGTTGGGAAGAAAGTTCTTATTTGTGGGAGTGCTTTGAAGAGAGAGAAAGCTATATATTACTATATTGATGGGTGTTAAAATCAATGAAAAAGGGGGAAATTTTTGGATATTTTTCATAATGATTTCATAGTGGTGTCATGGAGGTTCCCTAGTGAGTGGATGAAGTGCCTTGATAGTCTAGGTGATAATGACAAAGTGGGCAATGTGTTTGTTCTAGTGTGTTTTATGTATGGTTGGTTGATCTTCAATATTGATATAGCTTGAAAGGATCAATGATGAGTACGGAGGATTGAGCATGTGCAAGGGGTCATATAATATGTGATCCATGATTTAAGAGTTTGTGTGCATAAGTAGAATTCATCTGGTTGATCATAGTTCTCATCTAGATACTTTGGGTCTAGTGATAGAAAAGTTAAGTAGGTAGTTTAATGATGTCACCATTGTCACATGAGGAGTCAAAGGGAGTTGGTCATATGGTTATGATCACTATAGTCCATAGTATTATGCACTAGATCTCACTTCATGCATAAAAATATAATCAAAGATATGAGGGTGTAAATTTGACTTTTAAGACATATTTCACTATTTTCCCATACTTTGCTAATTTTGCAATATGGTTAGAAAGAATCGAGTAACCAGTTTGATGATAAGATATCTTGCATATGTGAATGTTTCAGGTGAAGGTGATCTTATGGGTTTGTTGAATTTTTGACCTAGTTTATTTACACTATTTTATAGATCATGTGATGTAGTGTATTAGAAAATATGCTTTTGCAAAGTTGGGCTCCTAAGCAGATTGACTATGTTTTTCCATAATTGGCCAATATTGTAGTGTGGCAAAAAGATCCAAGTGAGCATTTTGATAGTGTTATATATTGAATGTGCAAAGGTGTCAAGAAAATATAATCATATGGGTTTATTTAGTTTTGAGTAGAGCATATTTGAGATAAGTTTGAGATCATGCACTGAAGCGTGGTAAAATTTATACTTGATCAAAGTTGGCCTCTTAGGTAGATTTGGACATTGTTGGCTTTGTGACATAATTTGATGAGAAGGCATGTTAATGGAGTTATATATCACATGCATGAGATTTATAGGAGTAGTGAGTCATATGGTTAGATTCTCCTAAGGAAGGGGATCATCTAGTTCAAATTTGAGATCTTACGAGTGAGCATAGAAAAAGTTATTAAGGTGAAAAAATGACCACTCATGCATATTGACAGGGTTCCCATAGTCATTTTTAGAAGTGTTAAATCTCAAGCAAGATCGATGGTGCACGAGTGATCCAAGGAATTAGCAGGTAGAGAGATAAGGATAGGTGCATGAAATTTAACATCTAATTAAAGATACAAGATAAGAATCCAATTATGAGCACCCATTCGTACATTTTATCAAATGGTGATTATTAAGAGGTGCATCATCAAGTGTTGAAGACATCGATTCTAAGGTGGAAGTGTTATTATCAAGGAGGGTCTAAAGGAATTGATATTCCTTAAGGGTAGTTGCTCCTTATGGAAGAGGGTTTCACTAAAATACCTTTGATCTAAATGACTTGATCAAGGTTGTAGGTCAAAAGGACTTGATCAGTCTCTTATTTGTGATGCTATAATAAGATAGTAGTCCATGTGTTTGAAAGATTGAGAGTGGGTTTTAATCCCCAAGAGGATTTCCCATGTAGAATTTGTGTTATGTATGTGATCTTGTTTATGATCATTGATTCACTATTATAAATTATCTGTATGTTTCATGAATGCTTGTGATTGAATGCTTAAGTAATTGAAAGGGTTTGAAAATTGTATTGGATTATTTTTCACCACTGATTCACCCACCCTTTAACACATTATTCTTCTCTTGTCTTCATATTTTCATTAGCTACCCCTAACTGATCCTTGATATTGTTGATCTATTTTTCATCTTCTGATTCCTTTTGTTATTTTTCACACTTGCCAATATTGACTATTAATTTTTCATACTCATCTTTCATAGAAATAAGATCAATTTTCATTTGAACATATTCATCTCCTTTATCTCTCATGCTTGAACATGCAGCCTCTAGCTGAATTATAAGAACTTGGATAGTCTCATTATCCCTATTAAATTATTTAACCAAGTCATCCTTCATTATATATCATTTCTCTTTAATATGACTAATATGTTCTTAAAGAATTTTAACCATTGATCTTAACTCAAAATTTTATTTCTTCAACTGTTTATCCATCTTATGTTATTTAGGATCTTCAAGATGTTAAGCTTCCTCCAAAGGACCCACTCAGATGTGAATTGTTGGAAGTAACAACTGAGATGGGGGGGACGAATTAATATACAACAATGCACATTCACTTTCAAAACCATTCCACCATTCATCAACTTGATTTAGCAACATAAACATGAAAGTACATACATCCAAAGCATGAAAAAGAGCATACATCACATCAACACTACATCTACATGGGAAACCCTCTTGGGGGATAAAACCCATTGAAACCTATAGGATGGACTAAAATATTATAATAACAAGATCAAGAAACTACCATATTTTATTTGAGTGAGATTGTAATCCCACAAGGAGCTACCACACCTGTCTAGCTGAGCTGTCACAAAAACTAGACCTTTAGCAAGTTTCACTTTACAAGGATGGTGAAAAACCTTAGATGTAGAGATACCAAAATAACACCTATAAACATATCCACCTTTGAACTTATGTCTTTAACACCTAATGATAGACCTCTAATTATCACTCTTCACATTCACTCACACTCAATCTTCAAACCTACAAGAGCACTGTTATGATAATATAAATATGACCTATAAGTCATAAAAACCATCATCAACCTCATATATCATTCTACCCATACACTGGGCACACACAACCTTAACCTTTTATTTGATCACCATACACCCTCTCTCAAATAACTTCTTGAGCATACTCACTCATTCTACCTCTTCTAGGCTTGTTAAGTCCAATAACTCATGTGATCACCTTCAGCACCTTAATTAGATAATAATTTCTAATCATATTCAATCTCTATGAGTTTTCATTGACATGTACCTTCTATTTTAAATTTTATCTCCTTTTCTTGGATCCACACCCACACAATTAGAACAAACAAGCCAAATAGACCTTGTATTTATACCATGCTATTGGTATAACCCATCTTGGTCAACCAAGATACTTACCACACTTATTAAACATTTTAAATAGGTCCTAATACACATTAAATGTAAGAAATACTTACTCCATAGGTTGGCCAATGCCTCATTATCTCCAAACCACCATCAGGTCTTGGTGAGACCTAAAACCATTAGACCTTCATACTCACACATTACATGTGAGAATAATTAGACCACCTTCATCATTTACCCATGCTTAAAACATATCAAAAATATCTATAAAATCCCCTTTATCACTCTCATAAGGGTCCATTCCATCTTAAACACCAACTCCATACTTGGACCTACCGATTAGGTCACCTTGCTCTTCAGGTTTTCATACATAGAGAGCATAGTCTCAAATTTCTTGACTAAATACTCAAATATTTCACAAATAAATATGATTAGATCACATTGGTGAACCCTTTAAGACCTCAGATATACTCCATGTATATTTTAAACATCAACACATGGTCTAAGCATTCAAAATACCATACACAAAATGACCACTTAGACTGGTCATATACAGTCAAAATATAGTCAAGCTAATTTTAAACTCAATATATAATTAAAGGCATATCATGAAAATAATTAACTTATTATAATCCTTAGATAATTATATAACATCTTCATGCTTATTTAATTTTTCAAATCTACTCAAAATAACTTCAACTTACCTTTGTAAGATGGTCACTCAAACTGCTAATGTAATCAACAAACAAATCAACTTCTACATATTTTTTCATACTATATATGATTGGTAAAACATTTATAATACACATAAATTATCCTCATGGAGTCTAAAACACTCCCTAATATCTAATTCATCATGAGATGTCGAAACAACATCAATACAATCTCAATTACCCTTCTTAGGTCACTTGCAGAACAAACACAAACACACAATTGACTTTGAACCTTAATATGTTTTAGTATAATTTTTTTCAAATCTTATAAATTATATTTATATATTCAATTTTTAGTCCTCTAAAAGTTCTCTTTTTACACCATGAACAAATTTTGTCTAGATTGAAAGATATGGCCAAAATATAGAGTAATAGTTTTTTCCTTTACAAATTCAAATATTTAAATGCAAACAATCACAGTAAAAAATTGAACATGATGCTTGCATCTTGTGTCTTTGATTATCATATTAAACACACACCATTTATCTTATTTTATGAAGCTTGACCTTTAACACATAGTCTGATAATGCCAAATGTTAAACCTTGAACATGTTGACCTCATCTCGTGCACTCTTACAATTTTGATCTCATTTACTCCATCAATCTCCTGTACGTAGTTTGGTCTCTAAAAAAGATAAAAAACTAAAACTTTGACATATTTAATTTAGTATGCACCATTTATCTCTATTTGTATGATCACCTACTCATCATTTATCCTTAGAAGAAGTTCAATCTTTATCCCTGCTCAACATTAAACATTTGGTACCATCTTACTACTTGAATTTTTGGAGAAACACACTCCATCGATGTTTCTCTAAATTTAACTTGTGAAAAAATTACTAAGTATGGGAACCATGCTTATCTTCCTATAAGGTCAACTTTTCATCTCCATATCTTTTGCTATGCTTTGATTTATGATCTAAAATTTGGACCATATGATCTTCTCACATAGGATAATCCAATCATATGACAAAATAATCTTGGGACCTTAAAACATGTGAGATATAATGAAATTAAAATGCTCATTTATATTTTTTTTCCATAATGCCAACTTTGTCAAATACTTGTTTGGAAGGCCAACTTTGAACATGCATATCTTTTGTCGTGCTATAAAACTTGACCTAAAAGTTAGAAAAAACAAATAGGAATAAAACTAAACAAACCCATATGATCACCTTCTCCTTAAATATCCACATGTGTGAGATATGACACCATAAAATTGGTTACTCGACTCTTTATTGCCTCATAAAAACTTGGCTAAGTATGGAAAAACACTATCAAACTACTTGAAGCCCAACTTTGCACATGCATATTTTTTGATGCACTTTAATACATGATCTAAAATTTATCAAAAATAAAATATGGACTAATATTATAAAAACCATATGACCAACTCCCCTTGAATCATTCCCATGTGTTAATGGTGATGTCAGCAAATTGCCTACTTAAATTATCTACCATTAGACCCAAAATGTCTAGATGAAAATAATGGACAACCAATTATGAATTACGCTTATGCACACAAGAAATAAATACATATAAAACATATTAGGGATGTCTTACACATCATAAAATTACCATACTCATCCCTAAACATCTCTAGCCTTGCCAAAATTGAAGATCAACCAATCATACTTCAAGCACACTGGGACAAACACATTGTACAATTTGTCATTGTCACTTAGACTATCAAAGCACTTCATCCACTCACTTGGACACCTCCATGACATCACTATAACATAATTGAAAAATCTCCAATTTTTTTTATCTCTTGCATTTTTTTGGCATTTAATGAATATTATTATATAAATTGGCAATGAAGACCCATAAAGGTTGCGGAATTTTTTTTAAAGAGTCCAACAATCCTAATTTTTTTATGTTTCAATGAATGATCCTTTTAGAATGAAGGAATGGGTAAAGAATTATTAGGAAAAAATCATGTCAAATTTATTATAGATGGTTTTAAAAGTATATATATGCATTTCATCTAGAATTAGATTTGATAGACATGGGACTAGGCAACAAAATTTGAGGAAGCTGCAAGTGATCATGAGTTTGGTACTGCTTTATTCCTTGTTTATGAAAAATAGTTTTTAATTTTTTATGTTTGTTATTATTTATATTCAACATGTTTTGATTTCATCATAATAATCAAGGTCAATAAGAGAAAATCCATTTACTAATCTTGTCAAATAAGATATCAAATTTTTAATGAAATTGATAAATTTTTTGGTGCTTTAAAGAGATTATTCATGAATAAAAGATACAAAAGTCTTAAATTTATACATATTTTGCTATCAATGTACATGTAGGGGTTATATTCATGGACATATGTTTAAATGAACATGAGTTTCTTTATCTCTTTATTTCTAGCCCAAGATAACTCTAAATTTTGAATGATTGAGATCTGAACCCATTTCTCATAGATCAAGTCAAGCAAAAGGGGACTTGTGCTTACTTTACGATTTTTACAAGCCAATGAAATTTTAATACAATATAAAGATATTAAATACACTTGTAACCTACATTCAAATTACACCTAGGTACCACTTGGAGAACTAATAAAAGGGCCTTAAACCATGATGCAACTCATAGGTTTTTTGGATTACTTTAAATAAATCGCCCACCATGCCCAAACCTTTTATCAAAATGTAAGAACCACTCTATACATTTTATTTTTTATTATTTAAGACTTATATCATCTCTATTCATAATTTAATTTATATTGAAATATTTTTAAGACTTTACACACACACACACACACACACACACACACACACACACACACACACACACACACACACACACACACACACACACACACATTCTGACCTCAAATGTATATATACCATAAAATTATTTTAAGATTAAAAACAACAATTATTCATAGACAAAAAGCAAAGTAGTGCCCTCAAATTCTACCTGTTTAAGATTTTACCCTAGCAAATTAAAAAAAAAGAATAAAAATAGGATGAAAAGCAATGAACATGCTAAGCACATAGATAAGGCATATAGAACAATACATTGATACTATCCTACATTTATTTTGATAATTTTAATAAAACATTTGAGTCTCAATCTGTGTCAAATGACTCTTACTACATATATTTTTAATAACTGTGATTGTAGTAAATGCTATTATCGATGCATAAAAATTAAATTACTACCTAGTACTCTAAAATTGCATGTGTGCATATTTTTTTCAAATCAAGCAATTTAGTCTATATATGCATACTATAATTTAAATTAACATTAAATTATTTCCCAAAAAAATTAATAACCACACTGCACTATACCAAATTCAATTAATAACTCCATAAATAATTATCCATGACTAATTCAATTCATGTCAAGGCAACAATAACATGGAAATTTCTAAGCCACCAGATGTTGACAAAATGATTTTGATTATATATAGATTTTTAAACAAATTGGAGCTTTTTGAGATTGAACATAAGAAAATTTTAATGGATTAAACTAATAATAGATTTTAATTGGGTAAATTAGTAGTGATGTAGGATACTATCAATACATCAAATTACGTCTTTATCTACCTCATTTTGAATTTATTGTTATTCCTAGTCTTCCTTTGCTAGGGTTAAACCTCTAAAAAATAGAATTTGAGAAAACTAATATGTTTTTATTTTCATATGCATCTTGATCAGGTCACTATAAAATAAGGATATCTCCAGAACATAGCTATATTTCTCTTGCTTGTCAAAGTTAGAAAAATTGTGAGTACATTTACAACCTTTAATTTGTCATATAAGTTTATTAATTTCTATAAAAATATTCTGTCTATGAGATATATACAGTATAGTGCCATAAATAAAAGGGTTTACTCCTATCACATTCATAAATCCTTATGTTTATCAACATGTTACATTATTTTGCAGACTAGGTAGGAAGCTTCAATATAAGTAGCATTTTATTAGTGACTTCAAAATAATGCATGGAAGTACATGTATCTAAAAAATAATAATAGAAATGGTATACCAAAATCCACAATCTTAAATAAGTGTAAGTCTCTCTTCCTTCAACCTTGCTCTTTCATTTTGTTATGTTTGTTGTTTTTTGAAATTGAAACAAATTCATTTTAGGTTGCATTTGCCTCTTTTTTAAGATAAATTTAAAATTATTTTTGATAGAACTTAAAATTGAAACAAAATCCATTTTAGGATGCACTTTGATCAAAGTAAATTTTCCTTCTTAAAAAGTTAATAGAAAAAAATTAATTTATATGAAAAGTGTTTGTTTTATTTGTTAGATGCATATCATATTATTTTTAATATAAAAAAAATTCCATTTTTTTCAATTTGCATTGATACCTATAAATAAATTTTAGAGTCTTTTCTTTTTATCTTGGATGGAACCCAACAGTTATATATAATGCTCATCCATGCTAGTTTCAAATTCTAACCCATTCAAGATTTTGCTTTAGATCACATGTTTTTGATATGCTTATTGTTATTTATTTTGGGGTTATTAGCTTAACAAAAATATAGTCATTACTTTATTTTTGTATGGATCAAAAGAAGAATGTGTTGGGGATCAACCAACAATAGATTACACTTGTGAAAGCAATAAACACGGAATTAAATTAGATAGACAAGTAATTAGAATGATAAACAACAAGAACAAGAGATACAAGAAACCACCCTAAAAACTTGTATTAACAAACTCTTTACAAAAGGAATACAATTGAAGAAACTTCTTTCTTCCACACCTCTCCTAGATGTATAGATCTCTCAATAGATCTCTATTCCTCAAGAGCTCTCTCTCTCAAGAACAATCAACTCCAACAAGCCTGGATTGATTCAATTCTGTACTGTTCTTCTCATACAATGAATTACAATAATTCACTACAAAAACTATCCAAGACTACTACAATAAGCTAGGAAGATCTAATTCTACATATAGAATTAGGAGACTTGAGCATGCACTTCCAGCAAGCAGTTAAGCCACTTGAACAAGGGCTCTAAAAATAGTATTGCCAATAATGGAGATGCGAGCTTGAGACTACAACTCAAACTCATCATGCAAACACTCGCTTCTGTCCACGAAAATAGCTCTCTAGACACGCAGGTAACCGACGTCGGTTCCTGCTACTTGTCTGTGACCGCCGTCGATTGACCCTCTACCGACGTCGGCGTCTCTGTAACTGCTCCTGACTGACGTCGGTCGCTCCTGACCGACACCGGTGTTTGTGTAGACCCGAAACTACTAATGTGTGCTCCTTGGTGAAGCTTTTAGCTCCACACCCTAACAATCTCCCACTTGGAGATAAACAGCTGCACCTGTACCTGTACAACAACATCTTCTAGCTCTTCCATCTTTAACTCAATCATGAAGACCAACAGAAGTTGAATGAAGATTCAACTTCTCCTTAGTAACCGGCTTGGTTAACATATCAGCAGGATTCCTATCTGTATGGATTTTCTCCATCTTCAACTCACCATCTTCCAATACCTACCGTATGAAGTGGTACCTTAGATGTATGTGCTTGGTTCTTGAGTGAAAGGCTAAATTCTTAGCCAAATGGATTGCACTCTGACTGTCACTATACAATCTACAACTCTCATGCTCCCTACCAAGCTCATCCATGAACCATGTCATCCATATCATCTCTTTGCTAGCTTCTGTGGCTGCAATATACTCTGCTTCTGTAGTTGACAAGGCAACAACCTTCTGCAACTTAGATATCCAGCTAACCGTCGTTCCACCTATAGTGAAAACATAACCTGTAGTGCTTCTCCTACCATCCAAATCACCTGCCATATCTGAATCTACATAACCATGTAGAGAAGTATCTGAACCTCCATAGCACAAGTGCTTACTGCTAGTTCCTCTCAGATATCTAAGGATCCAGTGAACTGCTTTCCAATGTTCCTTACCTGGATTAGCCATATACTTACTTACCACTCCCACTGCTTGGGCAATATCCGGTCTAGTACACACCATTACATACATCAAACTCCCTACTACGGAAGAATATGGAACCTTACTCATGTACTCTACCTCATCATGTGAATTAGGACATTGTTCTTTACTCAACTTAAAATGTCTAGCCAAAGGTGTGCTTACCGGTTTAGCATCCTGCATATTGAACCGTTTCAACACCTTGTCCACATAATCTTCTTGAGACAATATCAACCTGTGATTTTTCCTGTCTCTCTTAATGCTCATGCAAAGGATTTTCTTTGCTGCTCCCAAATCCTTCATAGCAAACATTTGAGCTAATTTCACCTTAAGCTCAGAGATATCCTGCATGTGTGATCCTGCAACCAGCATATCATCTACATACAACAATAGAATAATATATCTACCATTATCAAATCTCTTGAAATACATGCAATGGTCAGATTGACACCTACTGTAGCCATGCTCAGTCATAAACCTGTCAAATTTTAAATACCATTGCCTAGGAGCTTGCTTGAGGCCATACAAGCTTTTCTTCAATCTGCACACAAACTTCTCCTTACCCTTGACCTCAAATCCTTCTGGCTGTTCCATATAAATTTCCTCATCCAAATCTCCATGAAGAAACGCTATCTTAACATCTAGCTGCTCAAGATGCAAATCCTTGAAAGCAACCAAAGACAATACAACCCTTATAGAAGTCATTTTAAAAAATAGGAGAAAAAATCTCACCAAAGTCAATACCTGGCTTTTGTGAAAATCCTTTCACTACCAATCTGGCCTTATATCTCATCTGTCCATTCTCACCTTCTTTCAACCTGTAGGTCCATCTATTCTTGAGTGTTTTCTTACCAGCTGGCAATTCAACCAAATCCCATGTTTGGTTCTCTCTTAAGGACTCCAACTCCTCAACCATGCCACGCTCCCACCGACTCTTGGACTCCACCTGTATTGCTTCTTCAAAACTCTCTGGTTCTCCACCATCAGTTAGCAATAGGTAAAATAAAGGAGAATATCTAATTGGAGGCTTACTCACCCTTTCTGACCTCTTGATGGGTGTCTGAGACTCGTCCACAACATGCTGTCCACCCAAATTCTCTGACAGTGACCATCCTCGATCACCTGTAGACCTGTTACTAGCTAACGTTGGTTTTGCCTAACCAACCTCGGTACCTGTCCTATCGACGTTGGTCTCTGTACGACTGATGCTGGTTTCTGTCCTGCCAACGTCGGTTCCTAACCTGCTGACATCGGTCTCTGTGTTTTCCTGCAAGTGATTATTTCTTTTTCCCGTGAGCTCATCTTAGACTTTCACCTCATCCAATTCACCATTGCTCTACTCAGATTGATTCAACTTCCTTAGCTGATCACAATACATCACTCTTTCATTGAAAACAACATCACGGCTCCTGATTACCTTGTTAGTTTCCAAATTCCACAATCTGTAACCAATGTCATCTGAGCCATAGCCAATAAACGTGCACCTCATAGACTTAGCATCAAGCTTCTTTCTATTTTCCTTATCTATATGCACAAAGGCTTCACAACCAAAAACTTTGAGATATGAGAGATCAACCTTTTTACCTGTCCATGCCTCTTCTAGAATTCCACCATCCAGAGCTGTAGAGGGTCCTCTGTTAATCAGGTATACTACAGTGTCAACAGCTTGTGCCCAAAATTGTAAAGGCAAACTGGCATGCAATCTCATACATCTTGCATGCTCCATTATTGTCCTGTTCATCCTTTCAGCAATTCCATTCTGCTGAGGTGTCCTTCGAACCATCCTTTGCCTACAGATTCCATGCATATAACAATAATCTCTAAACTTATGACTGCAGAACTCACCGCCATTATCTGATCTCAGGCACTTTAATCTTTTACCTGTTTCATTCTCAACCATAGCTTTCCAAACTTTAAAAGTCTCAAATACATCAGATTTTCTCCTAATACAATAGATCCATACCTTCCTTGTAGCATCATCTATGAAAGATACATAGTACTGTGATCCTCCAATAGAGGCAACCTGAGCCGGCCCCCACACGTCTGTGTGAACAAGCTCCAACTTATGCCTCTTCTTAGTAGACCCAGTCTTGAGAAAACTAACCCTTTTTTATTTTCCAAATACACAGTGCTCACAAAACTCTAGATCTATGCCTTTCAAATCTGAAAGCATACCTTTGGACTTAAGAATTGACATCCCCTTCTCACTCATGTGGCCAAGCCTTGAGTGCCACAATTTAGCATCCACATCTGAAGTAGATAATAAAGAAGGAGATTTGTTAGTAACACAATTACACAAATAGAGAGTACCTTCTCTCTTACCTCTGGCCATAACAAGTGCACCCTTGGTCACCTTCCAAGATTCTACTGTGAGAGTTACTGTACAACCCTCATCCCCTAACTTTCCTACAGAAATCAAATTTCTCTTCAAGCTAGGAACATGCATCACATCTCTCAACACCCATGTGTTGCTATTCTGCATCTTCAGCTACACTTTACCTTTGCCAATTATTTTACAGGGCTCATCATCCCCTAGATACACTATTCTAAAGTCTCCATGGATATAGTCACTGAAATATTCCCTGTTAGGGGTAGCATGAAAAGATGCACCAGAATCTAATACCCAAGATTCTATATTATTATGTAGAGAGAAAATTAAAGCATCTTGTGCAATACCTGCAACCTTGGCTTCTTCCTTTCCTTCGTGCTGATTGTCCTCCTTAGGCTTTGACCAGCAATCTCTGCTTATGTGCCCCATCTTTCCACAATTTCAGCATTGTGGCCTTCTGCCATTTCTGGATTTAGATCTGCCTTTCCCCTTAGACTTGGATCTTGATCTGCCTTTCTTGCTCTTCTCTTTTTGCCTTCCCCTGCTCTCAAAACTTAAAGCGTTCCTAGATGTCTCTTCTATGCTTTTCCTGCATATTTCCTCATTCAAGATAACACTAACAACATCCTCTACTTTCAAAATATTTGATGCAGATGCAGTATTACTTACTGCCATTACTAAGCCATGCCAGCTTTCAGGCAAAGAGCATAATATTAAAAGAGCTTTTATTTCATCATCAAACACTATATTGACTGAAACTCAATTGATTCACAATTCCATTGAAATCATTCAGATGAGTGGAAACAGATCCACCTTCATTCATATGTAAATTAAATAACTGCTTCATAAGATATACCTTATTAGAAGCAGAGGGTTTTTCATACAAATTTGCTAACGTAGTCATCAACTCTACCGTGGACTTTGCATGTGATAAGTTAGATATCACAGTGGATGCTAGACTCAGTCTTATAGACCCCAGAGCCTTTCTATCAAGAACTTCCCATTCTTCATCCTCCATGTCTTTGGGCTTCTTTGCAACCCCACCTAACAGTAAGTAGAGATCTTTCTGATACAGATAATCCTCTATCTGCATTCTCCAGTGTTGGTAATTTTTGCCATTAAACTTTTCCATTCTCAATTTACTTTCATCTGCCATTGCTTCTCCCACTCAAACAGAAATCCCTGCAGAAACTCCTGTGAGAACCTGTAATCAATACACACTACACAGATCTGAACCACCTGTTAGTGCACATGAGCTCTGATACCACTTGTTGGGGATCAACCAACAATAGATTACACTTGTGAAAGCAATAAACGCAGAATTAAATTAGATAGACAAGTAATTAGAATGATAAACAACAAGAACAAGAGATACAAGAAACCACCCTGAAAACTTGTATTAACAAACTCTTTACAAAAGGAATACAATTGAAGAAACTTCTTTCTTCCACACCTCTCCTAGATGTATAGATCTCTCAATAGATCTCTATTCCTCAAGAGCTCTCTCTCTCAAGAACAATCAACTCCAACAAGCCTAGATTGATTCAATTCTGTACTGTTCTTCTCATACAATGAATTACAATAATTCACTACAAAAACTATCCAAGACTACTACAATAAGCTAGGAAGATCTAATTCTACATATAGAATTAGGAGACTTGAGCATGCACTTCCAGCAAGCAGTTAAGCCACTTAAACAAGGGCTCTAAAAATAGTATTGCCAATAATAGAGACGCGAGCTTGAGACTACAACTCAAACTCATCATGCAAACACTCACTTCTGTCCACGGAAATAGCTCTTTGGACACGCAGGTAGCTGACGTCAGTTCCTACTGCTTGTCTGTGACCACCGTCGACCGACCCTCTGCCGACGTCGGCGTCTGTGTAACTGCTCCTGACCGATGTCGGTCGCTCCTGACTGACGCTGGTGTCTGTGTAGACCCAAAACTGCTAATGTGTGCTCCTTGGTGAAGCTTTTAGCTCCACACCCTAACAGAATGTAAAAAAACAAGCATGTTGGACAATATATAATAGTAGTATAATGAATAAAGACCAGATTTAGGTTAATTTATAAGTACTTTGTTGTCTATGAATATATAATTCATGACACAAGAATAATATCCATGGGGATAAATTATGTTACCTATCCTTGACAAATATAAAAATACCATTTATTAATTTAATGACTACTATATAAAAATTCATACTATCTGTCAGGATTCATACATACAAATATGTATGTAACCAAACATATATTGCACTTCAGTACCTTAGATAGTCATTCTTGATTTGGATGCTAACAAGGCTTCCTATTTGACCCCTTTATTTGATCAAAATATTTTTCTGCCATTGAGGATTACTTCTCAAGCTCCAAAAGGTAGTCATTTAATATCATCTTTTTAGTAGTTACTTGGTATTAATTTTAAAAATTGCTTCATAAAAATATATTAGTGGCCCTTGAATTCAAATAATACATATATTTTAGCTTTTACTAAAAGTTGAGGTTTCTTAATTTTTATTGAATCTTAATATCGCTCTTTAGGATCTACAAGAACCATTTTCTTCCTTAAACATTTTTATTTAAGTTTTCAATGAAAAAATAGATCAACTTATCAAAGGAGAAGTCATTTTACAAAAAGCTATGGTTAGTTTCCTTAAAAATTCAGAACATTAATTTGAAAAGTGATGACACATTTGTAATCCTCATGTAATGTAAACTAATCCTTCCTTGAAAGTCTCATTGTACATGGAATTTAATACATTTCAAAATCATCTTAACTTTCGTAGGGACTTGGCACCTAATGCCTTTGTTAATAATATAATATATTATATAATATTAATTTATGTATATTATATTATACACAATATAATATATAATATTTTATATTAATAATAATAATTATTTTATTATAAAAATATTATGTATAATGCATAATATTATATTAAATAATTATATATTATACTATATTTTTTTGCTGAGATAACCAGTACTTCCTAGAGCAAAAAAATATGAAGAATTACATAAGGAGACATAAAAAACATCCAAAATAAAGGATAATTTGATTTAGACATGTCAATAATATTAACATGATGCTAACATATTGATGAGGATCGAAGGCAAAACTTGAGTCAAGCAAGACCTAAAAAAGAAGGGCACTCTTATCAGATGACCCTACACAAAAACATGAAATAAAAAAAAGTGTATATCCTTGACTTTATTTATCATAAGGAGAGTTTTACACAATATTCCAAAAATATTACATGTATGATGTAGAAAGAGTAAATTACATAGGTTCAACGGTATTATAACACAACATGTTTACAAAAATAAGAAAACAGAGAATTTAGGCTACTGGTTACTCTAGTTCGATGACCTCTCTAGCTACCTTTGGAATCATATCACCACCTTCGCTTTCCCCAACTGTAGTCCCAACATGGTATATTATAATATATAACTAGTTTTTTATGAAAATATTTATTAAATTAATGTATGTAGTAATAGTATATATTATTATTTATATTATAGATATTATTAAATATATATAATTATATAATATTATGTATATAAATTATTATATATAATAGTATAATAGTATATATTATACTATTATATTATATATAGTATTTAAATATCTATATCAATAATAATATAGTATATTATATATTTTTTTAATTATTGATCATCACATTTTGACCAAAGTTATGAATAAGTATAGGACACATATGGTGGCCCAAATCCCTAGAATATTACTAGACCATTAGTCAAAAAGGCTTGAATACATGACATACAATCGTACCCAGCTTCATAATTATGATATCTATAGCTAATAGGGCTTGAATACACCACATATAGCCACAACTGACCTCACATGCCCAATGAGATTTGAACCTCGATGGGGCTGAAACAACCAAGCTAATTTACCAACTCACCCACATATCATCAACATATTATATAATATTTATATATAGTATTCATATTAATTATTTTTTATTTTGGTAAAGTAGGGTTATGTAAATAAAAATAGTGTAAATCAACAATTGTACATCACTTAAAACCTATCACCATTGACCCCGTCTCACCTTTTTTGAATGAAGTGTTAAGCTATAATAATATGATTTTCATTTTAATAATTCTTCCAAAACATATTTTCCTTGACTAGTGTTCCTTAAATTTTATGTTTTTTTTTTCCAACAGGGATAATTAAGATGCTTATGAAGAGAAACTCCAATTGTGGTCACCTTTTCTTCCAAGGGTCAAAGTATGGAATTTTTGTATGTTCTTAACACTGATGTAATTGCTCCAGATGTTAATATATTGGTATTATTAACAAATGGAATCTAAAAGATAGACTTTAGGATAAGTGTTATCTATATGTCACTATAGAGTATTATGTTTGTCTTCCAACTAATAACATGTTTATTGAATATAATATTATATTATATTATTACATTATATATAATATTATATTGTTAGGATTATATAGGTTAGTTCTCACATTTGTGGTGAGTAATGGTGTTTAGGTTAGTAATAAAATAATGTAAGTGATTATTACATGAAGTAATAATCACATAGATTAGTGCTCATAATATATTATATTATGAGCAAATAAAATAATAATAGAACTGAGTTGATAATACAACTCACGTAGAATGCTTTAGGGGAAATAGGAGAGATTTAAGGATAAAGTTGAGTGATATAAGGAGATGTTATAGAGATTAAGATGAGAAATATCTCCTTAGTTGTAGGAGATATTCATCTTATAAATGTAACACTATGCAATTGAATAAAATGTCTTGATTTGATGGGTTAAATATTATTTTTTAATATCTAATATCAAAATAAGCACCCTAATGGGACCTTTATATACCTTCTATTCTTTTGTTTGATGCATCAAAATGGCTCACATAATAGCTTTGCAAGTGTGGACCACTTGCAATTTCCATTGTATTCCATCCACCCATTCTTGCATTTTGTCAATAGTTTTATAGTTCATACCACTTACAAATCTATGACATTCATCATTCATTTACATGGTTCTCCCTTTCCATATTGTTCATCTCTTTTTGCAGTATTTTTCACCCATCATGTCCATTTTTTTCATTTAAAAATTAAAACAGCTCATGAAAATCATCATATTTTTTTCATTTATTAACAAAAATTAATGATTAAAATTTCTATGAAAAGCTAAACATCAAGTGAAGAAAACCTAGAAATGGTTTTGACAAACTCTAAAATAAGGCATCAATGGGATTTAAAAAAAATAAAGTTGTAGATAAAGGAAGAAAATAGGAGCAAATAAGAATATATTTTTTGGAACACATAACACAATTAAATCCTCAGTGTTACCTAGTGGCTCGATTCATTCCAACCTGTAATGAGCTTGACCTTACATCTTCCTTATATGACATCATTTATCCATTGAAAGACCCTTCTATCAACCTCGATTCAAAGCTCCTCATTTGAGATTGACCCTTGATCCACTTATGGTGAAGATAAATGGTGACCTTTGATCCACTCAGATCTTACCTCAAAATGGTGAGCTCTACACCCTATTCTCCATGGAGATGTTCAAATAATTTATCTCTACATTGATTTCTTGGATTAGTCCTTAGTGTTTTCAATTTTAATCAGTGGCTTCTCCATTTTTATTTTGGCAAGTTCTTAGATCTAAATGACATAGCTTGTGTATTGATTCCTAATGCACTCATTTCCTTTCACAATGAGCTCCATGTATGCTATTGGCTGCATCTGCTTTCCCAATGGGAATGGAAGAAAGATAAAGGTTGTTTAGGTTTTCTCTTTTAATTTTTTTGGTTTTTTGTTTTATGAAAATTTGTACGTAGTTTTTTAAGCTCTGTAGTTTTATTTTTTTAGTGGTTTTTTTATTGTTTTAAAGTTTTTAATATTTATTTTTAATTCAAGTTTAATTTGTTTTATAATATAGTTTTGTTTTTTCGACTTATTAAAAGTTTAGTATGTAATTTGTTTTTTATTCTAATGTGTTTCATTTTAAATTTTTTTAATAGTATGTGCTATTTTTGAGTTTATTGTTAAAATCATTTTTTAAAGTTTTTAGGTTTTATAATTATTTTTAAAAGTTTTTAGGTTTTATAATTATTTTTTAAAGTTTAGTTTTTTCTTTTAGATTGAATGTTTTATAATAATTTATATTTTATATATTTTAAATTTGTTTATTAATGTTTGATATTCATATTGTTATTTTGGTTAAAATATTTTTATGTTACAAGTCTTTTTGTCATCCTAGTCTGTTTCATTTTTAGTCTTGAGTCATCTTTAACATTTTGTGTTGAGTCTAATAAAATATGTTTTTCATATATAAGTCTAGAGTCTTGTGATTCAAGTCATTTTTAAATTAAGAGATTAAAATAAGCCTTGAAAGTCAGTCTTCGATAATGTCAAAAAATTATAAAGGAGATATAGTGATTTAAGTATTTTTCAAATTTGTAAAAATCACTATTATTTGTACTTAGATGCATTTTCAATTGAAACTAACATTCAAAAGCAATTTTTTTTATTGAAGAGCATATCTATATTAGTTAAACAAGATGTGGTATAATGCTAATCATATAAAAAAAATGGGTGGAAAATTCACACCCCACGAGCATAATCACACCAAGGATGAAAACACCCCAAAAAAAGTCTAAAAGGTGGTAAAAAAATGACGACACAAGCAAAAAGAAACATCACATCAGCAGTTTAACAACAAAGTAAAGAGAGCTATAAATAGATAACAATAAAGAGAATAATTAAGTAACCAAAAAAAAAATGGATGTCAGGGGAGTTAGTGGATATAGTGGGTCTTGAGGTGTACCACCCCAGTGGATACAGTGGGTCTTGAGGTGTACCATCCCATCCTCCTAGGGTAGGAGGATCCTCATCCACAGGTAAGGGCTCCCAACCACTATTTTTCTAAGCTTCTAATGTCTCATCTTGATTCCTTTTAGGAGAGATTACTAGAGACAAATGCAAAAATTTACCTTGGGAGAGGACCCTAGCCCTTGATGTCTCTATCATGAGATGGGGGAGAATATCCCCAACCCCTACCATCACCTCCAAATCTAGAAGAGCCACTTAGACCACCATGTTGAGGAGAAAACCAATGAGGTGGTGACCGATGAGGAGAATGAATCTAGTGTCTATTTTTGGAATGCTATTGGTGTGGTCTATGCCCTCATCCTCAGGGAGGCATAGGATGTTGTAGAGGCTGAGGGGGTTCATGGTTAACCATTCATGGGGAATTTCCCTAGTGGTCGAGCAAAAAATAGAGGTGGTTAAGTTCCAGGCAAACTTTGTTAGTTTGGATTTGAATATGAAAAGTAACATTATATAGAACAATAATTTTGTTAGTAATAGAAAAACTATGTTCTAGCTCTTCATGATTAAAGCAAACATAATTTATAGCATTCTAGATTTAAAATAAAATATCATTTTGAAAGATCTTATATTTTTTTATATTTTGAAGGCAACAAAGTTGAGTCCCCCAACTGAGACATTTTCCATGTGAATAATTTAGGTCAAAAGGGTTGAAAGAGGGAGTGAATGCAATGCCATGTAGATTGTGCATGATAGAAAAAAAAGGTGTTTAAAAGTCTCTAGTCATTGAAAACCTAGATAGATGGGGTTTGAGACTCCTAGATGCTTGAGTCGATCACCCACAGTCAATTCTTGATAAAGGAAACACCATAAGAAATGAAATTTTTTGGTCTTAATGATAACAGTCCATATAGTGGTAAAAATTTATCCCAAACCCCATGTTTAGAGAAGAGATTCTATATGAGGTTAAAATTTTCATCTAGAATATGTTGAGGGGCTAGAAAATTATAACCTAGTTAAGGAGAATATCAGGTGAAGGGGGTGGCCATAGGCCAATTCCAATCCTTCCACCAAGGAACAAGGGAATTGACCCTTATTTTATTAAACATTAATTAGGTATGGAACCTTGAAAGTCTACTATATTCTTTGCATTTGAGTTTTTAAGAGAAATTTATTTTTTGCTACCAAGTGAGTTAGGCCCAATCCTCCTTGTAAAAGTGATCACTGATAAATTTCACACCTTTTTTGAAAATCCTTAACCATTAACCCAAGTGACTAAAGAAAAAGAAACATTCTAAAAATTTAAGAATGGCAACCACCAAAAATACTAGTAGTTAATGGAGAGGCCATTCCTAAAACCCTCACCTACCTAATTAAGATGAGGCTTAAGATTCTACCATGCTTTCCATAGTCTATGAACATAAAGGTACCCTTGATTCTAATTGACACTAGGGAAAAGATAGATTTAATTGGGGAGGGGGGTAAATTTAAAGTAAGGAGAACTTCAAATGTTATCGAGAACTCAAAAGCATAAGAAATGAATAACCAAGGTTAACCATCATGATGCAACTCTAGATTAGACTTCCTTACCCCATATTAACACTAAGGGGGGGGACTATTAGGATTATCTAGGTTAGCGCTCACATTTGTGGTGAGCAATAGTGTATAGGTTATTAATAAAATAATGTAAGTGATTATTACATGAAGTAATAATCACATGTTAGTTCTCATAATATATTATATTATGAGAAAATAAAATAATGATGTAATTGAGTTGATAATACAACTCACATATAATGTTTTAGGGAAAATAAAAGATATTTAGGGATAAGTTTGAGTGATATAGGGAGATGTTATAGAGATTAGGATGAGAAATATCTCCTTAGTCGTAGGAGATATTCACCTTATAAATGTAACACTATGAAATTGAATAAAATGTCTTGATTTGATGGGTTAAATATTGGTGTTTTTTAATGATATTGTTATATGGGCCCCTTGGTGAATGATATTACTTGAAATACCTTGTTATTTATCCTCACCATCACCACATAACTCATCTTGACATCTTTCACTATTTGAATGTTTTGTATGGCCTTCCCCTTTCTTCCAAGGGTATGAGAATGGATTTTTCATATGTTTTTAATCTTAATTTAATTTCTATAGATGTAAGTATAATCAAAACATATATTAATAGAAGCTAAAAGATAGACTTTGGGACGTCAAAACACTGATTTGAGCTAGACATTAGACATGGATCCATGTCTCAATCAGATAAAAAAAAGAGATGAAATATTTTAATTTCATAATGCAAGGTTTTATAAAGCAAAGGAGTGTAAATCAATATGATCACTGACCCCATCTAAGTTTTTTGAATTAAGGGTTAAGAAACAATACTTTTATCTTCTTCTTTAATAATATTAGATAACAAAGAGTGGCATTTTTGTATAATGTATGTAGGTGGTGATACCAGTGGCAAAGTTGAAGGTTGTGAATCCATTAACAAACATAATTAGTCTAAACAAATATTATATTAAAGTGTTGACTAAATATGGTCAAAAATTTTGGTTCATGAGATTTATTAAATACCACAAAGCTCTTAACAACCTATGAAGAGATCTCAACATTGTTTTACTATCAGTACTCCATCTAGGGTTCATAATGGGTTTAGGCATTAGAAAAAAGTGTTTGAGCTCTAAAAATCATGTTAAAATGGATGTAATTGTTCATTTTAGTAGAGTGGGTTTTTTTAGAGTGAAAGAGTGTAAATTATAGTCATAGCTCACTCGAAATGCATGCTTACTGACCCCATCTCACATTTTTGCAAGAAACATCAAGGAACAATAATATTATGGTTCACTGGGTAGTGATGGTGAGGTGAGGGGAAATGACATGGAATTTAATGTGATGGAATCAAATAAACTTGAGAAGATACACGTGCAAATTTTAGTGACATGTAAAATCTATCAATGTAATTTAGAGAATCTATTGAACTATTTCAATTACCCAGTAAAAGCTTTAAACATGTGTCACTTAATGAAAATTTGGTTGAATATCCAACAACTCCTCTAAAAAGTGTAGAGAATGCACCAAGCATCATTTTGGAGGAGTCTAAAACTAATAGATAAAAAATAAGATCACATAAAATATTTAAAACCTAAATAGATGACTCTAAAGCTGATTAGATGAAAAATAAAAAATGCTTCTTTGATGAAACCACAAGAATTACCAATTTTGAGTAATTCTTTGGACCTAGGTACAAATCCACACTAGTCTCTACATACTGTCTACAAGCACTTTGGTGGTCTAATTTATCTCAAATTAGGCACCACCATAATTGTTAAAAGTTCATCCATGGAGGCTGCAACTATCATATTGAATAACATAATTTACACTAAAGGGATGTAAGTTTCTATGTTAGTAAGGTGTTTTTTAAAGTAAAATAGTGTAGATTGATAGTTGTACCTCAATCAAAACCCATGACCATTGACCCTATCTCACCTTTTGTGAATAAAGTATTAATCAACAATAATATGATATTCATTTTAATAATCTTTCCAAAACATAGTTTTCGTGACTAGTGACTTATATTTTATGTTTTTTCAGTAGGGATAAATAAGATGCTTATAAATACAAGCTTCAATTGTGCACAAATTTTATTCTAGGGGTTTGAGTATGGTAATTTTAAATGGTTTTATGCCTCATGTAATTACTCTAGGTGTCAATATATTTATAGCATGTACCAATGAAAGCTACAAGATAACTCTAGTTCATCAATGTCTTGTCTTAATGTTAATAGTATTAAAATGTTGATTTAAGTTACACATCAAATGTGGACCCATGCCACCATAAAATCAACTCATATAATATCCTTATAAAACCTTGACAATAGAAAACACCTAGTCAAAGATGCTACCACCATGCAAGATGTAGTCTTATTTGTAATGGGTACATGCTATATAAATCTAATAACTAGCCATATGATGTCAACCCTCACATATATATTATAATATAATTATATTTTCATATGATATATGTTAGTATGATATTTTTATATATTAAATGTTAATTATTATATATTAATTATATAATATATATTATAATATTTTTATACATTAAATATTAATTACATAATATATATGAATATTATATTATAATCTTTCTATATTATAACAATGATAATTTAATAATAATATACATTATAATGAATGGTGTTAACTACATGTATGTTAGGACACTTGTCCTATACAACTACTAATTTTCCAATGCATCAAATGCCTCTCTAGGTTGTTATGCTCATATCTACATCAATGACATTTTTGGGTTATGGGGTTTAATGGCTCATTTCTATATACATATTATCGTCTAAGTATTGGCATGGTAGGGCTTGATGGAAAAATGATAAAAAAATCATATGAGATCCAAATATAGATTAATAACAATTTTATTTCTGTCAAACCCTGAGGTTATAATTTCTACTAATTGTAAAGTATATTATTGTTGTTTGTTAAGAAAGAACATTTTTTTTCAAAAAAGAAGAAGAAGAGAAACTCAATTGGAAAAAGTTTAGGTACTTACCATCTATAGAAGGAAAACATATTTGTCTAAATATATAATATTTAAGGAGGCCCAAAATATAAGTAGAGGTTATAGAATGTTAAAAGGACCTTTTATAGAGGAAGGGCTTTATGTTCTGTTGACCAATTTTTGCCCACAGGCAAAATTTTTGGTCCCCTTGTTCCCTTGCTATTCAATGCCAGTCATTTTCAAGTTGCAAAAGTTCATGGCTTGGTTCAACACTTTGGTTCAGCCTCTTGGTTCATCGGCACTTGGTTCATCCATCTTCAAGTTCAGACAGGTCACCAGTTCATCACTTGGTTCATCGGCCTAGTTCATTGGCGCGTATGGTTGAACTACTTGAACCGTTGAACCTTTTTTGGTTCAATGCCTTGGTTCAAGGGTATGCCTAGTTGGCCGAAGGGTAGTTCGATGTTCAAATGCGCTTGTAAAGGGCAGGCACTTCAAACAAAAGGAAAAAACTGGGTAAGTTCAAAATTTGTTTAAGTTCAAATTTGTTTAAGTCTCGAATTCCTTTGGAATTTTTGTCTGAAGGAATTCCTTTAGACAAAAAGTATGAAGGAATTCAAGTCATGCTTCAAAGAAAAGGTAATGCCCAAGGAAAACATCTGTAGACAAAATGTCTGTTGAAAAACATCTGTGGACAAAAGTCTGCGAGGAAATTATCTGTAGACAAAAGGTCTGTGGGAACCCGAGAGGCATCCAAAGGCAAGGAACGACCCACCAAAGGCCCCTAAAGGGAAAGTGCCCTTACATGGGACTCTCAACCAAATAAAAAGGACATTTTCAAGGGTTGGAGGGTCACCTTCCCTTTGAGAAGGTGCTAAGATGAAAGCAAAGCCACAGAAAGCCAGCAAAGGACCCGATGACATTTTGACAGGGACGAGGACGTCCCGAAGGCCATCAAAATTAAAAAAGAAGATTAGCCATTGGTTTTCAAACCAATGACAACTGTGTGAACATCAAATTAGCATAGTGAAATAGCCATTTGGTTTCAAACTAAAGAGTGCTAACCATGAGAGCCTAAAATGTAGCGACCCACCAGAAGTTCACCTCTGAGGGCTAAAGGAGCCAGAAGAGACAAGATAGGGAAAATAAAAAGTGACAAGCATGGAGTAAGCAAGTAGTCCAAGTGGTGAAGGGAAGTGTTGATTTGAGAAGTGACTCTAGCAAGTGAAACAGTGCCTGTGAATTGACCATTGGGGGATGCAAATAGCTAGCAGTGCAACCGATTTTTCCATTTAACATTAGTGAGTAGACAAATTGTGTAATCACCTTGAAGAAGCGGCCTTACAAGCAAACAAAGCACGTAGCTCATTAATGTTTTGAATGACTTGCTCTTCCCATTGAGGGGACACAAATGGGCCACTTGTAAAAAAGGGGTGCCAAAAGGCCTCTTTTCTTCTCCTATATATTGAGGACTTGTCATTTAGAGAATCATCTTCCACATTTGTAAGGCGTAGCCCTAGCAAAATTTCACTTGAATCAATAAATGCATTTTTTACCTCTAACATGGATAGACATTTTTGTGTATGTCCTGAGTGTTAGTTTGTGTTTAGTCATTGTCTCTTGATGCTTTCACAGGTTCAACACCAACATATCTGCTGTCTACAAAGTGCCATTTCTATAGCTGGTAAGGAGAGTTCTATTTTAGGAGTGAAAAAATAGAGAAATTACCTTTCAGTGTGTCTCTCACAGCACCTTTGGTGAACCTCTATTCTCTGTATTTTCATTAAAACCTCCCTGTCAGCTTTTGTAGTCTGGTCCTTTTGCCAAGTGTGAAGCGTATGTATGCATTTGTCTAGTTTTAAGTGTGGATGTGAGAAGGTCATTTCATTTTGGTGTATCACCTCCTTAGAGTAGTTTGTTTTCCTACAGCTTTCTCCCTTTTCATCTACCCCATTATATATTTGTATATATACATGTATTTGCACTTGCTAGAATGAACATCATGCATCAAAGGGAGCTAGCCCTTATCTAGAGACTCTCCCCTCTAGCTTCGCCAGTCCCATAGGTGAGAGGGGAGTTTCCATAATTACGAGGAGAAGGTAGGAGCTCAGCCTCCTGCCAAGGGTGCATTCTCTAATGTCAATAGTTTTGGCATGCCCGGTGGGACAGTTTTTACAACTTAGTTAGGTTTTAGGATTGATGTTTGTCTTGTCACAATAAATCAAAGATTTCTAGCATCTGGTGACTCCAGTGGTAAGATCTTTAGTTTTCTAATTAAGACCAATTTCTTAGCTTTCTATGCCTAAAGTCACCATAAGGTCTGCTTCTAAAGGGGTTCCTTTCGATTTTGTTGAGTTGCCTTTGAACTTTGCAAAAAGACTAAGATTTGAGAGGACCCATCCTTATTCAATAAGCCACCCTCCTAGACTTGTTGTGAGGGATGCATATGTAGTAGAGCTACATTTTTAGCCTGTCCCAGATATGGATTTGCCTTTTGTGGCTTTTCATGGTCAGAGCCCCTTGAATCTCCCACGTTATGATCCAATTCTAGGAACAACCCTAAAAAATGTGCCTTATTTTGATGGAGAGGGGCCCATTATAGTCATCAAGCACATTAGGAATATTGCTAACCTCTATAATATTCACAATGTCATAGAGGAAAATATCGCCATTAGATTGCTAGCATTGTCTCTCAAAGGCAAGGCTCTTGACTGGTATGAAACGTTGCCTATGAATTCAATACATTCTTGGAATGAATTGGGTACTCAGTTGACAGATCATTTTGGGGAAAAAAGTGATGGCCTCTCACTTGCTGAGTAGCTGGTGACCATAAAGAGAACTCCACACGAGTATATGCAAGATTTCAACATGCAGTTTTAGAAGACTTGGGATAGAATTCCCATCTTGGTAAGGCTGACACCCAACTATGCTTTCCTATATTATTTAAGAGCATTAAATAGTGATATTGCTATGATGATACAATCCATGGGAGGGCATATACTACCAGCTACTTATGACATAGCCATAGCAGCTGAAAATTACTTAGTACAGGCTGGGAAAATAGCTCCTAGGCCTCACATGCCACTTTTCCCAAAAATGCTACCTCCAATTCAGACCATTGCTCCCACATTAGCTCCTCTGCCTAGCATTGAGAAACTAGCTGCTATTCTATCCAATGAGCTTCATGAAGTAAAGAGTCTATTGCAGAGCATGTCAAATGAACTTGTAGCTCTTAAAAGGCAACAAGCTCAAAACAACAAACTGAACCAGGGATACCAGCAATATGGTCAAGCCCCTAGACCCCCTTTTCAAAAATATAATCAAGGATAGGCTCAGCTCACTCAGACCAGGCCATTTCAAAAATACAACCCAGGCCCCCCTTCATCATTTAAAGTCATGGTGCCAGTTCAGAACAATCTAGTACAGGAGTAGCCAAGCTATTTGACCATGGGATATGGTCAAGAATAGGCTATGTACACAAATGAGATGATGAGTTATTTATAGAATGCAGAAAATCAAGCAGCTACTCATTCCCAAATTTTTGAGGCTCTAATTCAACCCAACATGAGTAGCAATTAGGCCTAGCCTGATTCTACCCTCATGAATCATCTAGAAGGGGAATTTTATTCAGTGAATTATGTGGGCACTGTAGAAAATCAGGCTGACTGTGTTGCAGCCAACACAAGATTCAAGAGAAGAGCAATGGGAGAAGCCCAGGATACCACTCAAGTGGTAACAACACCTTCTCCATCACACTCTAATTTAAAGGCCCCAAACTTCAGACAACCATTTGTACCTTTAGCCTATAGCTCAAGTTGGAATCAACCTGAAAGAAATCTTGAAGGGAGGCAGTCCCTAGGTCAATATAGTGGACCAAATGAAGAAGCTACATATGAACATATCTTTATGGGATTCATTCTCTTCTAGGACGAAAGGATGTACTAAAGAAGGAATTGCATGAGCTGGATTGACAAGCTGTCCCAACGAGCACTGATAATGTCTTGATGACGAATGGATAGCCTTCCACTTTAGGTTAGGTAAAGAAGGAAGTGAAAATTCCCCCTTTATATGTATCCTTGGTCATAGGGGATTTCTTGGTGCACAACTGCATCATTGATAGTGGGGCTAGTACCTCATTAATGCCCAAGTGGCATAGCTAACAAGATGGGACTGAAATATGAAGAGATGAACAAAGGAGTCCTGCAGCTAGATGGGACACCTAAAAAAATAGTTGGGATTTTGAAAGGTTTAGGCTTGACATTGCATGCTTACCCAACCTTCTCAATCCCTCATGATATAGTGGTAGTGGATGTTCCTCCTTATTTCACAATTTGCTTGTCCAGGGACTTCACATCAAAGATAGGTGGCTATCTAGCAGCGAATTGGTCATATCTAGTTTTTAGAACCAAGTATGGGACCAAGGTAAAGATCGAATCTGAGCCACTCTATAAGGACCATCTAGATCCATATTCGCCCAAGGCAACGAATGTCAATTACACCATTATCAACCCAGAAGAGTCTTAGACATACCAATCTTTATCCTCTACCCTTGAAGGAGTTGCAGACCTAATCTTGGATGAGTGGGGAAACGATAACTTCGAACATGATCCTTACAAGTTCATAGAGGAGGTAGACCTTGGAATCTACTGCATGCACAAAGAGGGTGCCTTCATACCAAATATAATGAAGTCAAGCCAAGAGGACCTAGGTCTATGGTAGCTGTACTTTGATGGTTCCAAAAGTAGGCTGGGAGCTGGTGGTGGGGTGATGTTAGTCTCCCCTTCAAAGGATAGGTACTTTTTATCTTTCCATTTCCAATTCTCTTGCACAAGTAATGTTGCAAAATATGAGTCCCTTATCCATGGTCTGGAATGAACAAGAAAAAGAGGGATCAAGGAGTTGCAAGTTTTGGGAGACCACGAGCTAATTATAAATCAGGTGAAAGGCCAGAATCTGACTAAGAATTCCTCGTTGAAATCCTACAAGCATAGGGACTGGGACTTGGTGGAAGATTTCCTCACTTTCAATATCACCTCCATTCCCAGAGAGCAAAACAAACAAGTGGATATGCTGGTAGCAATTGGTGTTCAATTTGATGTTTCAAGGGAAATAAGTCAAAACTACAATTCACACAACTTGAAGGTGGTAGTTCAACCCTCTGTCCCTAATAACATTGCAAATTGGCAAGTTTTTGAAAATGACTAGCAAATAGCTTTCTTCTTGAATGAGGAAGCTAAGTTCACAACACAGAACCAGGCAAAGCTACAGCAGCAATATGGCAACCAGATTGTTCAATTAAAGAACAATAAGCTCCCTAAAGGTTTGGTCATGATTGAGAGCATCTTCAATGGAGATGACTAATTGAGAAATGACAAGGCATGCATCACAACTAAAGAGGAGAATTATGAAAGGGTTGAGATCTTCAAAGATAAGCTGCTTGCGCTTGGAAAAGTCTGCATGATTCAAGAAAGGTGGGCTTTCATTTTGTTTTGTCAAGATTTCTCTAACATTTTTGCATGGGATTATAGTGATTTCAAGGGCTTCGACCCAAGACTCACCCAACACACCATCAAATTAGAAGAAGGCACTAAGCCAGTCATGCAGAAGTAGAGACCCATCAACTCAATGATTGAGCCCCTCATGTAGAGGGAACTGGCCAAATTGATTGAGTATGGAATTATATTTCCAATCAAACATTCCTCCTGGCTAGCCAACCTTGTTCCTATTAGAAAGAAGAATGGAGAGATCAAGCTATGTGTCAATTTTAGAGACCTTAATAAAGTCTCTTTAAAAGACCATTATCCCCTCCCAAGCATGGAGTAGATCCTTCATAAGGTAACTGGTAGAGAGCATTTCTCCCTCCTGGATGGTTATTTAGGGTATAATTAGATTCTAGTGCAAGGCTATGACCAGCACAAAATGGCCTTCACCACTAAATGGGGAATGTTTGCCTACAAGAAGATGCCATTTAGGCTATCTAATGCTGGTGCTACCTTTTAGCAAGCCATGGACATGGCTTTTGGAGGCTTGATAAATAACAATATGCTGGTATACCTTGATGATGTGATGGTATTCTCTAGGGAAGCGAGCCAACACATAGAACACCTTATGCATATTTTTGAAAGGTGTAGGGAATTCAACATCTCTCTTAATCCAAAGAAATGTGTGTTTTTTGTTCATGAGGGGAAACTCCTTGGCCACATCGTGTCTAAGGAAGGCTTATCCATTGACCCTAAGAGAGATCGTTCTATCCTGGAGATGTCCCTACCAAAGCACAAGAAAGGCCTATAGAGATTTTTTGGTAGGATAAATTTCATTCAAAGATTCATTCCAAATTTCACAGAGATAGTCAAGCCACTGACTCTATGCTGAGGAAGGGTGAGGAGTTCAAGTGGAAAACACAAAGAAAGGATAGCTTTGAAGCCATCAAGTAGGCCATAACCTAGGCTGCTACTTTAATTAGCCCTGACTTCAACATCTACACTTTCAGTAATGAAGAGGTGATCTCCGCCATGCTTACCCAAGCAAATGGTGATGACCTCAAGAAACCACTTGCTTTTTTTAGCCAAACGTTAGAGGATTTTGAAGTCAGATACATGTATATAGAGAAGCAAGTCCTGGCAGTAGTGCAGAGCCTAAAGAAATTTAGGCATATGTTGTCTAATAGCAGGATTCACCTCATGGTCCCACATCCTGGCGTCAAGGATTTCTTGACCAATCGAGACCTAAATGAGAAGAGAGTAGGGTGGATCACCAAAGTGATGGAGTGTGATGTAGACATCAAGATCACCAAGCTAGTGAGGGGAAGAGGCCTATGTGAACATCTTGCTACAGACTTCAAGTATAAAAGGGAAGACAACTTACTAATTCATGATGCAACCACTATAGAGGAACTAGTTATCATAAAGGATTGGACGTTGGAATTGAGGTGTTTCCTTCTCACTGGTGAGTGCCCACAAGGTCTTGATAGGAGTAGAAGAAGGTACTTCAGGCTCCAATCTCTCCCTTATGTCCTAGTTGATGAAGTATTGTTTAGGAAGGATCTCTCTAGGGTCCTTTTAAGGTGCATTGACCTAAACCAAGCTGATAAGGTACTGTTTGAGTTCCACAATGGGCCAGCAAGTGGCCATTTCGCTCTTAGAGCTATTGCACCAAGGATAATGAGAGCTAGCTATTTTTGGCCTACTCTTTTCAAGGACACCCATGCTTGGGTAAGAAAGCGCTAGAAGTGTGCACTTTTTGATGGGAAGCTATGGTTGGCTACCATGCCTCTACAACCTATTCAGGTGGAGCAACCATTCATGCAGTGGGGCCTAGATTTCATAGGGATGATCAATCCTCTCTCTAGTGCTGGACACAAGTGGGTCCTAACTACCACAGACTATTTCACAAGGTGGGTGGAGGTTATTACTCTGAAAGAAGTAAATGAAAGTGCGGTCTTGGAGTTTTATGAGGACCTGGTAACAAGATTTGGGGTCTCAGCCACCATAATCTCAGATAACACCTTGGCTTTTCTGGGAATCAAAACAAGTGAATGGGTGCTAAGGTATGGTATATACCTTAGCACTTCATCCAATTATTACCCACAGGGGAATGGGCTGGCTGAGTCCACCAACAAAAATTTGATCAAAATCATAAAGAGGACCATGGAAGAAAATTAGAAGACTTAGCATGCCAAGTTGAAGACAGCTTTGTGGGCTGATCGAATCACTCCAAAGAGAGCAATCAGAAATTCTCCATATACACTCATATATGGAAGGGAAGCTAGGCTTCCCATATCACTTGAATTGCTAGCATTGGACCTCACTTGCTAGCTACAATTAGAAGAAGGAAGTAACATGGAAGTCAGGGTGTGTGAGCTAATGGAGCTCCAAGAGACAAGGGACTAGGTTATGGCTTCTATGACCAGTCACCAACAAGTGAAGAGACACTTCGACAAGAAATCTTCATCAAAAGATTTCTCTAAAGGAGACATTGTCTTGAAATGGGATGAAGATTGAGCTAAGCCTAGAAAGCATGCAAAATTTGATGCCCTATGGAGTGGTCCATACATAATCACTCAGTGCAAGCAACATAATGCATTCCAACTCTCTAGGTTGGATGGTAAAGAATTGCATATCCCAGTTAATGGGATACATCTGAAGCATTGCCACTGAGTCTCCTTTCATTTGTATATATTTTCCCTTGTTTTCTTTCCCTATTTTCCCTAAGTGCTGTTGCACAAGTAGTAGTTTTCTTAGTCTTGTGTGTGTTTTTATTTCCTTAGAGGTAGATCTGCGTGACTGGTTCTAGATTTATCAGAGCTATTGCTAGTTTTTCAAGTTACCATCTGACTTCGTGCCTAATGGACTGTAAGGCAACTAGTCTCTAAGCATAGCAGGCATGCTTCCCCTAGGAGTCACCAATTTATTGACCAATTTTTGCCCACAGGCAAAATTTTTGGTCCCCTTCTTCCCTTGCTATTCAATGCCAGTCATTTTCAGGTTGCACAAGTTCATGGCTTGCTTTGACACTTTGGTTCAGCCTCTTGGTTCATCGGCACTTGGTTCATCCATCTTTAAGTTTAGATAGGTCACCAGTTCATCACTTGGTTCATCGGCCTAGTTCATTGGCATGCATGGTTGAACTACTTGAACCATTGAACCTTTTTTGGTTCAAGGGTATGCCTAGTTTCCCAAAGGGTAGTCTAATGTTTAAATGCCCTTGTAGAGGGTAGGTGCTTCAAACAAAAGGAAAAAATTGGGTAAGTTCAAAATTTGTTTAAGTTTAAATTTGTTTAAGTCCTGAATTCCTTCAGACAAAAAGTCTGAAGGAATTTGGGACACACTTCAAAGCAAAGGCAAAGGCCCAGGGAAAACATCTGCAGACAAAATGTTCATAGGAAAACATCTACGGACAAAATTCCATGGGGAAATTGTTCGTAGACAAAAGGTCTGCGGGAACTCGGGAGGCATCCAAAGGCCAAGAATGACCCGTCAAAGGCCCCCGAAGGGTAGGTGCCCTTGCAGGGGACTCTCGGCAAAATATAAAAGACACTTTCAAGGGCTAGAGGGTCACCTTCCCTTTGGGAAGGTGTTGAGATGAAAGCAAAGCCGTAAAAAGCTAGTGAAGGACCTGATGACATTTTGACAGGGACGAGGACATCCTAGAGGCCATCAAAATTAACAAAGCAGATTAGCCATTGGTTTTCAAACCAATGACGGCCGTGTGAATGTCAAAATTAGCACAACAAAATAACCATTTGCTTTCAAACTAAAGAGCGCTAACCATCAGAGCCTAAAATGCAACGACCCACCAGAAGTTCACCCCCGAGGGCCGAAGGAGGCAGAAGAGACAAGATAGGGAAAATACAAAGTGACAGGCAGGGAGTAAGTAGGTAGTCCAAGTGGTGAAGGGAAGCACTGATTTGAGAAGTGACTCCAGTAGGTGAAATAGTGCTTACAAATTGACCATTGGGGGATGCAAACAGCTAGCAGTCCAACCGGTTTCTCCATTTAACATTAATGAGTAGACAAACTGTGTAATCACCTTGAAGAAGTAGCCTTACAAATAGACAAAGTGTGCAACTCATTAATGTTTTAAATGACTTGCTCTTCCCATTAAGGGGATGCAAATGGGCCACTTGTAAAAAAGGGGTGCCAAAAGGCCTCCTTTCTTCTCCTATATATTGAGGACTTGTCATTTAGAGAATCATCTTCCACATTTGTAAGGCATAGCCCTAACAAAATTTCACTTGAATCAATAAACGTAGTTTTTACCTCTATCTTGGATAGACATTTCTGTGTATGTCCTGAGTGTTAGTTTGTGTTTAGTCATTGTCTCTTGATGCTTTCACAGGTTCAACACCAACGTATCTATTGTCTACAAAGTTCCATTTCTATAGCTGGTAAGGAGAGTTCTATTTGGGGGGTGTAGAAATAGAGAAATTAACTTTCAGTGTGTCTTTCATAGCACCTTTGGTGAACCTCTATTCTTTGTATTTTCATTAAAACCTCCCTGTCAGCTTTTGCAGTTTGGTCCTTTTGCCAAGTGTGAAGCGTATGTATGCATTTGTCTGGTTTTAAGTGTGGATGTGAGAAGGTCATTTCATTTTGGTGTATCACCTCCTTAGAGTAGTTTGTTTTCCTACAGCTTTATCCCTTTTCATCCCCCCCATTATATATCTATATATATACATGTATTTGCACTTGCTGGAATGAACATGATGCATCAAAGGGAGCTAGCCCTTATCTAGAGACTCTCCCCTCCAGCTTTGCAAGTCCCACAGGTGAGAGGGGAGTTTCCATAGTTGCGAGGAGAAGGTAGGAGCTCGACCTCCTGCCAAGGGTGCATTCTCCAACGTCAACATGTTCATTGTAATTAGAGTAATGTATGGATAGTTTGTAAACAAACATTTTTTTGTTTCTTGTTGTATGGTATTTATTACTTATGGTGTTAAATTTTTTTCAACATGAATTTTCCAATAGCAACATTAAAATTTTCATGATATTTTAAAGAGTTTATATATTACATGGAGTATCCATTATAGAAGCCTTCATTTTGAAAAATATTATTTGGAAGCCTTAAATGGAGGCTTGAAATGGCATGTCTCATGTTGGTTATTGGATACATAAAAGCTACAATAGGTGTCTAGTAGCATGGGGCATTTATAGTTTTGAAAATATATTTGAGTGGAGTTAGTCAATCAAATCTCATATCCAACCATTTTTTGACAATATCAATCACTGGATATTCAAACATGGCCTTTGGTCTGATTCACATAAAATTATTAGTCAAATAAACTTTGATTTAGCTAAGATACATGCATAATTTATGGACATTCAATTCAACCATATTCCTTTCATACTAAATTACAATTTTAGGGATGGGTTAATTATATATTCAAAACTTATCATTGTAAAAATGATTTCCAACCTTTAGGCTTGCACAGTATGAATTATTAGTGCCACAAAAAATTTATTGCTAGATTTAAAATCATAGGAAAAAATGGAGGAATTATAGCCATGGTCTTTGAATAAATTTGAAAAAATAGAAATGATGGGATTAATAAGGTAATGAACTAAATCAGTTGTGGCTATATTTGATAATAAATTAGCTATTTCAACAATATATTTCAATGTATGTAAGTAATTACATCAGATCTTAAATGAGAAAAATAAGGATTTATTTTAGACTTGGAAATGATTTTATACATAGTATAAAAATAAAACCTTTCCTATAATAAATTAGAGAAAAATTTAAACTAGACAACATTATAAATCATATTTTATAGGTCCTAAGAGATCTAATAGATAGAGGATAATATAACCACCTATTGGAGGAGCTAAATTTTCCTACACATCACCTACCTGCTCCCATTCCTCATGTCTGAACCACCCACAATAATGTTGAAGCCCTACTTGGTGAAGACTACTACAAGATGATTATAAAAAATTGAAGAGGTCTTGGTAGTTTTATAAGAAATGGAGGTGGTGAAAAGATAACACATTAAAGATATTTATTTAACAACTATCATTATTCACCAACTATAAATGAAATCTAGATATTTATTTACAAGCCTCTATTGTCGATTTGTTTAATCTGATGGTTTAGGCAAGGAAACATCTTTGGTTTGTTATAAAAATCATTTAGTTAAATGCTATATTCTATTGTGGCAATGCAAAATAAAAATAATTTATAGAATTAAATTTGTTCACATAAAGAGGAAAATGACAACTATATGTGATACATGAATTTAGTTTGTGCAAAGAGGAAAATGGTAAAGACTTAAGCCTTTTTGTTATACACTATAAAACATGTATGTTACATGCTCTCAAAGGTATCAAAAAATATACCGCATTGAATCTCTTCTAAATCCCCTCCAATGAAATGCCTTTGACATAATTATATATTAGGATGAAATTAAGGAAAAAATATATGAAATGGACAAAAATCATAAGGATGAGGCTTAATTAAGTACAAATTAGGTATTTATATTGGAATAAAATCCCTAACAAGTGATATTCCATTAAAAAAAAAAACTTGTAACAAAACATAAAGCATGAAGGAAATTGGGACCTAAGCTAGGTGATAGACAATGACTTTGGTGTTTGAGGTTTGAAGAAGCTTATTAATAAGTAATATCATCAACAAACATATAAAATATAAAAAATACAATTTAGAGTGTATGTTGTTTGTTTTGGCCATTTAAGCCCAAAAATAAAAATAAAAATAAGAGTGTTTTTTGGAATAAAAAATAATGCATTCACACACCCATCATAAAAAAAGTGAGAAATATTTTACATACATGTCAGTTAATGATGTCAACTTTCATTATATATTATGCATGTAATGATGATACAATAGGGGAAATATTTTATTGGTGATTGGGTTGGATGACAATTGGAGTAGTTTAAAGAACCCAATAGAGAGGCAATATGTTACATTGGTGAGTACAACATAAAGGTAAACAAAGAAGAAGAATGTGAAAGTTAAGAGTGAATCTCCAATGTGAAAGAAGGGGAACAAAAGGTAAAGGTCAAGGTATGGTAAATCATGTCTCCAATTTGGGATAAAATTAATAGCATAGGTCGCATAACAAAAATGAAACCTTGGCTGGGTCATAAGTAAATGGGTAAATGAGCAACATTAAAAGTTGGAGATAAAAGCACAAGATGCATTTCAAGAAACATAAGGATGGTTATAGGTGGAATGATGGGGATACAAATGGTTTATTGAGGACAAGGTAAACCTCACATTTTGTGTTGAGATGTGGTATTCTAATCATAATAGGTTGGATGATAGTTTGTATTGTAGTCCATAGTCACAAAACTATCGTTGTGGGGATGTTGAAGGAAAAATATCTCCAAACTTATGTTTTAGGTTAAAAATCTAAGAGGTAAAGATAATAGATTGCCCAAATTCTCAATTTTACTCCAAGCATAACCATGAAAGCCATGATTTCTCTAACAAATGAACCTATAAATGGTCTTATTATACTCATAATGAAGGTTGAATGTGGGTATAGGTTGACTAAATATGCATGATCTAGGCCCAATAAGCATTGATGTAATGAAAAGGTTAGGGTCATAAACCACTAGAAACTTACGGAGTTTTTAAAGAGTAGAAAATGTGCCCTCATGTGGGTCAAGAAAAACATCTTAGGGTTGGTAAGGTGAAGAGAGCTAAATAAGTGAAAGTATATAATGCAAGTTAGCTAAGAAATTCAATAATCAAATATAATCTAAACTAAACATAACTTCAAAGATAGAGCAAAAAATGAAATTAAGTAACAACTAAATAATAATTATGAGTGCAAAGTATTCATCACCTTTTCCATTGTGATCAAATAATGATTTTATCTTGAATGATAAATGTGGATGCTCAAATCCTTTCCAAGAAAAAGAAAATTGGACAAATTTTTGGGATGCAAATGATTTGGATGGCTTTAATTCATTTTGATTCACAATGAAAATTCAATATCACTTTGTTAACTTGAAGGTCAAAGATTGAAAGTGATGGATTACATGTCAATTTATAGGCTTACATGAGGTTAATCAAACAATTGAGGATTATTTGAATATTTCAAATTATCTAAATAATTAATGGTTAATAATTAGTCCTCGTTGATGAGGATGATGACCAATTCTATGGGTTGAGAAGAAAGGGGAGTTAGTTGAGTGAGTCAGCAAGAATGGGTGAAGTTAGTTGGTTTAGTCATCTAAGAGATTGCGATGTTATAATATGACTCACAATATGGTTTAATAAGTTGAGGGATTAGTTTGATAAGTCAACATATGATTGAGACAAATGTGGAAGATGTATAGATGAGGTGGAAAATCAAGATTTTAAATTAGTTTTGTAGGAAATAAGTGTGTATGCTTATAATTAATTAATTAAGAATTAATTATTTGAATTTTGGAGGGAAAAAATGTTTATTTAGATTTAAATTGTGGAAGGGGAAGGATTAGCATGTCAAAGTTATTTTTGACACTAAATAATGAAACTTAGGAGTCTACATTTACTTCTCTTTGAAATGGTGCTGTGAAGCAAAACCATTTCAAAGAATAGTAGACAAAGTAGAGAGTAGATGATTGTGGAGAAGAAAGTTGCCCCAGGTGATTAAAAATAAACATGATGATGCCTCATTGAGTGTTCATGCAAGAAAGTGGATGAATGATCAAAATGATTGAAGGAAAAATGATGAAATGGTTATAATTAATACCATCAATAAATTGAAATACCAGAATCAATAAAACACTTGTAAGATTTAAAACACATGTAAAAAGAGTTGCCTCTAGTGGATAATTACTAGAGAATAGATTGAAAAAATAATATTTCTTTTTTGTCAACTATATGCTTGGATGGTGCTAAGGAATTAGGGGTCACACAAATAGATGTGAGAACAATATATCTTGATGATGTTAATCCATGGGTCATAAAATGAAAATTTTCATGTGGATTAAATTTTAAAAGATTTATATTTGTAAGTAGTGATAAATATTTATAACACTTTGATCAATTGTTGGTATGAAATTTGGATAAAGTTGGTTGTGAAATGTGAAAATAATGATATGGGAGGGAAAATATTTGAATGATGAGGTTTAATATATATAGGGGTAGGGGAGTTATTTGAAATTCATTTCATTATGTTAGAATTTTTATATTTAATGTATGTGATTTTTATTTGGGGATGGAGAGAGAGAAAAATGGTCTAGATTCCAATAGATAGGCATCACAATGAGCACATGTGAGTTCACTAGATGCCAGAGGGGAGTGGTGATGTAATAAGTAACAATTTTGATTTTTGATTTTAGTTTGATTAGAATTTAATGACAATAAAAGTAAGGTTAAATGATTTTTTTGGTTTACTAAATGGTGAATTAGGCATCAATGGTGTCGATTTGTTGGGGTAAATAGTGAAATCATTGAAAATTAGGTCAAGGGTTAGGTTCAATGAATTTTTCTAATTTCATTATGAATTCATGATTTTTTTAACTAAATCATCTAAAAGTGTAGATAAATTATCTATAAGTGTAGTGAATTTAAAATTCACCATGGTGAAATCATTTTAAACTTCATTAAAATCATCCAAACATATAGAAAATTCATCTAAAACCCTAGCAAATTCATAAAAATAATGGTGAAATCATCAAAGAGAATGGTGAATTCATCCTAGTAAATGGTAAATTCATTAGAGCATAAAAATATTGATTGATGTGCTATGAGAGGATAAGAAATTAACAAATATGGGACTATATGATGTGTATTTATCTGATTGGGACTAACATAGTACTCATTTAATTATGTGCAGAAAAGATTGATGATTTTATGTACATGAGAGAGATGGTTGAGATATCTAGATATGATGGTGAGGTTTATGAATTATAAGGTAGAGGTACTGGAGGTGATTGGATTAGGCTATATAGTGAAGATACCTAAGATACATGTAGATAGGGCTTATCTAATTGTACTAGTACAACATTGGCATAGTGAGACCAATGCATTTCACCTATTGAAAGCTGAGACACCTATTACTTTGGAGGATGTATGGATGATCTCGAGGATTATGATATGGGGGAAATTTTTATTAGAGTGAGGGTGCACAGATAATGACTATATATAAGGTCTTTAGGGAGGACCTAATTCTGATGTTGAGGGGTGTGATAGACATTAATGTATTCATGGATCTAAATACACATGAATTGATAGTTATACTATTGGATATTGTCAATGGCATTGTGCTACCTGATAAAAGTAGGAGGTTATTTCCAATGGGATTATTAGATATGGTTAGAGATATGTTAGAGAGTGCTACACAATTTGGATAGGGACCATGTGTATTGGCACACTTATACAAGTATTTACACCATGTGGTATATACATGTGGTATTTTTATAGTCTCATCCATACTAATAAAGGTGTGAGCATGGGATCATTTAGTGATTGAGCACCCTAAAAGATAGATTAAGAGGATGATTGAGGAGTCATTTTAATATAGATGGCATGTATATGTAGGGGTAAAATATACATATTTAGGAGATGTGGATTATTATAGGAGGTTGATTGATGAGTTAGGAGCTAAGAAGGTGATGTGAAGGCCATATAGAGAGGCCGATCCACATTATAGAGAGGTTATGAGACACTTAGAATACATGATAACTTAAAGATACATTATTTAGGACCACATGTACATCATTGAGAAATATAGACCTGATAGGGTGATGAGATAGTTTGGTATTAGAAAAGCTATCATAATAGGTCCTCACATATTTTCACAAGTAGTGCATGAGAGAACATAGTGGGGGGAATGTATTGATTCTAGGGTTGCATATCAGATCTAGGTGTAGGTGAAAATAATGACATTATGTGCTAGGAGGTATGTGGTGGATGTGGGTAATACATATGATTACACAACATAGTGAGATCAACAAATATAACTAAGGATTATAGATCCATATGTGCCACAGGATATGGAAGCTAATATTATAGGCTACATTTAGAGCATGTCTTTGGAGTAGAGACCTATAGTCAAGGATTATGAGAGATAATACACCATAATTTAGAGGAGGAAGAGATAGATATGGGGATTAGATTCATGATACAAATTATCTAGAGGTCAGAGGAGATCATATGCAATATGTTGAGATGGGAGAGGCTAGGGGAGATGGGGGAGGAAGATAAACTCCTTTAGTTGTGATCAACATCGATGGAGAGGGAGATGGAGGTAGAAGGGACACAAAGATTAGGAATATAATATAGGAACATATAAAGGGAGGGAATGTATTAGGGAATATAATAATCCTCCCAAAAATATTTTCAAATAATGTTCAATCTGAAAAAATATTTTAATTCAACTATCAAAACACCCATGTTTTCCCTACACTAATTGATCCCAAAAAAGGCAATTTTAACACTATTGTAATGGAAAACTTAATTAAACTTAAAATATTGATAAATAAAATAAAATATAAGTATATTTATGGAATAATGATGTTATATAACATAAATTTTTCATATTTAATCATAAACACAAATCTGCATACAAAACTAGCAATTTCACTTTACCTTATTTCACCAAAAGTCATATGATTGACAAATTATGAGTTATCACTTACATTAATGATATAATTTATGAAATTAAAGAAAAATAAGATGCTAAATATTAAATAAAACATAAATAAACTCATGAAACAAACATGTAATGACCATATTGTAATCTACTCAAACTACACACTCCAAAACATGCAAATATTCACACCAAACTAAATACAAGAATCTGCAAATATGTGAAGATCCAATGAAATATTTGGGGGATATTACCCTATATAAATAAAATTATTTTCATCCTAATATATCCAATAACCCAAAGGGTGTCATCCTCAAATCCTATAATTGAAGCACAAGTGCATCAAACATGTAGAAATTGTTAAATAAGCAAAAGATCCTGAATTGATAAGGCTACTTCTCTTAAACAGGATTTGGGTCACAAATACCAACATAACAAATAAAATATTTCCATATTACACACACAAACACACACACACACACACACACACACACACACACACACACACACACACACGCGCGCACACACACACACACACACACACACACACACACACACACACACACACACACACACACACACACACGCACACACACACGCACACACGCACGCACACATGCACACACACATGCACGCACACACGCACACACACACACATGCACACATGTGCGTGCACACACACACACACAATCACTCACACTAGGAAATATAAATTTTCCATATTCTATCTCCTCATAAATCCCACCAAAGATTTGTCATAGTTTCATTTTTATACATTGATAATTTCACGCATAAGATTCTCCACTTCCACTCTCTCTCTTAAAACTATCATATATTTTGTCATAATGTTTTTATATTAGATATGATATTCCTAAAATACATTGATTTTAAATCCCACCATGAATGCCATCATAAAAACTCCATAAATTGTGCCTCAAATCATGCAAGAGTAAATACCATGCCCCACGTGGAGAATACAACTAATATTTTAATATTTAATGGCCCATATTTCAATAACATGATTTACAGTGGACCAAAGTATTAAAATAAATATTTACTATTTAGTCACATTAGCTCACCAAAAATATAGGAAATGTGCTAATTGGCCACACTTTGAATTTTATTGGAAACGCGACATTACAAATCCTCCTTCTCAAAAATTCCATTTCTCAAGCAATGAAAATTTGGGTTTTCTATAATTATCATGATAAAGTGATGAATCAAACTATAATTCCCATATAATCTAGATCCTACACCTATCAAGTGGGACAAATCCTACCAAAGAGCACTACAAGATACACTTTTCATAACATCCAAAACATCCTTGTGTAAATCATGTAATTTGATCACCTTTTTGAAAAATAGCTTGACCTCATAAGAATAAATATGAAATAAATGTGCATAAATCTCAAAATCTTAAATTTAAACCTTTATAAGATCCATGATGCGATGCATTGCTATACTTATACCTCTTTGACTTGGATTAAATAATGAAAATATAATTGTGCTAAATCTTCTCCTTTGAATGTCACCATGATCTCAAAAAAATCTCAATAACTCTTTAGCATGCATTTGTTGTACCACTTTGATATGCACAAAAATATTCTACCCATGATAATCTCTCTTTGTAGGTTTTGAATAATCCTAGATGTCCTCCTAGTGGTGCATCATGGAAGGTTCTCAAAATATTTTCCTTCACTTTGGATTCATGAACTAAGAATATTCTATGTTTTTAAGTATGGGGCCATCCATCACTGTAAATATATTGTCTCTCACATTACCATCAAGGAGATTAGTAGCAACTATGTTTTTAAAATATTCCTCCATAATAGAGACCTTCTAATTGATATAAATAATAGAATAATATAGAGTAGGCATCTTAGGAATATCATCAATTACTTCATTCCTTTTCCAATTAATGTACTCTATACCAAAATCACAATCTTGTAACTTATTAATATATAACTTCAAACTATTATGAGATGTATTCACCCAACATCTTTCACAAGCTAAGCATTATCAAAAATTGGCCAAAGCATGTATGATGGTCAACATTTTTTTGCTTGATTCTTCCAACTTCAAACCTTTAAATGCTATGGGACGGCACTTCTGAACTAATACCACTTTGAATTATTCTCTTGAAACATCACATTAAATAATAAATGGAGGTGAGAAATATGAAATAGCATGTATAGGACATGAAATCATTACCTACTTAAGCTTATCAAAAGTTTTTTTTCCCAATTTGTGTCCATGAAAAATCTCCCTTATTTAATAATTCTTTCATAATGACTATAAAAGATCCATTAATAATTATTTTGTAATGACTATAAAGGTCATAGAATCCTCTCAACTATGCCAGTGTGGTGGGAGGAGGCGAATCCAAGATAGCTCAGGTCTTCTACTGATCTATTTAAAGACCTTGAGCACTAATTACATGTCTAAAGTATAATATCTCTATCACCTCAAAATCACATTCAAATTCATTTGAAAAGAGAACTTGTTGCTATAGAATTTGAAGGACTACATCCAAATGCTTCAAGTGATCTTCCCAAGTCTTAATATAGATCAAAATTTCATCAAATAAAATCAAAACAAATATTCTTATGTGATTTATTGATACTTGATTCATACATGACTAGAAAGTAGCTAGTACATTTGTCAAACCAAAGGGTATGACACATGAATCAAAATGTTCCCAGTGACATCTAAATGCTATCTTATGTACCACCTCATCCCCTACATGGATATCATGGCAACATAATCTCAAATAAATATTTGAAAAGTACACTACCCCATGCAACTCATCAATGAGCCCATCACTCCTAGGAATTGGGTATCTATATTTGATGGTCTTCTTTAACTCCTCTCTATGAATTCTTGGGTGGTGGTAAGGAGTGGTCATGATAGGTTTAGATCTTGATTCTAATTATGTAATGTTTTTGAATCATATATTAGGTGGTAATCCCATGGATAAATTACTAGGCATCAACAAACAACTTGTTTCCCAAACATCTCACCCTTTAAAAGAAGACCTCTCCCTTATTTAAGTTATAACCACTCATAGTGACCCATTATAAATTCCATTAAAAACATGTATTTTTCTTTAGATTTAAAGTTGAGTTACATGAAATGATAATTCTATGAACAATAACCATTGAAGTGTACACATTGTATACCAGAAACCATGTTAGTTTCTCCTAATCCCACAACAAGTAAAATTATCACATACTTTATGATCAACCATGGCTATGTTGAGTTGTCAGATTATTTTGGTGCATGGAATGGTGAACCTATAAAAATTGAATTTATAATTTTTTTTTCCCTTCATGTGACTCCACCTATTACCTAGATCCCATACATTTATTCATGGACCATTTTGAACTAAAAAAAAGGATCCTTGTATCCTTTTTTTCTAGTTGTATCTTTCACCCTCTCTCCATTCTGATCATGTTTCTTATGATGAAAACATATCTAAAATGGAATAGTATGAAATAAAAAATATGAAATATGACTTTCCTTCTCATACTTTGGGCTATAATCAAATTACTTACCTCCCTTTTTTGATTTAGAAGTAGGAGATTTTGAGAGATTTGCCTTGATACAACCATGCTTGTAATTTAGTGTTTCAAAATTATTGGCATCCATTGAAACATTATTTTTAATTGCATGCTCATCATCATCATTATTTTGAAAATAAATCTCATATGGTAATGGCTCAAACTCTGCAATGCTTTGAAAATGGACGGGTGCTCCTAGGGATGAAACATCTTCAATTTTTCATTCAACATGTAATGCATATTCTTATTTTACATCATTAATACAAATATTTTGTTTATCATAAGTCATACCTATTTTTGTTGAAGGTCCTTCACTTTCCACTTGTATGACGGATTCATTTTGGGGCTTATCACTAACTCCTTTCAACTCTATTTTTTTCATGCTTTCTAGTTTCTTACAAAAATGCTTTTCCTTTCTTCCCCACCATCACACTTTCTTCCTTGACCTTTTTTGGTTCTAATGTATCCAAAACCTCTTTTAGTTCTATGTCTTTATTGATAGATCTTTTGATTCATTTTCTAGCTTTTCTTCTTCTTTGCTCAAATATATGTGACTTGTCTTCCAAGGTTCTTTATGCTAACCAAAGATGGGTGCCTTGGGTTGAGACAAATATTTTCTATTTAAGACATATGGCTCTAGTGGGTTATTTCTATCTCCTTTCTTTCTGTTCTTCATTTTCAGAACACAAAATTCTCTAAAAGTGAGGGCTTGTTGCACTGCAAGGCTATGTTCTTCATATTATGGAGTATATATTGTAAACTTGTTACTTGCATGTAGTTGTTGAAACTCTATTTATTCAAGATGATCCACTTATTTATATAGGAATTTGGTAATATTTTTTTTGAAGGTGGGGTGATTGAAAGCCACTCATTTTTTGATGAGCTTCCTTTTCCCTCATTTTTTTTTTTCAGGTTAATACCCTGAATAGCTCAAATTAGTTCTGACATGGATTCTTTTAAAGTTATTTGGATTGTCTTCTCCAGATCCTTTTGACCTCAATTGGTTGTCTCATTTAAATAACTAATTTTATAAAAAGGAATCCTCTTTTCTTCATCACCCATATTTTATTTTATCACTGGTGGCTGAACTTTTCTTTTTTCTTTTTGATGGTATCTTAATTCTCTTTCACTAATAACACTTGCATGCATTTGATATTACATCAAGATGCAAACTCTCCCAATAGGAAATAAATATACAATATATGATACCAATATAATAAAAATCCCAAAATTATTTGGAAATTATATTTGATGTGAAAATATATTTTAATTCAACTATCAAAACACCCACATTTTCCCTACACCAATTGATCCCAAGAAAGACAATTTTAACACAATTGTAACAAGAAAAATCATTAAACTTAAAATATTTATAAATAATATAAAATATAAGTATAGTTATGGCCTAATTCTTTTATATAACATAAATTTTCCATATTTAATCACAAACACAAATCTACATACAAAACTAACAATTTAACTTTACCTAATTTCACTGAAAGTCATAGAAATAAGAAATTATGAGTTCCTACTTATATTAATGTTATATATAATGAAATTAAATAAAAATATACTGTTATATAGTAAAAAATATATAAATAAACTCTTGAAAGAAATATTTAATTACCACATTGGAATCTACTCAACCTACACACTCTAAAACATACAAATATACAGATTAAACTAAATATGAGAGTCTAAAAATCTATGAAGGTCTAATTAAATACCTATAGGAGATTACCATATATAAATAAAAATGATTTCATCCTATTATATACAATACACCAAGGGGTGTCATCCTCAAATCCTGTAGTTGAATCACAAGTGCGTCAAATGTGTAGAAATTATTAAATAGGCAATAGATCCCAAACCGATAAGGCCGCTAGTCTTAAATAAGATTTGGGACACAAATCCCAATGTACCAAATAGAATATTTAAATATTATATATCTATCCTAAGAAATATAAATTTTACATATTCTATTTCCTCATAAATCCCACCAAATATTTATCAAAGTTTCATTTTTATACATTGTTAATTGCGCCCATAAGATTCTCCACTTCCACTCTTTCTCTTAAAACCATCATAGATTTTATCATAATGTTTATATATTAGATACGATATTTATAAAATCCATTAATTTTAACTCCCACCATGAATGTCATCATAACAAATCCACAAATTTTACCTCAAATCATGTAAGAGTAAATACCACGCCCCACTTGGAGAATACAAATAATATTTTAATATTTAATTGCCCATATTTAAATCATATGAATTATAATGGACCAAAATATTAAAATAAATATTTCCTATTTACCCATATTGGCTCTTTAAAAATATAGGAAATGAGCTAATTGGCTACCCTTTGGATTTTATTATAAATGGGACATTATAAGGCCATTAGGGCTAGTGAAGTTAGAAGAGGATTAAACACTTATTGATAGATTACATGAGGATATTAGAGATCATGACATTAAGATATCAAGATTGTAAGGAGACATGGGTGGTAGGGATATATAGGTGGAGATGAGACTGACAAAGATCATATGGCTATAATTAGAGGTTGATGGGTTACAAGTGAAGATTGGCAGGATGATAACTAAGAGGTATGGGAGAGAGGGATGGTTACTCACACATGATTCAATGACTCAAATTATAGGTGATACAAGTTTGATACAAAGATATAAGAGAGAGGGTAATGCAAAATTTGAGTTGGTAGAGGCTAGGGAGTTATTGATATGACCTAGATAGATGGTGGCCTTAGATAAGGTCGTAAGGGCTATGGAATATGTTACCTAATACATGAGTTTATATGAGGAGGTAGTACCATGAGCTCAATGAGCACATTCTTCTAGAGATTACTTAATGAGGAGGTCAACATAATGGAGGCCAATCTAGCTAGGGGAGTTTGAGAGATATGTTTGACTAGGATCATAATGTGTCATGGGTCCTTCGAGGAGTACACCATGATGATATGAGCCAAGCCCAATTACAGGTGCCCCATCTGATGGTTAGGGAGAGTTATGAGATGATATGATATATCTATGTATACATATTTTTGAGATGTATCATTGTATTGATGTACTTTGACACATTTAAGATTTATATATACATGATTAATTTTGGACTTAGACTTGTATTATGGTTTTAAAATGGATATGTTATGAATTTATAGATTTTTTTAAATTTTTATGTATGGTAGGTAGTTAGATGGATAGATTAAATTTGGTATAATGATTGTTTATATTAATTTTGATATGTTATATCACATGTCAATCCTTTCATATTTTATTATGGCATAAAATGAAATAAAACAAACTATGTATGAATGGATTAGATATCCACCTTTGTTGATTTGTTTTTCTTAGATTTCCAATAATAATTCCAACATCAATAACTGAGTAAGATTTGAACAACCTTTATTTAATATAACACAGGAAAATATGCACCAATGGTATGGAATAACCATGATGACTATTGTGTTATACACATAAGGACAAGATTCATTTTTGAAAGAATTAGTGCATCATAATATTGAGAACCATAATTATATCATTTTTAATACATATAATGATCTTGACTCAAGAAGTAATAAAAAAGTAAATAAAAATGTTTGTAATAATAAAAACTATGTAACTATGACAAAACACAATAAAAGAAAAGTTCACATAAAATATAATTAAATTATTAATAAATTAAATGACTAAACACATAGAAGGAAATGAATGATAATAAAACATACACAAAATCAAATGACATAAAAACTATGCAAATGACTTTGTGGACATCCTAGGCTATAGTTGAATTTTGGTTATCGAGATCCATGACAACATTGAACAGTTGATAAGGAAGTCATAATAAAACAAAAGCATATTGGTTTTTATGGTGATGAGGAATTGATGCATTATTGAGATGATGGGGTGGTGGCCAAACTGACCTTAGAGACTACATGTATCTAAGCACTGCCTACATAAGTTACCATGGAAAAATTATAGTTCGGGATATTAGGCCAGATGTAGTTATTCCAATGTGGGAATAGATGAAAAAGTGAAGATGTAGTATAAATTTGTAATGAGTAAATGAGTGTTTTCCCTCCCAAAAAAATAGTGAGTGAATAGGGAAGTTATTGAAATATATATGGTTGGTATATTTAGATAGATGATGTGTTATGCTTTGTGATGTATATATAATAATGTATTTGGATATGGATATGTAAATGATAATAAGGGTCATATGAGATATTTCCCTAAGCATGAGTAAGGACATGTTTACACAAGTGAAAGGGATAGATTCTAAGATAATATTTCATGAGTGGATGGTGGAATAAGTGACCAAATGGAAATATATAAGTGATTAATGCAATGGGATGCCCTCAAGTAACCAGGGTGTGAATAGATAATGGATTAAAATGGCATAACAAATTAGTTTTCATCATGGTACTTACTCAAAGTAATAGTATACTGGTTTTCACTTTTGGATGTATAATATTTATTTCTCATTTTCTTGATTTTTTATTTTTATTTATTTTTGACACTTAGGATATATACAATAATACCAAAATGGATTAAGAATAGAAATATTTGAGGTGCATGATGTTCATGGCTCATCAATCTCCTCTCCATGTTTTATGGCCAATTTTAAAAATCTAGATCCATATTTGATAATGATTATGTATGGACCCATCTAATTTGGTTTGAAATTCCCCTTCTTCTCTCATTCTACATTGGTGTTCCATTGATATTATAAGAGCAAGAACACTAAATTAAAATTCATTAGCTTCAATCCTCTTATTATATCTATGATGAAGGCAATTTTGGTAGATTTTTAAGTGGTTTAGGGCATTGAGGCATTTTTAATCAAGGAGGTCGAGCTCACTTAAGTGTGAAATTTAGTAAGATTCATCATCAATTAAATTTTTTAAGGATATGAGTAAGGTTATAATTTTGACTACAATGGGTAATATGAATCAGTATCATAAATAAGGGAATATGGGGTCCCCCTATGGGTGTAAGGATGCTTGTGTGGTATGGCCATAAGGTGGGATCAAACTGTGTGTGATGACCAAATGAATTAAAAAATATTTTAAGGATTTTTAAGATGCTTTGTTGCCTCAACTTGGCCATTATGTTGTGGGTAGTGAGGAGTAGACCACTTGTGTTTAATATTTTACGTATTGAAATAGGCCTTGACATACTTGTTTTTGAATGACATTTTTTTATCAGATATGATATAAGATGGGATTCTAAAGTGGCAGATAATTTGGTTTAAGATAAACTTTTAAATCTATTTTTTGGTGACATATGTTAAGGGCATGGATTTAACCCATTTGTTAAAGTATTCGGTAGTGGTAATAATATGTTTTTGTCCATTCAAATAATTAGGATTGATTTTACCAATGAGGTATAACACCTATGTGGAAAATGGCCAAAGTGTATTGATGGGTTGTAAGGATTGCAAAAGACTATGTATAATATCACCATAATTTTGTCAAGGCACACACTTCTTAATATATGCATGAGATTCAGATTCCATTATAGACCAATTAGTAACCCAAACATATGTTAGAGGTGAAATCACTTGGGGGGGTGAATTAGTAAGCCTAGATATTTCAATTTCAATTCCAATCTTTTCAAACTATTAATCAATCAACATATATCAACTTGATCAAGTAACATTAATAAGAGAGTTCATTCATTCAATGCATACACAAGATAAAACACATAACACATAGTTCTTATGGGAAAACCTCAAGAGGAATAAAACCCACACTCAAGCTTGAAACACATGAACTACTTGTCCTATTAGAATTTAAAAACAAGATATTAGTCAACTCCTTTAGACCAAAAAACCTTGATCAAATCTTTTATACCAAAGGCCTTTAGTGAAACACCTGTTTCGCAAGTAGCATCTTCCCTTAAGGAATATCAACTCATTTAGACCCTCCTTTGATGTGAACACCTCCACCTTAGAACTGATGTCTTCAACACTTGATGATGGATCTCTGATTATCTAACCCTTGCACAAACTCTCTCTCTACCTCATATAGGCCTTTTACATATGTATGTCACAATCTCTCTCCTTCTTAACTCAAACTATCCTCATATGCACACTCAGACCTCTTTGCATATCCTCAAAATTTAAGAGAACTATTTGGACATCAAAAATATGACCTACAGGTCATACACATAGTCCTCAATATTCTCTACTCATCAACTCATCTACTGGGCACTCTACCTCTCCTTCGCTCCATAACTCTCACATATACCTTGCACAAGTCTTCTAAAAAATCTCTCACAAGTCTATAAACCATCATATTTATTTTCACTATGTATATATAATTCATGAATTATTAAGTCCATAATATTTCCTTGTCAGAAAAAATACATGCCTTCACCCTTAAGGCCTCTAACATGGGTTACACTTAAGCACAATCCACTTTCAAATAGGCCTAAGTCACTTTTAGGTCCTTTGATGACCCATTCACCCCTTTGACACTTCTTCAATAAAACTAAGAATACAAGACCACTTCCACATGTATGAAACCATTCCATATTATCTATATGTCCTCCTTAAGTGCCAATAACCATCAAAATACCCTTTTTCTTAATTGAAATTAACTCAACTACTTATCTGTACACACATTCACCATGAAGGAACACATAGAAGACTTATAACCCTTTGTTCATACTACATATGATCGATCAAACCTTCATAATGAACACATATGATCTTCAAGGAGTATAGAACATGATCTAATAGATAATTCATCATTAAACATAGAATCAACATCAAAATGAGCTTAATTACCCTTCTTGGGTTACTTGCATAATATAGTCAAACACATAATCAAATTTAGATCTCAATATATTTATTTTCACATATATACAGACCTTAAAATATATATTTATAGATGCAATTTGGATTCATCCATTTTTTTTTATACCATGGATAAATTCTACATATATCAAAAGTTATGGCTCAAAAACTAGGCACTGGTCTTTCCTTTTTTAAATTCAAATATTTGAATTCAAATGGTCACAGTTAAACACTAAACATTATGTTCACGTCTTATGTCTCACTACTTTATATAAATCATGAAACATTAATATTATTGTACTAATATTTAAATTTAACACATAGTGTGCCATGCCAAATGTTAAACCTTGAATAGTTGACCTCATCTCTTACAATCTTGTAATATTGACTCACCACGCACCATCGATCTATATAGATTAGTCATGTATTTACCTTATAGCACTCACCATTAAATATTTATTAAAAACCCCATTATCATGAAACTTGGCACCTTCATGTGCCTCTTAAACACTTATATCATTAACCATTGAGCACTTGTCCTCATCTTGCTACTTCCTGAGACCTTGGAACAAACATGCTCTGTTGATCCTTTTGTAAGGAGCTCAATCTTTACCTTCATTAACCAATGAACACTTTGACCTATTTAAATTATTGTGCATCATATATATTCACTATAATATCACCTGTGAGCCATTATATCTCCATCTAGTCCTGATCTTTAACATCATGCAAAATAGACTAAGTATGGGGACCTTTGCAATCTATTTGTAAGGTCAATTTTGTACCTTCGTATCTTTTGCTTCGCTCAAGGGCAAGTTTTGAAAATTAGACCATATGATCTATCATGTATGAAAATACAACCACATGTCAATAGAATCCTATAACCCTCACATGTGTGAGATATAATGACATTAAAATTCTTCCTCAGATTTATCTGTTCACAAAGCCTACTATGTCAAGAACTATCTAAAAAGACCAACTTTTCACATGCATAACTTTTGATGTGCTTCAAAATTTGACCTAAAAGTTAGTGAAAATTAACTATGATAAAAACTAAACAAACCCATATAATCACCTTATATTTAAATGTCCACATGTGCTATATATGCCACCATCAAAATGCCTACTTAGCTTTTCTTGCCACATTACAAATTTGGCTTAGTTTGGGAAAAAATTGTCAAAATGCTTGAGAGCCTAACTTTGTACTTGCATATATTTTTTGTGATTCATAAATAGACTTGATAATTTACACATATAAATTAGGGACTAATTTGATCATAACCAAATGACCAACTCCCCCTGACTCATCCACATGTGGTAATTATGATGTCATCGAACTACCTACTCAAATTTTCTGCCATTGGACCCAAATTGTCTAGATGAGAACAATGATGAATCGGGTAAATTCAAATCATAAACACAAAAATTCAAATCATATAAAACCTATTATATTACCCATTACACATTATCATTACTTCATACTCATCCTTGAACATCTCTAGCCATGTCAAAACTTAAGATCAACCAAAGTATCCTTCAAACATACTTGGAAAAGCACATTACACACTTTATCATTATCACTTAGACTATCAGGGCACTTAATCCACTCACCAAGACATCTCCATGACATCATTTAAAACTCTCCAACAATATCGCCCTTTGTCATTGGTGTCAACACACATCATTCAACTCACCTTCTCTCTTTAAACACTCTCACAATAAGAACTTTCTTCTCGTTTAAGACAATGACAAAGTGGGCACCAACTAATATTGAGTACATAAAAATACTATCAATAGGAAAGGACCATCTTATAAATATGATGCAAACTCCCCCTTACCTTGAGCCTATATTTTCTTTACCTTGTCAGCTTCCTCTTGTTATATGCATACACTCTATTCAACCAAACACGATAACCCATGAAGAAAAAACACACAAAACCACTAAAATATAATGAAACTCACTTTAGAATACCTCCACTTTAGAATAAGGACTCCCCCTAATATCTCTGAGACATTTCATATCTTTATCATCTTTAGATCTCCACACACCATGAAGAATCACCACATAGGATTACTATCCACTATCTCAAGCCACCTCAAGAACCACCTACAAAACTTCATGCTACTCACCAAATAGGAAACATGCACTAAACAAACGTAAGAAATGACCTTGAAATACTAATGCCTTGATGTTTTGGATAAACTAAACAAAAAGCACTCTTCTTCTCACTAGGCATGCTTAGTATCCTTATAGCCTACTTGGAACTTGTACAACCCAAAACTTTCAATAGACGTATATTCAAGACTTGAAAATTCATATTTGGAGTAATCTCATATTCCCCATAAATCACACCAATTTTAAACAACTAGATCATCATATATAATATACTTCCTTCACAAACTAACTTGTCAATTAGGCCTCCATCTTGACATAAATTTGAATAAATTGAAAAACACAAACCTTAAAATATTTATGAAGTATGATTTTAAAACCCATTTGGCCCATTCAACCTATTAAAAATTCTTAGACATCAACTCATAAGGCAAACCATTTATAACATATCCCAAAACCCTAAAAACTCAAAACAAATAGAGTCAACAAACCTCCTTCTTGTTAACGCACACCTGTAAAAATTATTGTGCACCTGGAGACAACCATCACACACATTTAAACCATAATTTGAGATTTCATACCTTTGGGAACATTAACTTTCTATAACCCATTTTAAGACCTACATATTGTAAAGCACAAACTGAGAAAACCTAAGAGCAAACAAAAAAATCCAATTCGACTTCAACATTTATTCAGATCACAAAACCACCTGGAGCATGCTAGAATAAGGTCAACAAACCTTTCTATGTAAAAATATCATCTTGATAAAACACAAATTCTCTTTTACTAGTTGAAAACCTTTAATTTGACCCTATAGACTGACCATACATAGCTATGACATCACCACAACATATATTCCACCTGGACATACTTGATCCAATAAAAACACTCATATTTAGCCTTCTAGGACCATCTAAAGAACACAATAATACTTGCTTCTCCAATAAAAGGAGTATCTTAAGAAGCATAGATAGAGACATAATCTATACCATAATGATCTAAAACAAAGTGAATCTAGGAGTGGCCCATATCTCCTTAGTAACCACTGGAATCCTCTTATATCTATAAGACTTATTGATTTTATTCTTCATCTTCTCAATTTGAACTATGATAACTAGTTCCTTTTCTATATCACTCTCCTTCACTTCTAAGAAAGATTTGACAACACATGGAGCAACTATAGAATCTTGACATAACTTTTCTTTTGAAGAATCAACCTTGCAATCCTGAACCTCATTACTAGGCACTAATAATTGATGTTCTTTTCATGAATCTTTCTTAACAATAGTAGGATGTTCACTTGGATCTATACTTACCTCAAAACTAGCTTTCACCAACACCTTGGTCTTCTTTTTGAGCTTGGTCTCTTCATTCTCAACATGAGCAGACAATGAGATCCCTTAACACTCTTTAACTTCTATATCATTCTCCACAATATAAAATAGATTAATTAGACCTGTAGACTCATCATGACTCACACTTACCACCTTTGGCTTCCATGAGTTGACTTATCTTCTTCCTTAAACTCTTGGAGCATGATTGAACTTATTCTAAGTTATAAGCCTCTGCTTGCAGAATCTAAAAATGTGACCTCTCTTTTGACCGCTGAAACACATCATACCTTTTGCAATAAGATCATTTCATTTTATTGGATTTGGACAAAATCTTGCAATGTGTCCTAGTTCATAAAAATTGTAGCACTCAATATTTCTTGAAGGAAACTCAACTTAACTTACCTTAAATGGAAAATGTTTTTTAAAGTGTCCCACATCATGATAGTTTAAGCACTAAACCTTGCTCACACATTTTGACTAATGACCCCCATCATAGTTCCAAGAAAATTCATTTTTAACAGGTCTCTTGTGTTCTCTAGCTCTATGCCCAAACTGATTATATGTGTAATAGTAACCTTTAAAACTTACATACCTCATGTCCTTTGGTTATTTTATCTGATTTGTCTTCATTCTGGTCAATTCCTTTAGACCCATAAAACATTGATCAAATCCTTTAGACCAAAGGACTTTATTGAAACACCTATTTCACAAAGATCAACTACCCCTAAGGAAGATCAACTCCTTTATACCCTCCTTTGATGTGAATACCTCCACTTTAGAATTTATGTATTCAACACCTAATTATGGATCGCTGATTCTCTAACACCTACACAAACTCTCTCTCTATCTCATATTATCCTCTCACATAGGTATGGCACAATCTCTCTTCTTCTTAACTTAAACTATCCTCATATGCACACTCAAACCTCTTCGCATATCCTCAAATTATAAGAGATATATTATAAAATCATAAATATAAAATATATGTCATACACATAGTCTTGAATCTAATCTACTCATAAACTCATCTACTAGGCACTCTACCTCTCCTTCGCTCCATAACTCTCACATACACCTTGTACAAGTTTTCTCAAAAAACTCTCACAAGTCTAGAAACCATCATACTTGGTTTCAATATATATAGATCATTCATGAATTATTAAGTCAAAAATATTTCTTTTTTAGCCACAATACATGACTTCACCCTTAAGGCATCTAACATGGGTTACACTTAAGCACACTCCACTTTCAAATAGGCCTAAGTCACTTTTAGGTCATATGATGACCCATTCACCTTTTTGACATTTCTTCAAGAAAATTAAGAATAAAAAACCATTTAAAAATGCATATACCTATTAAATATTATCTATAGGTCCTCCTTAACTTATAACAACCATCAAAATACCCTTCTACTTAAGTATAATTAGCTCAAACACTTCTCTGTACACATAGTCACCATGAACAAACACACAATCAACTTATAAACCTTTGTTCATACTTCATATGATTTTTCAAACCTTAATAATTAAAAAAAATGATACTCATGGAGTCTAAAACATTATCCAATATCTAATTCATCATTAAACATCAAAATAACAGTAGAACGAGCTCAATTACCCTTCTCAAATTACTTGCAGAACATAGTCAACTTTAGAGCTCAATATCTTTATATTACATACATTCAAACATTTAAATATATATTTTAATATGTTCCTTGGATTCCTCTACAAATTCTCTTTTTACCATGGTCAAATTCTACTTAGATTGAAAGTTATGTCTCAAAAACTAGGCACTAGTATTTCATTTGTTAAATTTAATTATTTGAGTTCAAACAGTCACAGTTAAACAAACACTATGATTGCATATTGTGTCCTCAATTATTTATATCAATCACACACTTTATATATTATTATAATAATATCTACCTTTAACACATAGTTTTCAACTTCTAAATGTTAAACTTAGAATAGTTGAACTTATCTCATGCAATCTTACAATATTGACTTATCGCACATTGTTTATCTCTACGGATCAATTAGGTCTTTACCTTATAGTTCTCACCATTAAATATTGATTATAACCCTCATAACAATGACACTTGGTACCCTTTCATTCTTCCTAATCACTTACACCATTAACCATTAAACACTTGTCCTCATCTCACTACTTTCTGAGACATTGGAACAAACACACTCCATTGATCAGGGATTTGTAAGGAGTTTGATCTTTACCTTCATTAACCCAAAAAAAATTTGACCTCTTTGAATTGATTCACACTTTATATATTCACTATAAAATCACCCATGAGCCATTAAATCTCAATCTGGTCCTGATCTTTAACATTGTGCAAAATAGACTAAGTATGGGGACCATTGCAATCTATTTGTAAGGTCAACTTTACACCTTTATATCTTTTGCTTCGATCAAGCACAAGTTATAAAAATTGGACCATATGATATCCTCACATATGAGAATCCACCATGTGTCAATATAATCTTGGAACCCTCACATGTGTGAGATATAATGACATTAAAAAGATCACTCAAATTTATCTGTTCACTAATCCAACTATGTCAAGAACTGTCTAGAAAGGCCAACTTTGCACATGCATAACTTTTGTCACACTTTAGTACTTCACCAAAAAGTTAGTGAAAATAAACTAGGAACAAAAATAAATAAAAAAATATGATCACATTCTCATAAAATTTCCACATATATGAGATATGTCACCATCAAAATGCCTACTCAGCTTTTCTTACCACATTGCAAATTTTGCTAAGTATGGGAAAACTTTGTCAAACTGCCAGAGAGCCCAAATTTGCACTTACATATATATTGTCACACTTCATTGATAGAATTAAGACTTTGAAAAAATAAAATAGGGAATAATTTAATCAAAACCATATGACCAACTCCCCCTAACTCATCCACAGTTGGTAATTATGACATCATCAAATTAATTACTCAGATTTTATGCCATTGGACCCAAAATGTCTAGATGAGAACAATGATGAATTAGGTGAATTCCAATCATGCACACAAAAAATTAATATCATATAAAACCTATTATAAGACCCCTCGAACATGCTCAATACTCCATACTCATCCTTGAATATCTCTATCCATGTCAAAACTGAAGATCAACCAAGCCTCCTTCAAACATACTAGGACAAGCACATTGTAGACTTTATCATTATCACTTAGACTATGAAGGAAATTCATAAACTCACCAAGACAACTCCATGACATCACCATGACATCATTGATAATTATCTAACAACACAAGAGTTTATTATCTAAGACCATGCCACTATAATGAATATCACAAATTCCCTCATGAACTTATCTAATGGCTAAAGTGGACTCTTCAAAATTTAAACATCATAACAAGGTTCCATAATAACTTCTTTGATATGGGGTTTGACCAAGGATAATATAGCTTGATGTGTATTGGATGAAATATTTTGGTTATTTATGAGTTAAATTGGATAGAATGGTGTTGTTATATAGGTATTCATAGATGTTATTGTACAAAGGATAAGTAAAACTAACCACCTTACAAACCATCTCAGAATATGGAGTATCATAAGTCAATATAATGAAGTATTCTACATGAAATTAATTATAATTAGTTTGGAGATCAATTAATTAACTAATTATTGCCATGACAATAACTACTCTATTATTAGCCCTTGGCACTTGTTCAAAATGTATAGATGTGAAACACAACCTAAGGCTATCCACCATCCCAATTATGGGATTAGTTTGTCATCTCTAGCTTGGAATTTATTAATTGATTTATGATGAGTTTTAAATCACCAAATACAAGAAGATTTTAGATACCCCATTGTATTACAAGTTTGAGACTGACTATAAGGGATTCATAAATTTTTATGCTATTTATATAAGGAAAGTCAATCCATAATTTTTTTATAATTAAGTCCACATCAGGTGTAACCAATAAGATACATGCCCTTAAACCATGATTAGTATTATCCATCAAAATATAATTTCCAGACTAGGGATTCATCAATTGACATGATTGCCTCATTAAGGAAATCTATGATGAGAGTTGTGTGATATTCTAAAGGATCCTATACTACTAAATTTGTGAGTATTTTTCCCTTGATTAATTTTTGATTTACATACTCAAGATCAAACTCACTAAGAATCATGACCCACTTAGCCATTCTATCTCTCAAAGCTATTTTGGATAAGAGATAGTTAAAAAGGTAAATTTTGGCAATGATTTTTGTGTGACTATTAATGACAAAGTTTTTATGAAGCAAAAAGAATTATGAGACATGATTTTAAATGGGAGAGTAATTAAGCTCATATGACACATAAGTTATTATTAAGTAATAAATTACTCATTTTGAACCACTGTCATTGTGTTGAGCGAATAATACCCCCAATACATATTATGTAATGGATATATAAAAAAGGAAAAAAATCTTATAATAGGTGGCATCACGACTAGTGGATTGGAAAGATACTATTTAAGATTCTAAAATGCCTTGTTATAGTTTTCATTCTAAGTGAACAAAGTGTCTTTATTTAGTAAGAATGTGAATAGATGATAGATGTATGCAAGTTATGATATGAACCTTTGGTTTTCTTGAATTTTACCTTGTATATTATTGGTTGGTGTTTTGACACAACCAACACAATATAGGTAGAGGGAGAGTTGAGGAACCTCAGCCTCCCTTGAATTGATATTTATAAGACCTCCTCAAGGTTTATTTTACTATTTCTTAGTGTATTTGGAAAGTTTGGTTGGCTAACACAAAATGTTCACAAGGGGCCTACTTTACAAACTAAGATTCAGGGGATTATATCAACTTTAACTAATGTGAAGAGGGTGCAAGGTTTTACAACTCTACTCATAAATGAGAGTTTTAATAACAACACTTGTCTAAACACACCATAAATGAAATCAAAAATATTGAGATTTGTAGGATATGAAAAGATTTGATTTATATTGTTTGATCATTACTTATATTCAATAATGTTATAATAGTAATAAACAATACTTATAATCAAGATAAACATGTAGATTCAGAATCCATTCATTGATAACCAAGATCTAAACTAGTAAACTCATAAAAAATGTAAAAGGAGAGAAAAGGGGACTACGACCATAAAGGTGAAGCTTAAGTGTCTGATTGAGAAAATACCATGAAACTAATCTTTATCTAAGTTAGACCTAGCACAACCAGAATTAGGAGGATGATGTAAGAGTTTGAGTGGTAAGTTGACTGGTAGAAGGAAAGAACATCACCACCATAAGACATGAACATGAAATGACCACCAAGATCCACAATACTCAAAATATCAAGATATGCTAATCGATTAACAATAATTTGGATTGACAATAGTCATTCAATTATAAAATTTACTAGCATAACTAATATAATTGAATAAAGGGAGAGATTAAATTATAAAAGTAAAAAATGTTTGAGATCACTATGTTTTGTTATAATTCATAATGAACTAACCTTTATTACACCAATTATTTGATATTATATAGACACTAAGATTAGAGTAATTTCAAAATAAACCCACTAATGGGTAGTTATAACATTGAATGTGGTTGAGAGTCATTGATTTATGATGGCCAATTTGTAGTAGGCCATCCAATTGAAATCAAAACCATACCTCTTTAAGATGGCACTCCTTGTCTCATGTCCTTGTTATTGATCTCCATAAGGGTGCCACTCTATCAATTGGCTTACCTAGATGGATTGTAATTCATTTTTGACCTACTCAATATGCCATCAAACTATTTTTCATTCAATTTTACTCACTCTCGATAAATTTATCCTCATGATCAAGCCATAGTTTGGCCCAATTACTTAGGTAGATGGAATAATGTATTACAGGGCTTAATGGCCTTGATGGGCTAGATGACCACAAAATTTCCATCCCATGCTTTATCAATGCCATTATGAGGATTGGGAGTGCTAATTTATCTAATAAGTTCCACTTTATGCCACAAGTTCTCTCATTTTTATGCTTTGGGATTCACTTTGTTTTTATTCTCCTAGATGATGTTACTTGATTTTGGTTATTAGTGAGCTTATATTTAATGTGATCATTCCATATGGCATGATCACATAGCTCTTATTGTAGTCAGGCTCCTTGTAGTGACCAAGTTATTTGCATGATTGAGTCATGTAAGCCATCTATTTAAGAGATCCAATGGTTTGAAATGATCCATGTCTTCTTATCTCTTTGTTATGTTATATAAGTCTTGGGTTCCCATGATTCTTCAACATGGTGTCATCCTAGGTTGTTGGAGCTTGGGATTACTACTATATCCATAAATGATCAACTTTAATGAGTCATCAATTTGGGAGATCGATAGTTGGTGAACTTTAAGATTTTTACTATGTTTGTTGCATCTTTTAACTCACAAGATTCTATGGCTTCCATATGGTAACATCATGAGAATTTAAGGATGGAAGGATCTATGTGTTATGCCAATGGTCTTTGAGTCTTGGGTTCATGAGATGTAGACACATGACAACATCATAGGCCCTTAGGGTTTAGGAAAACTTAGAGGCTTTTGTGATCCCCTTGACTTCCAAGCACTCAAGATGATGCCACATGACTTGATCTTGAGGCTTTGGGGATTGGGGAAGAAGTAGAGGTAGAGTTTTTCCAATAGAAAAATGAATAATTAAAAATCAAATGGCAATGAAAATATTTAGACCATTAGATCAACATGGGTCACCTAATGGGGAGTAAGATGACTAGGATATATATGAAGGATTTAGACCTAGCTAGACTTTGATAGATACTACCACATGGCACTCTTACATTAAATCCTATAACTTGGACATTGTAAATAAAATGAAAATTTCATAAAACCCTTTGATAGAAAGCATAGGAAGGAAAATATGATAAAATATGAGAGAATTAATCAAATATTTTACATTTTAACTTGAAACATTTCCATATACAAAGACTTTCAATTAAAAAAGACATTATACACTTTATTCCATTTAGCATATCAAGTCAAAAATCATGAATTAGAATATAAATTCAAAAAAATACTAATTATTTAAATTACTTTTATTAGATAACCCTTTCTTGATTTTGATAGTTTTGATGTTTGATATGACCATCAAATTTGAATAAGTGGCAACTACCACATGGTGAGTTATCATTAGTTTGGAGACCCAACCTTGATGGTTTTTGATGGAAATACACCTATAAAATTTATGCTAGGTGGTATAATGACATTATCAAGTCCATGTATATGATATTTATTCATTGGTATGTGGCCTCTTGTTCATAGGATGATGCTATGTGGCATCACCCCAACTTATCTAGTTATATAGAATGAAACACAATCATGACATATGGCACAATCATGAGGCTTTTGGATTATCTCTATGGTAGGAGATCCTAAAAAACCTCAAGATCCTCCAATTATGTCATTTGGCATGATCTTAGGCCTTTATGCATTAGAGAGATCTAGGTCATTGACTTTGGCTACTAAAGACAAACTTGAGCCATCACTTTGAAGATTAATTAATGAACAAATAGTTAGGGGATCCTTGGATGGTTGACTACATATATTAAGCCTGATATTGTATGATGTTGAAACTTATCACCATCATAGGGGCCCTAGGGGAAACTCATAGACTTAGATGATTTTGATGGATTGGTCCCTAGTTGAACTCAATTAAGACACACATGTTCATCATGTGAACCTAGGGCAACTTTGAACTTCACAAGCTTTCGATAAAAAAAATTGAGGTAATAATGAGTGAAAATATCTAAGGAAAATACAACAAAAAGAGACCATGGGGAAACCATTTTAAGGGTAGGCATCACAAATATTTAGTCATAAAATAGGCACTATCATAGACCAACCCTAATAAGGGGAAGTTATTAAGAACCCCAAAGAAATTTAAATTATTTTCATAAGTTCAAGTCAAATAATCTCAAAGGATAATCTTGATAAGTTTAAATAACTATTAAAGAACCTTTCCAATCATTTTCTCATAACATTGATTCATTCAAGCCTCCCCAACCTCAAAATAGAGCATGTAATTCAACCAATTTTAACTCAACCCACCCTCCCTTGAGTCTAGAACAACTTAAGAAGAAATTTCCACCCTCTAATCCTATGCCCTTTGATTCTTCCAAACCTCCTCCAAAATGGTACAATCCTAATAAGTTTTATTGGTGGCATACTACTATAGGTTATTCTCGTGAGTCTTGTCATGATCTTCATATATTTCTTCTTGCTTCTTTGTTTGGTCCACATTTCAATCATTATACTCTCACAAAACAATGCTTTCAAGACTATATTTAAGCCTCACAAATTCAATCTAAATAATCTCAATCACATCAACATCAACTACCTAATGAACAATTTTTTTATCCCATACCTACACCTCATCCACTAATGTTGTTCAAACAACATTTTATCCTTCTTTTTACACCAATAAGGAAAGGATAGCTAACATGAATAACTTTAAACATATAATTTCATCCATTGAACCTCAAACTCTTATTTCACATGAACCAAAGGAGTACCTAGTTCAAATACCTACTCCAAAGCATATCATACATGGTCCTCCTTTACCTCCTTTACCTCTTCATACATCTCCTACACATCCTATGTCACATTTAAGTTCCTTAAAATCTAACAAACCAACACATTTGCCTATCTCCAAATGCACCTACTAACCCAATTCAAATCATTTTAATGGTTCAATGTTCCCTCACTCCACCTCACAAGTTGGGGCATCTTGCAATGACCATCCACATGTCCCTTAAAACTTTAGGGCATTTTGTAATTCCAATACTTACATATAATTACCCATTAGGTCATCTTACAATGCCAACTCTTATTCTATAATGCATAATAACAAACAAATTTAACTTTAATAAATATTTTGAGACTTATAGACTTGTATTTCACATGCTCATCTTTGATTCATACATTAGCATAGATTTTTCTTGTTATTTTTTGTCTCATGTTTCTTTGTTTTTGTGCACTTTACTTATTTTAGTCACACTTTACTAGCATCATTGTCACCTTTGGGTTATTTGGTTTTATTACAATTAGATTTGGCATTTGTTTTCATTTTGGTTCTTATATATCTCTTTCATTTTTGTCTTTTTATGGCATTCTTTGCCTTAGTAGCTTTATGCTTATTTTTCCATTTATTAAGCATTCACCTTATTGGTGTTCATATTGTGAGTTTCAATGTAAGACCATGGATAGGATCAAGATATCCTGACAAATTACCACATTAAAACATATTTAAATCACTTTTTGGGATGACTACTAATTTTATTGGTGCTTGTACTAGATCCATTGTAGGTTAGTATGGCTTCTCTATTGACATGACTATCATAGCATAACCCCATCCCTTTTACAACACTGTCTTACCTCCTTATGATCAAATACAATCATATTCATCATTGTATCACTTATGACATATATGGATCTCTCATGATCCCTATATTTCCCTTATTTCCTTTCATTTGAAGCTCACATTTGGAAGTTTTGAGATTGCACATTGACTTGTGGGCAAGTCTAGGAGTCTTTAGACACCTTGTTTTTTAGGTTCTTTTCTCTAGTAACCAAGTTTAATATCTCTTGTGGTTGTCACCTATTTCACTCATGTTTGGTTCTCTAAATCCGTATAGAAGAGGAGGAATAAAAAAAATCCAAAAAAAGTTAAAAGCCAAATCATAGAATACAAATGAAAGGTAGTGATTCAAAGGCAAAACTAATCTTAAAAGTCAGATCATACCAGAAGATGTGATCTATATTTGGCACATATCCAATCTTATTTGAATTTAAAACTCCACATTTAGCCTCATGATATATCCAAGGTACATTGTGGTGTGGTAGGCCAATATGTTAGGGTGTGGAGCTAAAAGCTTCACCAAGGAGCATACTTAAACAGGTTCGGGTCTACACAGACGCCGGCATCGGTCAGGAGCGACCGACGTCGGTTAGTAGCAGTTGCAGAGGCGCCGACGTCGGCGATATGGTCGACCGGCGACGGTCACAGGCGAACAGGCAGGAACTGATGTCGGTTACCTGCGTGTCCAGAAATCTATTTTCGTGGATGGCAGCGAGTGTTTGCATGATAAGTTTGAGTCGTGGACTCAAGCTTGCGTCTCTATTGTTAGCAATACTATCTTTAGAGCCCTTGTTCAAGAGGCTTAACTGTTTGTTGTAAGAGCATGCTCAAGTTTCCCTATTTCTATATGTAGGAAGATCTTCTTAGCTTAGAATGGTAGAGAGTGTGTGTAGAACTGTAAGAGTAGAACATTGTGAATGTTTGAAGGACAGTATAGAGTTGCATCAATCTAGGTTGTTGGATTTGAATGTACTTGAGAGTGAGCTCTTGAGGAATAGAGATCTAGTGAGAGATCTTGTGCGCATCTGAGAGAGGTGTGGAAGAACGAAGCTTCTTCATATTGTATTCCTATTGTAAAGAGTTTCAATACAAGTTTTCAGGGTGTTTTCTTGTATATCTTGTTCTGTGCTATTTATCATTTCAGTTACTTATCTATCTGATTTATTTCCGCGTTTATTGCTTTCACAAGTGTAATCTATTGTTGGTTTGATCCCCCAACAAGTGGTATCAGAGCCTTGGTTACAGGTTACAGGTTATAGGTTACAGATTACAGGTTGCTCACAGGTGTTTCTGCAGGAATTTCTGTTTGAGTGGGAGAAGCAATGGCAGAAGAAAGTAAGCTGAGAATGGAAAAGTTTAATGGCAAGAACTACCAACATTGGAGAATGCAGATAGAGGACTATCTGTATCAGAAGGATCTCTACTTACCGTTAGGTGGGATAGCAAAGAAGCCCAAGGACATGGAGGATGAAGAATGGGAAGTTCTTGACAGAAAGGCTCTTGGGTCTATAAGACTGAGTCTGGCCTCCACTGTGATATGTAATTTGTCACAGGCAAAAACAACGGTAGAGTTGATGACCACGTTAGCAAATATGTATGAAAAACCCTCAGCTTCAAATAAGGTATATCTTATGAAGCAATTATTTAATTTGCATATGAATGAAGGTGGATCTGTTTCTACTCATCTGAATGATTTCAATGGAATTGTTAATCAGTTAAGTTCTGTCAATATTGTATTTGAAGATGAAATAAAAGCTCTTTTGATATTATGTTCTTTGCCCGAAAGCTGGCATGGCTTAGTAATGGCAGTTTCTAATACTGCATCTGCATCAAATATTTTGAAAGTAGAAGATGTGGTTAGCGTTATCTTGAATGAGGAAATACGCAGAAAAAGCACAGAAGAGACATCTGGGAACGCTTTAAATTTTGAGAGCAGGGGAAGGCAAAAAGAAAAGAGCAAGAGGAGATCAAGATCTAAGTCTAAGGTGAGAGGAAGATCCAAATCCAGGAATGGCAGGAAGCCACAATGCTGGAACTGTGGAAAGATGGGGCACATAAGCAGAGATTGTTGGTCAAAGCCCAAGGAGGACAACCAACACGAAGGAAAGGAAGAAGCCAAGGTTGCAGGTATTGCATAGGATGCTTTAATTTTCTCTTTGCATAATAACATAGAATCTTGGGTATTAGATTCTGGTGCTTCTTTCCATGCTACCCCTAACAGAGAGTATTTCAGTGACTATATCCATGGAGATTTTGGAATAGTATACTTAGGGGATGATGAGCCTTGTAAGATTATTGGCAAAGGTAAAGTGCAGCTAAAGATGCAGAATGGCAACACATGGGTGTTGAGAGAAGTGATGCATGTTCCTAGTTTGAAGAGAAATTTGATTTCTGCAGGTAAGCTAGGTGATGAGGGTTGTACAGTAACTCTCACAGCAGATTCTTGGAAGGTGACCAAGGGTGCACTAGTTATGGACAGAGGTAAGAGAGAAGGTACTCTCTACTTGTGTAATTGTGTTACCAACAAATCTCCTTCAGTGTTATCTACTTCAGGTGTGGATTGTAAATTGTGGCACTCAAGGCTTGGCCACATGAGTGAGAAGGGGATGTCAATACTTAAGTCTAAAGGTATGCTTTCAGATTTGAAAAGTATGGATCTAGAGTTTTGTGAGCACTGTGTATTTGGGAAACAGAAAAGGGTTAGTTTTCTCAAGACCGGGTCTACTAAGAAAAGGCAGAAGTTGCAACTTGTTCACACAGACGTGTGGGGACCAGCTCAGGTAGCCTCTATTGGCGGATCACGGTACTATGTTACATTCATAGATGACGCCACAAGAAAGGTATGGATCTACTGTATTAAAAAGAAATCTGATGTTTTTGAGACTTTTAAGTTTTGGAAAGCCATGGTTGAGAATGAAACAGGCAGAAAGTTAAAGTGCTTGAGATCTGATAATGGCGGTGAGTTCTGCAGTCTTAAGTTCAAATTGTATTGTTATACACAAGGAATCCGTAGGCAAAGGACGGTTCCAAGGACACCTCAGCAGAATGGTATTGCTGAAAGGATGAACAGAACTATCATGGAGCGTGCAAGATGTATGAGATTGCATGCAGGGTTGCCCTTAGAGTTTTGGGCAGAAGCAGTTGACACCGCAGTGTACCTGATTAACAGAGGACCTTCTACAGCTATGGATGGTGGAATTCCAGAAGAGGCATGGACAGGTAAAAAGGTAGATCTTTCATATCTCAAAGTTTTTGGTAGTGAAGCCTTTGTGCATATAGATAAGGAAAATAGAAAGAAGCTTGATCCTAAGTCTATGAGGTGCACGTTTATAGGCTATGGCTCAGATGATTTTGGTTTCAAATTTTGGAATCTAGGAACTAACAAGGTAATCAGGAGCCGTGATGTTGTTTTCAATGAAAGAGTGATGTACAGTGATCAGATAAGGAAGCTGGATCAATCTGGGCAGAGCAATAGTGAATTGGACGAAGTTTTGGTCCAAAATGAGCTCACGGGAAAAAGAAATAATCACTTGCAGGAAAACACAGAGACCGACGTCGGCAGGGTTGTAACCGGCGTCGGCAGTACAGAAACCGATGTCGGTCATACAGAGACCGACGTCGGCAGACCAGCCACCGAGGTCGGTCAGGAAGAACCGACGACGGCGAGTGACAGGTCTACAGGTGGCCGAGGTCGGTCACTGTCAGAAAAATTGGGTGGACAGATTGTTGAAAACAAGTCCAAGACACCCACCAGGAGGTCTGAAAGGGTAAGTAAGCCTCCAATTAGATATTCTCCTTCCTTATATTATTTATTGCTAACCGATGGTGGAGAACCAGAAAGTTTTGAAGAAGCATTACAGGTGGAGTCCAGGAGTAAGTGGGAGCGTGGCATGGTTGAGGAGATGGAGTCCTTAAGAGAGAACCAAACATGGGATTTGGTTGAATTGCCAGCTGGTAAGAGAACACTGAAGAACAGATGGACCTACAGGTTAAAGGAAAGTGAGGATAGTCAGATGCGATATAAGGCCAGATTAGTGGTAAAAGGATTTGCACAAAAGCCAGGTATTGACTTTGGTGAAATTTTTTCTCCTGTTGTTAAGATGACTTCAATAAGGGTTGTATTGTCTTTGGTTGCTTTTGAGGATTTGCATCTCGAGCAGCTAGATGTTAAGACAGCATTTCTTCATGGAGATTTGGATGAGGAAATTTATATGGAACAGCCAGAAGGTTTCGAGGTCAAGGGTAAGGAGAAATTTGTGTGCAGGTTAAAGAAAAGCTTGTATGGCCTCAAGCAAGCTCCAAGGCAATGGTATTTGAAATTTGACAGGTTTATGACTGAGCATGGCTACAGTAGGTGTCAATCAGACCATTGTGTATATTTCAAGAGATTTGATAACGGTAGATATATTATTCTATTGTTGTATGTAGATGACATGCTGGTTGCAGGGTCTCACATGCAGGATATCTCTGAGCTCAAGGAGAAGTTAGCTCAAAAGTTTGCCATGAAGGATTTGGGAGCAGCTAAGAAGATCCTTGGCATGAGCATTAGGAGAGACAGGAAAAATCACAGGTTGATATTGTCTCAAGAAGATTATGTGAACAAGGTGTTGGAGAGGTTTAATATGCAGGATGCAAAACCGGTGAGTACACCTATGGCTGGACATTTTAAGCTAAGCAAAGAACAATGTCCCAATTCACATGATGAGGTAGAGTACATGAGTACAGTTCCATATTCTTCCGCAGTAGGGAGTTTGATGTATGCAATGGTATGTACTAGACCAGATATTGCCCAAGCAGTGGGAGTAGTAAGCAAGTATATGGCCAATCCAGGTAAGGAACATTGGAAAGCGGTTCAATGGATCCTTAGATATCTGAGAGGAACCAGCAGCAAGCACCTATGCTATGGAGGTTCAGATACTTCTCTACATGGCTATGTAGATTCAGATATGGCAGGGGATTTGGATGGCAGGAGGAGCACCACAGGTTATGTTTTTACTGTAGGTGGATCGGCAGTTAGTTGGATATCTAAGTTGCAGAAGGTTGTAGCCTTGTCAACTACAGAAGCAGAATACATTGCAGCTACAGAAGCTAGCAAGGAGATGATATGGATGACACGGTTCATGGAAGAGCTTGGAAGGGAGCATGGGAGTTGCAGATTGTACAGTGATAGTTAGAGTGCAATCCATTTGGCCAAGAACTCAGCGTTTCACTCTAGAACCAAGCACATACAGCTAAGGTACCACTTCATACGGCAGGTATTGGAAGATGGTGAGTTGAAGCTGGAGAAAATTCATACAGACAAGAATCCTGCTGATATGCTAACAAAGCCAGTTACGATGGAGAAGTTGAATCTTCATTCAACTTCTATTGGTCTTCATGATTGAGTTGAAGATGGAGGAGCAAGAAGATGATGCTGTACAGGTTGGTGCAGCTGGTTTATCTCCAAGTGGGAGATTGTTAGGGTGTGGAGCTAAAAGCTTCACCAAGGAGCATACTTAAACAGGTTCGGGTCTACACAGACGCCGGCGTCGGTCAGGAGTGACTGACGTCGGTTAGTAGCAGTTGCAGAGGCGCCGACGTCGGTGATATGGTCGACCGGCGACGGTCACAGGCGAACAGGCAGGAACCGATGTCGGTTACCTGCGTGTCCAGAAATCTATTTTCGTGGATGGCAGCGAGTGTTTGCATGATAAGTTTGAGTCATGGACTCAAGCTTGCGTCTCTATTGTTAGCAATACTATCTTTAGAGCCCTTGTTCAAGAGGCTTAACTGTTTGTTGTAAGAGCATGCTCAAGTTTCCCTATTTCTATATGTAGGAAGATCTTCTTAGCTTAGAATGGTAGAGAGTGTGTGTAGAACTGTAAGAGTAGAACATTGTGAATGTTTGAAGGGCAGTATAGAGTTGCATCAATCCAGGTTGTTGGATTTGAATGTACTTGAGAGTGAGCTCTTGAGGAATAGAGATCTAGTGAGAGATCTTGTGCGCATCTGAGAGAGGTGTGGAAGAACGAAGCTTCTTCATATTGTATTCCTATTGTAAAGAGTTTCAATACAAGTTTTCAGGGTGTTTTCTTGTATATCTTGTTCTGTGCTATTTATCATTTCAGTTACTTATCTATCTGATTTATTTCCGCGTTTATTGCTTTCACAAGTGTAATCTATTGTTGGTTTGATCCCCCAACACAATATATTGGGGTAGGAGGTCTCATTATATCATATAGTATGTAGTGCCACATATTTTCTCAAGAAAGTATCCAATCTTCATAGTAGACCGATGGATATGTAAGGGTTATTGAGGAATGGGGAACATTTTTTGGGAAGGTAGGTCCATTTTTATTTTCATGTATAAATCCTTCATGGGTTAATCTATACACTTCACTTGTTAGCCTAAGCTTTGTGTTCATTAGTCAAAGTATCCTAAGTCTGTGGTGTTAATAGTTCTTAACCTTTCTCACTTGCTTAGTGTGTCTCATTATACTATGGATGTTCACATCACCCATGTGGAACCTCACATTCATTATTTACATCATATTTTCCTTATATTTCCCTTGTTGTATATTGCTTTTACCTTATCACATCCTTAATTTCATCTACCTTTTTATGCCTCTTGGTTTATAGTTTGTGAATTGTATTATATGACCAAGACTTCCTTACAAACACCCTTAAACCATTTATTTACCACACCATCTCATTATCATACTAGTCATGTCATTAGGTGGTCGTGTTTTCTTACATTGTATCTTAAAACAAGACTAAGTTTGAGTTTTCATCTTTTAGAGATTTTGATTTTCATATATCTATCTATCATGTTCTTATTTGATTTTTTGTGGACTTCACTTAGTTTAAATATGACATTTGTCATTATCAAATGTTTCTCTTTATGTATGAATTCCTCATGTTTGTCTTCCATCTTGACTTACATTTCATTTTTAGTCATTCATGTTTTTATTTATTTTTGATTTGACACACCTATCTTACATGAGCTTACTTTTCACTTTCTTACATATCTTTGTTAGAGTTTTATTTCATTGATATTATTTTTTGTCATTCATGTTTTACATGCTTCCTAATGTGAATTATTATGTTCTACATTCCTTTTTTCCATTTATTTTTTAAATGTTTCCCAACGTGATTTAGTGTGTTCTACATTTCTTTTTACCATTTATGTTTTACATGCTTCCCAACGTGATTTAGTATGTTCTACATTCTTTTTTTTACCATTTATGTTTTACGTGATTTCCAACATGATTTAGTATGTTGTACATTCCTTTTTACCATTTATGTTTTACATGCTTTCCAATGTGATTTAGTGCATTCTACAATCATTTGTCATTCATTTTCATCATTTTATCATTCATTTGCCTTCAATATTCTAACCTTGACTTAACAATCAAAATTTTCTAAGTCCCTCATTACTACTTTAACCATACTACATACACATGCATTATTTCTATCATTATTTTTGTATACCTAGGGTTTCTCAAATGCAGGTACTACACCCTCCATGATCAAGACTAGGATGTTTTTATGCAATCATTTATTGTAAAGGTAAGTTAATGTATGTATATGGTATTTTTAGTTACTCTCCTTTCATTTTAGCATTAATTTTTTTATGTCACTTTTACTTATCTCAATTTCATGTGTTTCTATGTTATTTATTGAAGTACCATCCCCTGTTACACTCATGTGACACATGATGATATTCAAATGGGGTATATGTATACACAATATTTTCAAACTTTACCACTTAATAACACTTTATATATTTTAGGAACCTATTGAGTCTCAATCTCTCTAAGTGTACACCCTAAGGAGTACACTGAGAAAGGGGTAGGCAAACCATTGGTGCTTCACAAGATTGTTGTCCCTTTTTTGCCACTTATGATCTACACACTTGTCTCCTAAAAACCATTCCCCTAAGCTTTGCCTCCTATTATTCACCTTCCTATAGTCATTTTCAACCTTTATTATCCCTTTCCATAACCTATACCCCTTCTTGGTAGTTTACATAATTATATTAGCCACATCAACCTTGTATTTTTATTTACAAAAGCTTACTAAGAACTAGGTCAGCCATGGCCGATATAGTTCATAACCTAGTTAGTTATTGCTAATTTCAATACTAGGTCGACTAGGTTGACCTTGTCAGCCTAAAATTTTGGAGGGTTTAGGGTTATATCTACCTATATAAACATATTCATTTATCCCTTTATAAAATAAGAAAAGAATAAGTAAGATATATTGTGCATCTCCTTATCCACCATTTTGAGGAGTAGGCTTAGAGTTTCATACTTTATTTGGAGATATAAATCTTGTCTTATGGAAAATTGTTTTGGATGCATTGATAGGTTGTGTATCCTATTGATTAGTTATCTTTTTCATCCTTACATACCATAAAAACCTCTTACAAAGCACCTTGTCCAAGGGAGAGATTGAGGCTCGGTGGGTTCCTCTTCGAAGGTAAGTATTCCTAACTTTGTTCCTCCTTTGTAAGAGTAGATAGATATGCATTTGCACTTATCTTATATGTATTAGTATTACATATACATTGATGTGAGTATATGCCTTCTATGCATGTTTAATTTATGCCTTATATGCATATTTAATTTTAATGTTTACTAACCCCCATGTTGTGATATAAGCTTTGGTGAGTACTAGATTAGTCTTTTAATTTACTTTTTATTAATATAGTGAATATGAAAACATAAGACTTAGTTACGATTATTGTGTAGTTTTTATTAAGTGGAGGCTTTGGAACCCTCCCTAGTGATATTATTATAGTAGTAGTACCCTTAACTAGGTCTAGTAGATCCATATTGGTTAGACCCCAATCATCTAATGTATCCCTAATCAAAAGTGTAAGCAAGACCTTTTCTAAGCTAGGACTGATTTTTAGATCTACCATATTTCCAATTTCATACATTCTGTTGAACCCAACATTAATCTAACCCTTATAGGTTTTCTTTCACACTTTCATTTCTATCATTCTATTATTTTTATATATTTATGATACTATGTCGACTAGGTCAATATAGTTATAAATTTTGTGTACAGGTTTAACACATAATCATATCAAAACAACTCTATTATTTCTATGTAGGTCTTCATTAGATATAGGTTACTAGATTAGACAAATTGACATAATACTCTTCTTCAGTTCTAGATCAACAAACTAAGTCAGGTAGGTTGACTTAGTATTTCAATCAACATCTAGATAACAAACTAAGTCAGGTAAGTTGACTTAGTATTCTAGTCAACATACCAATCAATAAACTAAATAAGGCAGTTCAACTTAGTCTTCTAATCATCATCTATACCAAAAAACTAAGTTAATCAAGTTGACTTAGTCATCCTATCTTGCTTCAACACATATTTTTGTAGAACTAGGTTAAACCAATTAACTTAGTTTTCAAAACTTGAAAGCAACATTCAAGGCAATTTAGTATAAAATTTTCAATACTCATCATCCTCCAACCCACCAAGGTTCCTCTCTTTCTCTTTATGTTAATTCATTATTTCATTACAATTTTGTTTTATTCAAATTTATAGTCTTCAAAACTACAATCCTCCAAAAAACTTAGTCAACCTGGTTAATTTAGTTATGTACCCTATATTCTATCTAAAATACTAAGTCAAAAATGGTTAAATTTATTATTATAAGAATTTTTCTTTGATAAAATAGTAGCAACCCAGTTGACTCTATTCTATACTATTTACATATAGTGTCATCTAAACCAACTCTGTACCATTCTTAATTTAGGAATTAAAAAATATTTGTTAGTAATTAATTCACACTTTCATTTTCAGGGGTTTGTATGCTTAGAGTATCTCACATAGTATAATTAGGTGGTTTTTTAAATTACCATTTAGTTTCACTATTTTGATCTTTTTGCACACACTTATAAATCATATAATATTCAAAATACATTTAACATTTTTCTTCCCAAGGCCTACCTACTTGGATTTTATGATCAAGGGAGGAGTCAATTTGGTTTTATGGCCAAGTATAAACAAGTGGTTAATGATATATATTAAAAAATCACCCAACACCCTTATCACTATGAGATTATGAAGTGAGGGGGTAGGCCCTAATACCAATCTACTACCATTGCCAACATAGATTCCTTTCAACTTAATCATCTTGAAACCATCCATAGATTGACTTATAGTTCATTATTTTCAGCCAACTTCCCTTTCACACTTAAAATAAATCTTTATGATAATATAACAAAACTCAGGATGACCACTTAGCATTTACTTTTTAGTTGACTACTTGATCTCTAATCATTATGTGTTGTATTCAAAAAAATTACACTGACCAATGTTGATACAAGGTTTTATGTTGTGTGCCCCAATTTGATCATTCTCATTGATCTAACTATTTGTGTGTTTGATTCCATTTCTTGTTTCAATTACATTACAAAATTTCACTTAATTTTAGTACACTATCATTCTATTTGACATAATCTCTTAATAATTATGTTTTCCCCTATTTGTAGTAATAAGTCAACCTAGTTAACCTTTTACTCTCTTTTTAAAATCAATTTATAGTACTAAGTTGACATGGTCAACCTAGTATCTTTATCAAACTCTATTTTTCCCTATCTATAGTACTCAGTTGACCTAGTTAAAGTTGTACTCTTTTCTACCAGTCAGGTCATAGTACTAAGTCAACTTGGTCAACCCTATATTCTTATCAAGGTTAGTTTCACACCCTATTTCTAGTACTAAGTCAACCTGGTTGACCCTATGCTATGTTTGGTTGATTATGTATTCATTTTATGTCTTTCTGTCTAAATAATACATAATAGACCCTGTTAACTCTATACAAGTTGGTTGATATTATTCTATGTGTGGTTATCTAGTCTTATTTCATAATGATGTCATCTTTTCAACCTCTAATTAGTCAAGAACATTGCATAATTAAGGATTTAGATAATAACTTCACTTATTTTATTAATTGAGATGAAACTATTCACTTTCTTCCTTCCTCTTTTCCTAATCCAAAACCAATTACTACAAAATTTAATGTAGTTGAGGTCCTTCATCCGTGTCCTCCTCCCAATACCAATGTTGGGAATCCACCACCCAAAACCCTTGCTCCCACCAACACTAATAATCTTCCTCTTAAAAACACTAATACCCCACCTTCAAATACTAATGCACAATGACACAACTCAAATTATTGCATAAATAATTCAAAAAATGAACATCATGCAAACAACTAATCATTCCCAAATAATGAAAATTCAATAAAATTTATTACACATGACTAGTCAATCACCTCAAGTCATCATGTCTCAAATAAATCAAAATTTTTTCACTCCTCCTCTTAGAGATGTCAATGGGAATATCATCCTTCAACCTTCAATGAATAACAAAATGCTTGAACATCTTCAAAATGAATCTTTGGTTCCATTCATTTCATCCATAGATATTGGAAACATTTCTCCAAGTATCACATATGATGGGACTAAGCAACCTACTATATTTCTTAAGTCTTTTGGTAATCTCTATAAGGAATGGGTCTAAACTAACACCTTTGCTACCACCAAGATCTTAGGCAAAACCTTTGCTGGTGATGCACTTGAATGGTACAACCAACTTCTTAGACATTCTATCTCATAACTAGAAGATTTAGTTAATGCTTTAGTGAAGGAATTCTAACATAATGACCTTCTTGAAAAGTACCTTAGCCATTTCATCAATGCCAAGCAACTTCCTAATGAATCTGCTTACACTTTCATCAAATGATGGAACTCTCTAGCTCACAAAGTAGACCATAACATGAATGATGATACTCTTTTAAAGCTATTTGTTACTTATTTTAAAGCTCCCCTTTAACACAAAGTTTTAATCTTTTCCCATAATACTTTAGAAGAATCCTTAGACCAAGCAAAAAGGCAAAACTTTTTTATGACTCAATTTGAAACACCTCAAACAACCACTAAAGAACCTTTCTAATCATTTTATCATAACATTGATTCATCTAAGCCTTCCCAACCTTAGAATGGATCATGAAATTCAACCAATTTTAACCCAACCCACCTTCCCTTGAGTCTATAATAACTTAAGAACAAATTTCCATACTCTAAACCCATGACCTCTGATCCTTCCAAACCTCCTGTAAAATGGTACAATCCTGATAATTTTGGTTGGTGGCATGTTACTATATGCCATTCTCATTAGTATTATCATGATCTTCATCGATTTATTTTCATTTCCTTGTTTGGTACACATTTAAATCTTGATACTCTCATAAAACAATGCTATCAAGACTATATTCAAGCCTCACAAATTCAATCTAAAAAATATCAATCACATCAACATCAACTACCTAATGAAAAAAAAACAAATATCCCATACCTACACTTCATCCACTAGTTTTGTTTAAACCATAGTTGATCTGGAAAGGATAACTAACATGAACAACTTTAAACATATCATTGCATCCATTGAACCTCACCCTCTTAGGTCACATGAACCAAAGAAGTACCTAGTTCAAATGCCTACTCCAATGCATATCATACATGGTCATCCTTTAGCTACTTTACCTCTTCATACCTCTCTTACACATCCTATGTCACATTCAACTTCTTTAAAATCTAACAAACCAACAAATTTACCTATATCCAAATGTACCTAGCAACCTAATGCAAATCATTTTAATGGTTCAATGTTACCTCACTCTACCTCACATGTTGGGTCATCTTCTAATGCCCATCCACATGTCCCTTCAAAATTTGGGGCATATTGTGATGCCCATCCCTACATCTAATTACCCATTATGGAATATTATGATGCCTACTCTTATTATATAATGCATAATAAAAAATAATTTCAACTTTAAGAAATATTCTGAGACTTATAGACTTGTATTTCACATGCTCATCTTTGATATAGATATTAGCATAGATTTTGTTTGTTATTTTTTGTCTCATGTTTCTTTGTTTTTATGCACTTTACTTCTTTTAGTCACACTTTACTAGCATAATTGTCACCTTTGGGTTCTTTGGTTTTCTAACACATTACATCTGGCATTTATTTTCATTTTTCTTATATATACCTCTTTCATTTTATCTTTTTATTCCATTCTTTGCCTTAGTAGCTTTATGATTATTTTCCCCTTTATTATGCATTTATCTCATTGGTGTTTACCTTTTGAGTTGTATTATAATACCATGGATATGACTAGGATCTCCTAACAAATTACCACATTAAAACATATTTAAATCACTTCTTGGAATGGCTACTACTTTCATTAGTGCTTATACTAGATCCATTGTAGGTTAGTATCACTTACTAGTGACATAACTATCATAGCATAGAGCCATCCCTTTTATAGCACTATCTTACCTCCTTGTGATCAGCTACAAGAATATTCATCATTGTATCACTTATTATATATATATATATATATGTATATATATATATATATATGTATATGTATATATATATATATATGTATATGTATATATATATATGTATATATATATATATATATATATATATATATATATATATATATATATATATATATATATATATATATATATATATATAGACACACACACACACACATATATATTTCTCATGATCCCCATATTTCCATTATTTCCTTTCATTTGAAGCTTACATAAATTAGTTTTGAGATTGCATACTTGCTTGTGGGAAAGTCTAAAAGTCTTTAGACACCTTGGTCTTTAGGTTATTTTCTCTAGTGACCAAGTGTAATATTTCTTGTGTTTGTCACCTATTTTACTCATGCTTGGTTCTCTAAATCTATATGGAGGAGGAGGAATATAAAAATCCAAAACAAGTTAAAAGTCAAATCATAAAATACAAACAAAAGGCAATGATTTAAAGGTAAAAATAATCTTAAAATTTAGATCACACCAAAATAGATGATCAATATCTGGAACATCTCTTATCTTAGTTGAATCTCAAACTCCATAGTTGGCCTCATGATAGAGCCAAGGTCCACTAGGGTGTGATAGGCTAGTTGACTGTGGTAGGAGGTCTCTTTATATCATATACTATCTAGTGCCACCTACTTTCTCACACAAGTACCTAATCTTCACAGTATACTGATGGCTCTGTAAGGGGTCCTGAGTAGTGGCGAACATGTTTTGGGAAGGTAGGTTCATTTTTATTTTCATGCATATAACCTTCATGGGTTAATCTATGCACTTCACTTGTTATCCGAAGATTTGTGTTCATTAGTCAAAGTATCCTAAGTCCTTAGTGTTAATAGTTATTACCTTTCTCACTTGCATAGTGTGTCTCATTCTTACTAATGATGTTCACATCACCCATGTGGTACCTCACATTCCTTATTTACATCATATTTTCCTTATATTCCCCTTGTATCTTACTTTTAGCTTATCACATATACCTTATTACACCTCTTGGTTTATAGTTTGTGAATTGCATTGTAAGACCTTGAATAGGACTAGGCTTTCCTTACAAACACCCTTACACCATTTATTTACCACACCATCTCATTCTCATACTATTCATGTCATTTGTTGGTTGTGTTTTCTTACATTGTATCTTAGAACAATGAGTTTTCATCTTTTAGAGATTTTGATTTTCATCTATCTATCATGTTCTTGTTTGATTTTTTGTGGACTTCACTTATATTACATATGACATTTGGAATTATTACATGTTTCTCTTTATGTATTACTTATTCATGTTTGTCTTCCATATTGACTTACATTTAGTTATCTGTCATTCGTGTTTTTATTTATTTTTGATTTGACGTGCCTATCTTACATGATCTTACTTTTCATTTTCTTACATATCTTTGTTAGATTTTTATTGCATTGATATTCATTTTTGTCATTCATGTTTTACATGCTTCCCAACATGATTTAGTATGTTCTACATTCCTTTTTTCCATTTATGTTGAGCATGCTTCCCAACATGATTTAGTATAATCTACATTCCTTTTTGCTATTTATGTTTTACATACTTCCCAACATGATTTACTATGTTCTAAATTATTATTATTTTCATTTATGTTTTACATGATTTCTAACATGATTTATTATGTTCTATATTCCTTTTTACCATTTATGTTTTACATGCTTTCCAATGTGATTTAGTGTGTTTTACAATCATTTGTCATTCAATTTCTATCATTTTGTCATTCATTTACCTTCAATATTCTATCCTTGCCTTAACAATCCTACTTTTACAATTTTTATAAATCTTCATTGATACTTTAACCATCATACATATGAACACATTTCTTCTATTGTTAGTTTTGTATCCCTAGGGTTTCTCAAATGTAGGTACTTCACCCTCCATGATCAAGACTGGGATGTTTTCGTGTAATCATTTAGTGTAAAGGTAAGTTAATATATGTATATGGTATTTTTTATTTACTCTCATTTAATTTAAGCATTACTTCCTGTATGTCATTTTTATTTATCTTGATTTCATTTTTTTCTATGTTCTTTTTCAAAGCACCATCCCCTGTTACACTCATATGACATGCAATGAGATTTAAGTGGGGCATATGTATACACATATTATTTTCAAACTTTACCACTTACTAACACTTTCTATCTTGTAGGAACCCATCAAGTCTTAATCTCTCTAAGTGCATGCCCTAAGGGGTGCACCAAGAAAGGGGTGGGCAGATTATCACTACTTCACATGATTGTTGTCCCTTTTTTCTATTTGATATCTACACACTTATCTCCTAAAAACCATTCCCCTAAGCTTTGCCTCCTATTTTCACCCTCTTCTAGTCATTTGCCACCTTCATTATCCTTTTATCTAACCTAAACCTCCTTTTAAAATTTTGCATAACTATGTCAGCCACATCAACCTTGTATTATTATTTATAAATGCTTACTAAGAACTAAGTCATCCATGGCTGACATAGTTCATAACCTAGTTAGTTTTTGCTAATTTCAATACTAGGTTGATTGGGTCAACCTTATCGGCCTAAAATTTTGGAAGGGTTTAGGGTTAGATCTACCTATATAAACATATTAATTTTACCATTTATAAAATAAGATAAAAATAAATGAGATATATTGCACATTTGCTTATCTACCATTCTACTTAAGGATAAAGCTTCAGGTTTTGTAATTTCTTTAGAGATATGGATCTTGTCTTATGGATAAGTCTTTTAGATGCATTTATAGGTTGTGTAGCCTATATATGATTTATCCTTGTAATATTTTCATACCAAAACAACCTCTTGAAAATCACCTTGGCCAATGGAGAGATTGAGGCTTGGTAGGTTTGTCTTTGAAGGTAAATATTCCTAACTTTGTTCCTCCTTTGTAAGAGTGGATAGATATGCATTTGTACTTCTCTTCCATGTATTATGATTCTATATTCATTGACATGATTATATGTCTTCTATGCATTTTTACTAACCCCCATGTTGTGCCATAAGATTTGGTGAGCACTACATTATAATTTTATTTTACTTGTTATTAGTATAGTGAATATGAAAACATAAGACCTTGTTAGGGTTATTGCATAGTTTTGCTTGACTAGAGGATTTGGAACCCTTCATAGTGATAATATTATGGTAAGAAATAAAATAATTAGGTTTAGTGGATCCATATTGATCATGACCCTAATTATATATGTATCCCCTATCAAAAGTGTAAGTAGGATCTGTCTTCTCTGAGCTAGGATTGATTTATAGATCTGTTATATTTACCATTACATACAAAAGCCCACCATGCCACATGGGCACACAAGGTTGAGACCATGTAGGCATCAACATAGGATATGTTTAACCCCTTAAATAAGGCTACTTCTACACTAGATCAACCTACCACAACAACATCACATGATATGAAGGTTGTGGAGACTTCACAAGACTAAGGGGAGGCTACAAATACTTAAGTGCAAGGTCTACCAACATGAATTTAAAGTCTTAGAAATTTTGATGTCCCTAAATTGTTAAATTAGAGTACCATTTTATCATTTCCCCTTGATATAATTTAGTGTATTATGGCCAGTAAATCAAAAAATACTTTGGCTCTAGTTCTACCAACCACCAAAGCATCATTAGATGTTTTGTAACTTTCTTTGGCCAAGCAAGTGAAAGGGGCATCTATATTTCAAGGGGCCATTATTAAAAAAATAATCTCTTTATATAAGAGGGTTACATAATTACATAATGATAACACTGAGTTTCTTTATCAAATTAGCATTGTTGATGCTCTCATTGAAGATGCATGCCCCTCTCTATAAGTAGGTTTTCGATGATAACATTATTTTGAATCTTAAGAAACTTTTATTACTGATTGTGCAACTTACCCAAGACTGGTATAACGTTCAACATTTGGCCAACCTTGAATCACAAGGCTAAGACATTAAAGTATAAATAAAATTCCTATGTGAACTCCTTGAGGCATATCAGTTGGATATTGCATTTGTGTTAGGCCAAGCCACATAGTTGGCTCATAATATGCTTGATTGGAAATAACAAAAGGAAATGATCTGAAGTAGTGATCAATCTAATTTTACTACTAATTCTACTTCATGGGATACTTTTTAGGATCAATATTCCACTTCTATAGGTTTTGATATATCATTACAGGCTTCTCTTCAGGCTTAGGACTCTATTATGTAATAATTCCAAACGTGGCAAAATCAAATGCTATGAAATAATTTTATAGGGGTGCAAGGCCAAAGCCATTATAAAAAACTTGTGCATCTACATGCATACATCAGTACAAAGCTATATAATAATTGATATGCTTTTATTTCTATGGTATATAGTGACATTTACCAACTTATGGACTCTCAAACTCCTTTATAAGAATTATTATGTAGTGCATAATATTTTTTGCTCACTTGGTAGTCTTACAAGACTAACTTGGCCAACGATAGTTATTTATAACCCTTGATGGACATATTTATTACCATAATCAACTCTAGTAGAAGCTTAAACAATAAAAGGCTACCAACATTAGTTCATCACAACACATACTATTGACATCACCATCGCCTTCTAATTCTGCAACACCATAGATGCCTCCACCATCTAGTTGGTTTGATGCAAGTGGGATAATTTTGAATTTTTTCAAATTAATTTTAGTATAAGTTGATTCATATTATATTGTAGCACCAATTTGGTTTAAAATATTAAAATTTGGCCTTCCTGGTTTAGCTTGTCTATTGAAAACTCAAAAAGGTGGTAGGATGGCTTACTACTTAGTTGAAAACCTATGAGATTGGCTAGATAGTGTGCACTAAGGTGAAAACCGGTCCCCAACACCTTGCTTGATCTAAATTTTTTGTGATTCCAACCTATATTTTATGCTTTCATGGTTCTGTGATGTTATATCAGGATGAGACAATAATTTAAGTCTATGAAATTATTAGCAGGGGAATATGATGCCCAAACTACTTCATCAAATGTAATTATTATAGTTTCCTTCTATTTCATAGTTATTATACATTGTTTCATGGTTAATCTATTTTTGTATTGTTAGCATTAAAAAGAAACCAAATATAGGTTAGCACACATGTTTACTAAAGATGGATCTAGAGGTTAAGAATGATTTCAAATTATAGGATATATATTCCTTTAATTTATAGTAAAACAATTTTGTTAAATTGTAATATAATGGGTTTGATTTATGTATAATTAATAGTCCATTATAGAGTATTTTTATCACATTGAGAAATATTATATAGAGCTCTTCACTCAGATTATATGTATCTATATGTATGATCAATGTTTCCATTGTTATGAAGAAGTATGAAGTAAACTTAGTCCAATATTGAATATGATTTCCTTGTGTTATTTATGAGTTATGGAATTCATTGTAAAGAATGCATGTTATGTTTAATTCATTCATTATAAGCTTTGTTAAGTATTTGACTAGATCTATTTGCTGCATAAGAATATTTTTAGAAGTTAAATATCTATGATTTCCATCTAGATGTGGAAAACCCCTATCTATTTATAAATTCTTATAATTTATCCCTTAGATCACCAGGCTATCCATATAATTATCATATTATGGTGAAACCCAAGAATTATTGTTAATAAGGTCAGAGATCTAAAAGGATTTCTTTCTAACTCATTTGTCAAACTACTGTTTAATGACCTCTTGATGTTTGCTAAAGTGAAATAAAGTAATATTACATTTTTCTTCAAGTTGGATAAGATCCAAGAGGTGATCTTATATTTTATCATCAATTTATAGGTAATCATTCACAAATTATAAGGTGGGGACTTTTGGTTCAATAGGAAAGATGGGATTTTGGCCATAGACTAGATGATACGATGAAGTACCTAGAGCATATTTTATCCTAGTCCTATTAAATCATATTAAATTTTTTAACATGTTATGCCAATCCTTGGGTTTTTTCCCAAAATAATCTTAATGACATCATGTAAATTCTTATTTGTGGATTCAACAACCCTATTACCTTATGGATAATAACTAGAAGAGTATTTAAGGATTACCTAATTGTCGTAGGCCCATTAAATGAATTATAATGAAGATAAGGTAGGGCGATTGTCATATACCAGAACAAATGGCATGCCAAACCTAGTGATAATGTGTTATTTGATTAACGTAACTATGTCAATTGTGCAATTTTTGAAAGCCTAGCCTTTGGCCCAATGTGTTGATTAATAAGTCTTTGTGAGGATGAATTTGTGTCTAGTGGAATAATTCTCATTAATGTATCCCACAAAGTCCAATCCTCATTTGGTGAATGGTTTCACCTCAATAATAGGCTATAAGGGCATGGTGGGAATGAATTATCTATGTTAGAACTTGGAAAGTGTGGTATCTCATAACATGGGCACGAGATCCTTAAAGGCATGAGGTCAATAATAGCTTACCCTTAGTATTTGGCGGGTTGTAGTAATTCTTAAATCATGTCCAATTCCATACTTCACATAGAAATTTCCAAGTACTTTAGTTGCTTCCTCTTTTTTTAGGCATCTTAGATATATGCCTTTATGGTTCATTCTGTATAACATGTCTTATTTAATATTAAAGTTATTGATCTTTAGTGTAGTGATCTCCTTTGGGTATAATTTAGGTGTCATGGATACTCATTATTCAACAAGTAAAAGATAATGTCTTGGTACTAATCATTTGTTGAAATATTCTACAATGAGTACTAATGGCAAATGATTTTGGGGTCCACTTCAGCCATGGATCTACTTAGTATTTGACCTCTAATGATTTTCATAGGTTAGAGTTTCAAGTTTAATTATTATATAATGGTCATTCACATGCCATGTCTTTCACCTAATTCATTTTTCATTAACATAGCTTTCGTATCTAGATCGGGCACTATGATAAACACATCACTATGTATAATGCAGTGTCTAAACTTTTAAACTCTTTAATAAAATCAAGGCTTATTTATCAATCATTGAATACATAATTTTAATTTTTATTAGAGGGTAAATAATAAAAGACATATGCCTCTCATATCCCTCTTATTTCTTCTACATTAAAACAACTGCACTTGAATGTTCTGAAGTAAAGGAGTAGATATAGAAGGGTTGTGTGTAATTTAGACTGATGAGTAATGGAGTGTTTATAATTTTAGCCTTGATTTGATGAAAAATTTCTTATGACTCATCTATCTAATTTATATTTTTTTTCCTTCTTCAACATGTTAGTAAGTGGCCTAATTATCTTTACAAACCTTGAAATAAACTTTCTCATGAATTTAATTTTTGTCTAAGAAAGATTCCAAACCCTTATTTTTGGTAGGAAATATGATATTTATAATTGAATATACTATATCTAGGTTAATTGATATTTTTATAAATAATATGGCTTAATAGCTTTCCCTCAGTCACCTAAAAAATACTTTTCTTAGGATTCAAGGAAATACCATGGTCTTTTCACCTATGTAATACCATCCTCAAATATTTGATGTGGTCTTCTCTATTCTTTTAAAATATAGTTAGATCATCAATGTATATGAGTATGAATTTTAAGATTATATCTTTCAATGAAATGTCCATGGCCCTTTAGAAGTTGGCATCCATATTGATTAGGCCAAATAACATCTTATTGTATGTGAATGTTCCCCACTTTATCATGAATGTTATCTAGATTTTATCCTCATAGTTGACCACTACCTTGTTATAAATTAAATACCCATCAAGGAATGACATAATTGTGAACCATTCACTATTTGTATAACTTCATATAGCAAAGTAAATGAGTAATTATCCTTTTTAGAGGCCTTATTTAGGTTTAAAAAGTAGACATAAAGGCATATCTCTCCATTTCCCCTTATGACTAGGACTAAATTGTCCACACATGTGGAGTGTCTTAAAAGAAAGATAATCCTTTTTAAGAGTGAATTTTGTAGTTATTTGAGAATTAATGTCTCTAGTAGTGGATTCATAGGCCTTTGTCTTTGTTAGAATAGCTTAACCTCAGGCTTGAGAGGGATAATATGCATGAGAATGGAAGTGTCAAATAATTTTAGGTATTAATAACTCCATGCAATGACATCATTTAAGTCTTTTAGGGATTTTACAATCCCTTGTTTTTCCTTTTGAGTGCATGTCATTCCTAAAAGCACATTTTTCAAATCATTGGCATTATCTAAATTGCAACACTTAGCATACCTTTTATCAAGGTTGACATTTAAGTTTCTCCTTGATAATCCATATCAAACAATCACTCTAATGAGGCCATTCCATTTAGTATATTATTGGTTTTAAAGGTTACAATCCCTCTTAATATAGTTCACACTCTTCTCAATTGTATTCATCTATAATCTAGTTTTCAAATACCATAATGTTGGTAATGAAGTCAAGAATGTGTTTGTCATCATTAAACACAGAATTTACTAATGTTATCAAGAACTGAGGGAGTGGAGACCAAATCCATTGATAATGTCCTCAATTTAGAGTCAATAATAGGTTCTAAGGTACTTGCACCTATTTCCCATGCATTTGCTATGTAGTTTTTTCTACAAGGCATTGTTTGTATATTAAATGCATTAAAAACCTTTATTAAGTTACATACTCAGTTGCAATACCTAGATAAAAATTTATCATTTAAAGCATATTAGATTATTAATTGTTTGACAACCAATTTTAAATCACCAAACACCTTGATATACTTTACTTCTTTCTCAGAGCAAATTGGAGCCCATGCATTAGTGCCTTGTATTTAACCACATTATTTGTGTAAGAAAATTATAGATAGAAAATAGCTAAATAAGACTTCCCTCTTGGGTTGATGAGTTCAATACTAGCACCACACCCACTCCTTGATGTAGAGCCATTGAATTTTAGGGCCCATAGTGTAGACACTTCATTTTAACCATTTTCATGTCTAAAGTACAATCAAGAGTGATTTTTCTATAATCACATGCAAATTTAACCAAAAATAGCCATTGGACCTAATTTACATGTATAATTTCCAATTTAATCTAAAATTATAATGACATATCCCTGATTGGGGTAATGGATCATGTTGCGTCATTAATCTTATCTAGTGCATCTTGAATTAAATCAATCCTTTGTAAGTGTCTTCACAAAGCAATTAAGTGAATACTTGATTGACAAATAGAACCATTGTAAAAGCCACCATTATTCTAATTATTGATTAATATCACTTAATCAAGCCTAGTCATTCCTCTAATAGGAAAATCCATGGATTTAGAATTATTCTATTTTATCAAATTATAAATTAGAATATTTTCATTAAAAATAGATGACATCATCAGGAAAAGTGTACAAAAAATAGATGGTTATAACATGATATTACACCTAATACAACTAATATTAGGAGTAATGAACAAAATTATATTTGGTAAAGCAAAAAAATAATTTTATTTATATACAATGGTAACCTTAAAATATTACAAAAAGAGTTGGTTATAAAAACCAACTAATGGGTGAACCAACTCACAAATAAAACAAAAATAAAAACATAAAAAATTACAAATTTGGATCATTAAAAAATAATCCAAAAAACTCCCCCTTGATCCAAAGGGGTATAGAAAGACTAAAGCAATGAACTATGAGTCATCCATGTAGACTCTGCTACAACTGAAACTAGTACACTATGCATCCTTGACTGATCAACACCTTGATCATCCTTGTACTGAAGTAGAACAAGATCATGCTCTATCTAACTACATTGATCCTCACAAAAAATATATTCAACAAGTGATTTCCCTATTATTGTATATGACACATCTCAAACTAATGCCCAATATTTGCCAACATCTCTTGTAGGCCTTTGCTTAACACTAACAATTCTAGAAACTTAATGTTGACTCATATCACAAGCACTGACGACTGATTAAAAAAATAATGTGAAATATCTTTTCCCCCTATTAGGTGAGAGGTGAAAAGATGTGAAACAAATAAACCAAGCACAAACCACTAAAATGCTCTACATCAAAGATCATCTCAACACTAGATCTATGAAATAAAAATACACAAGCCAAAAAATGCTATTATATCAAATCCCAATATTGAGCCTAGTAGCTCAAACAAGATGGGTATGTTACCATATCAAAATATATAGTCATAAACTATGGAGAAAACAACTTTGTAGTCATCCCATCAATCAGAGGAATATGTAAAAGAATAGCTAGAAGAGTGATTAGAGTGATTGGAGTGATAAAAAATGTTTGCTTCTACCTTTTATCAATGTTGAGAAGACCTACTTTTGGAGGGGCACTCTATAGAGAGGTGTCTTATGCCACTATAATTATAGCATATTATCTCATGTCCACTAGAAATAGAGGAAGAATAGAGACATGAAGAAGAATTCATGTGCTTGTGTCCATGTGAATGTTTGTGGTGATGCTCATGTTTTTGAGAATCAGAGTGATATATGTGCTTTGAAGAACCATAATGATATCTATGCTTTAAAGAACCAGAATGATCCCTATGTATAGAATGATTCTTATGTCTAGAATTGTGCCATGGAGAGTTTTTTTGTCTCTGAAAGTGCTTTGAAGAATGTTTTTTTGTTATGTTTATATAATGGATTCCCTGTTTTGGTATAGTGGGCCTCCTTAATAGGTTTTTATTTCTTCTTTGCAAACTATCACTCATGTTCAGTGAGTAACTCACAAATGGAATCAAAAGTAGATTTGTTAAGCTTATCACTAAGTTGTAACATTTCTAGAAAGTTTTTGTAGCTAGGGCTAAGTCCATTCAAAATAATAGAAATGAGCATTTCATCATCAATTTTCCCACTAGTAGTGATATATTCTTGTTTTTAATTCTTAACTCATCACACATACTTTGAAACATCTTCATCATCTACTAATTTTGTGTTGAGCAACTGCATAATAAAGCCAATTTTATTATAGGTAGGCTATTTATCATACACGTATTTAAGATCTTTCCATGATTTCCAAGCTTTAGAATTGATAACCTCTATGTGAATTATGACTTGTGTACTATAAGTTGATTTTAATAAAACAAGGGCATGCTTGTCATATTTTTGAAATTTTGCAAGCTTTGTGGGATTGGTGGGTAATGTTCACTGCTTTTCAACTACTTCCCACATGTCATTGAATATTAATGTATTTTTCATGTTCATTGACCGTTCCTTATAATTTTTAGGAGGTAATTTACCATTTTTAGAAATCAAACTTACAATTTTAGCCATGATAAAAAAAAAATAAGGAATGTTATTGAGGTTTTGCCTTTAAATTTGAAATAGCTTACTGATTACAAAAAATTCCTGGGACTTATAAAAAAAATTTCACCTTTTAACCCATATTACACCCTTATATCACCATGATTGCAATTTTATTTGTTACAATATCTTTTATCAAAATAAAAATAATCAAAAATCTGATTTGAATTATTTTCACCACTTATAACTCCCTTTACAAAAAATTAAGATAAAAAATAATTTTTATCAAAAATATACACCAAAGAGTTTCGAACCTTGATTTCTTTCTTCTAAAGTGATCTAACAACAAAACTATAATGATCAACTTGCCCTTTAACAAAATTTGAAAATAAGGAGCCAAGATATTCTATATGACCATGACTTAGCAAATGTGAGAGAAAAAATAATGAAATATTTCACAATATTTTCACCTTACATGTGAAAAAGGATGGTGCTTCCCACAAGTTAAAAATAATATTGAACCAAAATAAATTTTATATTAAACAAAAACTTGAGATATATTATGCTATGCCATACTAGTCAGGATTCTCCAGCTTAATTTTACTTTGAATATGGATTAAATTCTTCCCATAGTGAGCACCAATCTAATCCTTTTTAATTTCATAGTTGTTCGAGGAACCCTTTGTCATATACCTACCAAGTTACCAATATAATAATCCTCCTTTTCATGTGTCATACAAATCTATGTTTGTCTCTTTCTCTACACCATTATCTGTAGGACAAAAATGTTGTACGGGTCCAAAACTAAATTTTATCTCAGCTGATGCATAGAATTCACTAGCAACTCTAATCTAAAAAAACTAATTCTAGTGCCATTTCTTTGGGTTCGTAATACCAAAGGTGGGAGAAATGTATGGTTTTGATCTCCTTTATGGCTTTGTTCATTCTCTTTGATCTTGATTTTGTGTGTCATGGCTCTAATACCACTAATACAACCATGATTAGGAGGAATAAATAGAAATATATTCAATAAAGCAAAAAATAATTTTATTTATGTACAATGGTAAGCTTAAAATCTTACATAAATAGTTGGTTATAAAAACCAACCAATGGGTGAACCAACCCATAAATAAAACCAAAATAAGAACATAACAAACTACACATTTAGATCATTAAAAAATAATCCAAAAACACCTTTTTTACACACTCTTCCTCTTACACCCCTCTTACACACTCCAAGAGAACTAATGACTATATTTTGAGTCCAAATCTAATCCATACTATAAAATGTCTTGAATGACATCTCTTACACACTCTATGTGTGTAATCATGGATTTAATGATTGATCCTCAACACTCCATATTAAGATGAGATGAATGGTTCATAATGGTTTAGGAAATCTATAAATAGAACCCTCACAACTCTTATTTCATCAAGATTCTTAATGTAAAATTTCTCTGCTAGATTATTACAAGGAGCTTCAATAACTCTCTTATGCTAAGATAAAACCAAGACCAAGTGTAAATAAGGAGAGGTGATTTCCATGCAAGGAATTTATCATCAACAAATATTTCTACATCTACAAGCTCAAATTGACCTCTTTAGAATGATTTTCAAACAAATATTCAAGGGAGGTATAAATGTTGTTTTTGTCTTCTAATATTGCATTTCTTGTTTGATTTCCCCATAGATCAAATTAGGGATTAGGTTTGAGAAGTAATGTCTTTAAGTTGTTTTTATTTTATTTACTAACAATTAACTAACCTTTCTTATATTCCTTATCTACATAATGGCACACCTAGTGGGACCTGAAAGATTGGATGCACCCCACAAGCTCTTCTAGAACATTTACTTTCTTCTAATTACCATAATTAGCCTTCCAAATAAGTTAATTCACATTTTTTTCCAATTTTTTTTTCAAGTATGTTCCAAACCAACAGTGAATTCATAACTACATAACTATGAATTTGGCATACTCATCAACAAAATTGTCATAGGAAATAATGAAATTATCAAAACTGTGAAATTAGACCAGTCATTAGTGAGTTGTTACTTGCACTAGTGAAATTGTGTTAAGCCTATTTTTACTATTTTTTGACCATTTATGAAATTAAAGGTATCATTATCAAAATTGATTTCACTGTGGTGAAATTATTCACAAATAATGAAATCATTTTTATACCATTTTTGTTGTGTTTTTTGGAGAACAAAAAAATAATTTGACTAAGCGGTGAAATCATGTTGAATGTTAGTGAAATTATATTTTTATTACTAATGAAATTGTAATAAAATTAATGAAATAGTTATACATTGTAGCAAAATCATTTCATTGTATTTTCTATCTAGTTTTCTAAGTAGGTCTAAATGGCAAAATCATTTACCTTAGTAGCAAAATTATTTTTGGGAGTGGTGAAATCATCTTCTAACTTTACTAAGTTCTTGGTGTAGGAATAATTAGTGAAATCAATCTAATTATTGTTGAAATCACTCTCTATCTACATATCGATGAAATCATCATTTTAGCAAACAACCAAGAGTTAAAAAAACTGTCTTTCAAACTCTTTATTGATTCAAAACCACATTTAAACTTATAATCATTTATGATGCAAGACCTTGGCCAAATAAGTGGTATTTTGAGTCAAGAAAGTCAATTTTACTTCAAATTTCAATTTGGGCATTAAAAAAAATTGAAATTTCAATTGGGTTATAACTAAAATTGTTTATTTTTATGCTATTTACTTTCTTGTAATTTTTCCTTGTTACTTGATTATTTTGTGGGGTTATTTTGCATGTATGCACTCCCATTTTTGGGTGACTCAAAAATGAGAAAGTTTATATTTGCATTATAATCTATTTTTCATTTGACTATGTGGGGTGGATTTCATCACCTTCCCATAAGTCTTTAAGGGTGTGTTGACCTAGGAATTCACATCCTAACATTAGACCAAACCCTATTTATTCAGTGGGGTATATAAATTGAGGAGCATTACCATCATGAAGGCCTAACTTTATGCTTACACATTATCATGTAAGGAAAGAAACCCTAGTGAGTGATTTCCAATATCTTATGTCAATTTTTGGTACCTTCTAAATGAGAAATCTTGGTAACAAGATTAAAATTCTTCATTAATATACTTATGCTCATGTATGACCTATTATGGGTTGTGTTATAGCCCAATTTCGTACCCTTTGAAGGTAGTTAAACCCTTTCAAATTTGGGATAACATGGAGATAATATTAGGTTATGGGTGGCCTAATGTTGGATTGAATCTATAGTTTAAAGGGCTATTTCCTTTAATGTATCACTTAGAATCATTACTAATCTACCAATTTATTAGGAAAAGGGAGAGAAACCTACTCTAATGGAGGTGATGTACCAAATAAACTGACCATTAACAACTAATTACATATGCACTTTAATCATGAGACTAACTTGAAGTAAACACTACTCCAAATTTGCCTCTCTACATCTACACTTCATTGTGGAGGTAGTGAAAGATGCTTGGGATAGGAGGAATAGTCAAGAGGTCATAAAATGACACTAGTGAATAGAAAACTCAATCAAAATTCATACTTCACTTAGACACTTCCTAAGACCTGCAAAAAGGATTTCAAACTGAATATGAATGTTATAAAAGGATAACATGCCAAGGAAGTAAAGTTAATCACTTGAAAAGATCAATTAGTCATGTACAAACATTGAAACCAATCAAAGGAGGAGGTAGAACTAGAAGCTTCTCACTGATCAAAATCTTGAAAATGGGTAGGGATTTGTAATCCCAGGTGGAGAATACATATAGATCCTATCAATGCTTAATTTATAGATAACTGAGAGAGAAGAAGAGAGAAGGGCATAGGAGAGGGAGGTGACAAGTGTCTCATGAGATTTAAAACCAAGAAAAGAGTTTAAAACAAATTCGTCAGGTCTCCAAGGACAAGTGTGCTCTCTTAAAGATGTTTTCTTGCTCTAAATGGTGTATGAGTTTGTTTATTAGCTTGACACCTTGTCTTCTTCTTCAAAACTAACCCTTCTCCTGGCTTGTGAGTGACAAGTGACACTCTTTAACATAAAGTCATGTTGAAATTATCTCTTTATCTACTCTTGACACCTTTCATCTTCTTAGGATCTCCTTAAATTGACATCTCAGTGGTAATCATCAAGTAACTCTTTAAGTGTCTTAAAACCCCTTTACCTTGTCATGCCTCACCTTGTTTTCAAGTGTAAAATATTGAATTTGTATTAATAACTATAATTATTATCCATTAAAGGAATATCTATATCATATTAGACATGAAAGAATTCATTTAGAGTTCTCAAACTCTCTTCAAGTCTTTACTTTGCACCAAAAGCTCTCACTTCGCCTCAAATCTTTGTAGTCCTAAAAAAACTAAAAGATAATTTTTTGGAAGAATATATAGAGGATATTTGAAAAATAAAGATATGTTTGACCACCCGAAATCCACTTACATCTTCATGCCAAAATTCAAGACCCAAATCTAAGTGGAAGTACACTTATTAGCCCATTTTCTCTCTCCAATTAGGTCTCCATTAGCCCTCTAGGCCTAGAAACTAAGCTTTGGATCCACAATCCTACCACACATGTGAAAAATCCATTAAAATTAAATAAACATTCTCTATTCCAATTTTTAGATCCTAAAACCTTGTATAGATGGGTAAACCATGAAATGGTCAAAACCCTAGTCTAGGCATTTAAACAAGCTTGAGAGGTGATTGTAGTGGTTTGGAAAGAAATTTTTAGGTTTTAAATATTGGAAATAGTTTTTTTAGACATAAAACATCATAATAAAACTCAAAATTATTAATAAATATATATTAAAGTGTTCAATAGGTCTGTATATAGGCCTTTTAACTTACAAAATAGTGCATTATTCTCTTTTTGGCCACCCTGATGACTTGGATGGTTCACATACTTCTATATGAGAGATGAATAGGTGTGTGGATATTTTTATAAACTTTTAGATTATTTATATACCTTTTTGATTAATTTTGAATCCAATATATACCTTTTTTCTTCACACACAAGCCTACAACCAAGCCTTTAGGTCTATTTCATACAATATACTCTTGGCATGTGCCAACCAAAGACATAATCAAGTGTCCAAAAAACCTATGAATATTATATTTATCATTTCAAATCCAAAATATACCATTAGAATACATTAGAATGCATTTCTCTCATCTGGTTAGTATAATGGGTATAAGAGGGTTTTAGGCATGTTTTAGTCTTAATAATAGTTCATAGAGGATAGGTTCTATTTCTCTCTCCTAACACCACAAGATGGAAGTGGGGAGACCCCCCAACACATCCAAACTTTTTTTTACACCATGACATGACTAGATAGTACAAGAACAAAACAACCATTACCTTAATTTTATCAAATTAATATTAATCTTTGCTAATAAGGTTTTAGAAAGACCTTTGAAGACCACATAAGGCATGACAAAGATATGAAAAAGGTTATAATACATGAAAAGAAATTTTTTACCTACAGGGGTTGAAATTTTTAACTTTGGGTTAAAAATTGGTCAATAGGTTGTATATAGGGACCATATAGAAATCTCAAGTAAAATTATATGTAAACCCCAAATCTAGTAACACTTCACTAAGACCCTTAAGATTTAAGTGGTTATGAAGGGAAAAAACACTCTTGTTATTGGAACAATATTGGATTGATTATTAATTTCCTCTTTTGTCATAAATTATTCATTGACATAGGGTCATAAAGGTAACGACCCCCAAAGATCACCTTGCTCGTATAGACCTTTTGAGAGAAGGGTGAGGTTAAAATACCACCACTAATTACAATAATTTTTTAATGAAAATTTAAAATTTATAATCCTCTCTAAAGGTAAGTATTTAAAAGGTTTAAATAATGTGATGCAAACCCACATCAATTACTAAATTTCATTGTAATGATTGTGTGTTGTTGATTAATTATTATGTCAAAACCTTGTTCATACTTAATTAAATAAATTGAGTCCAAGTCCAAACCATTTTTATCCACACATAATGAGGTGTTACTTTGCCAAAATTATGGGTCAAATAAAAGTGACATGTTAAAACTTGGTCCCAATACCTACATTACTTGTCTAAACCATGCCTTTAGGCTACCAAAATCAACTAAAAGTCTTGTCCTAAAGCAAATTACTATTTCAAACCAAGTCTAAATTTTAAATTCTTGCCCATGTTGTGCCATTATGTCATTTATTTTAATTCAAATTTAAGTTCAAGTACAAGTGTAAATTTTAAATCAACCTTATTTTCAAGGTCAAACCAAGTCTAAATCCAACTTCCAAAGACCAAATTCCAATTCTAGTCAAATTGTGCCAAAACCAATTCATTTTAGAAGTTAAAAGTTTGGTTCAAAACTTGATTTACCATTATCAACCAAAGACAAATATTGTGCCAACCTTTACACATTTTAAATTTCCTAAATTTCCTCAAATATGTCAAGTTTACTTTCTTTTTTCACAAAGTCAAGTTTCCAAGACCAAAACCTTCAAGACAAGACCAAGTGCAAAACATTTTTTAAGTCCAAACATCAAACATTTATACTTAAACCAATTGTGCCTAAAAATTGTGGATTTATCCATTGAGAAACATGTTTGAAACATTTACATTGACATACCTTTGATTGGTATATTCCAAATTGACATTTAATTTAACATAGGCCAAACATATTACCTCAAACTAATTGCCAAGTGATATTCCAAGTAAAGTCATGTACCAAGTCAAGGCATAGTTTTAGGCATTCAAGACCTTTTCAAGCTGAATATTATAAACTTAGACATGCCTAAATACATACATAGTGGGGTAATTTATAACCTCTAATTTTATGATGAGATATTTTACAATCCCTATGGGTATGATAACTATGTAGAAGATGAACAATATTAACAATACCTTGTCAATGCACCATCGAATGTTGAAATTCAACAACATAACCTATATCTTCCTATTATATCACTTAATTTTTAACAAGGCCAATAAAAACCATGCCTTTCATATGTTACATTTGATATTGAGCATAGACCTATTTTGATGCACCTTGTTAATGCACCACCAAGTGATGAATATTGACAATATCAATTTAATCGACATCTTTTTGACCAAAAATATGAACATCTTGTTAGATTGTTAGAATGGGTGAAAAATTTCACCCTAATTTTCCCATAGAGTATTTTTTTTATTTACTTAGAATACCTAAATAAACACCTCTTACATTGTTAGACAACCAAGTTACCTCTAGCCAAGATCAAGTTTTAAATCCTTAGTAGTGTCAGACAATGTAAAGGGCCAACTAGTTGACCCTCCCACAAAAATAAGATTTATTAATTATTAAATACAAGCAACTAATTTGGTTGTAGATACTTTAGCCAAATCCTTAGCTGCATTTAATGTTCAAAATCCCACATTAGTGGAGCACAATCCTTCAATATAACAACTAATGGATTTTTATACTTATGCCATGTATAATCTAAATCCATTTACCAAAAAAAAATTATTGTATATATGTGTAGCACACCCATAGTTGAAACTAATCTAGTGACTAATCTTGATTTGAATTTCCTTATTTATTCTACACAACATGTGGTGGATAGCTCTCAAGTAGCATATTGTAACCCACATCAGGTGCCATCCAATATACAATAAAACATTATTTTATCTTTTCCAAAGCCTCCTCATTCTAAAATTTCAAATACCTTGAAATAAAAAGTTATAAACCCACCTAAACCATAAAAACATGTTATAAGTACCCCACTTCAACAAATGATGACCAATATCCTAATTCAATAAGTAATGACCAATCCTTCTCTTTAGCAAGTGGTAACTAATCCCCCACCTCAATAGGTGGAGACCAATACCCAACTTCAATAAGTGGCAACCAAATTTCCACTTCAAAAAGTGACAACTAATCCCCCACTTCAATAGGTGTTAACCAATGTTCCATTGTAACATGTGTTGATTAATCCCTAACCAACATCATCTAGCCAACAATGTTTTTTATTAGTCAACCAATTTCTATTTATATTCAATAATAAGCCTCTTCAAGCCAATAACACGTGTTAATTAACCAAAAAAAACTTCCCCATATGTAAAAAAATCATATGAATCAACAATAGATTACCCTATAATCCCAACAAGGTATGTTGAATACCCAACTAGACATTCCTCCATTCAGGCCTCAGTGCCCTCCAAATCAATGCTACAACTTTACTCAAGGAGTGGATATTCCTAGTATAAATAATCATGTACAAATTACCTAATAATTTATACCACCTATTTATTTGGGTCAAGATACTATACCTTTGAATACCCAACAAAAATTTCCTACTTCCTCTCACTCTGGTCCTACTTTTCAAGATTTGAAAGAGGTCAAAGACATAGTTTTATCCATTTAAGTAGGAAATCAGAGTAATAAATTTTTATTGGATGACATATTATCCCATCCTTTTGATATGAGATATCTTCAAATACCTTTTCTACATCACTTTGATATGCCCAAATTTGAAAAATACAAAGGAAAAGGTGATCCCAAAGAGCATTTAAAATGATTCTTTATTGCATGTCAAGAAGTTATGCATAGCCTTATATACCTACTTTTATTGCTCCCCCATAGTTTTATTGGGCATGACTTAGAATGGTTTCTTGGTCTATGCAAGAATTCTGATGATAAATTTGATGACTTGTCTAAAATATTTATGCAACACTTCTCTTTCAATGTCAAACATGAACTAACTATGGTTGTGTTGACCAAAATTTGACAACCCCTATAGGTTTAAACTTCATAGTGTTGTAAAAAAACTTATAAATGGTCTTGTCATGGTCCTAAATAGTTTCATATGGTTATATTTGTCCTTTTTAATACTTTTCCAAGGTTTGGTCTTATGTATACTTGTCTAGTCCTAGGGATCATTTATAAGGCCTTGATATTGTCAAACATGGTGAAAAGTTTGATATGGTTTAAAGTCATTATAAAAGTTCATTAATGTGTTTTTAGGGTGATAATATCATTTATTAACCTTTCATCATGTTTTTATGTGCTAAAATAACATTTTACTCACCTTTTGGCCTATTTGGAGGAGTTGTATGTACCATTCCTAGAAGAAAACATTTAAATAAGAATCATAACATACCTGATGTCATAAATAAGTTAGATAAAGTTTAGCGATGGTCAAAGACTAGAAAAATATGTAGGTCAACACCTAAACTAAGTAGAATGACACTTTACAAGAACTTTTGGGAACTTGTATGGCCTTGAAAGATCATATTTGAGTTGGAAATAGTTTAAAAGTGTCCCTTAGGATTTATAAAACCATTTTAATTCTTTAGAATAAGTTTTAGATCAAACAAATACTTCATACATTCTCTCTCCTCCATCACTACCTTTACAAACTTAGAAAGGTAAAATTCAAGTGGATGTTACAACCAAGAGAGAGAGAGAGAGAGAGAGAGAGAGAGAGAGTTATGAGATGAATATTTAGAAATAATATTTAAATTAGTGGAACTGGTTTGTATATTCATGGCCCCTTATTTATGAACAATTTGTAAAAGTGATTGCAGGTCACTATGCCTTGTCCATCTAAGTAGGGTTTGATTTTGCTTATGTTTATCCAATTCAAGATTCGATGGAGAATAATGGTTTTGAGGGATATTTTCATAGGTAAAAAATATATTTTATGTGGTGGTTTAATCAACTAATTGATCTCTATGAAGTGTCTTCAATAGGAGGAAAAGTGTCTCAATGTATAGGGTATTTCAGTCACCCTTGCTACAATTTTTGGTTGCCTAAGATGTTGGTCACTTTCATAGGTTTTAAAATACTCCATTTCTCAAGAAAATCCTCCTCAGTATCCCATAATTCATGTATCATCTTGTAGACACCGCAAACGTGTCTGCACCTTGGTCCTCCCCCCTTGGCCTTAAACCCCTATCCTAACCCTTGACCTTGGCCCCCTTTCCACCCTACCCTTGCCACCTTAGATCCTCCCTTGAATCCCTCCACCTTCCCCCTAGCATTTATTAGGCCAAATCTCTTCATTATCTTCCCCCCACGCCCATTTTGGCATCCTCGTGACCGTTCTTCCCACACCCCCTCGCTCGGCGGCGTGCAAGAATGCGCAGAGGCTATTTTTAGCCTCTGTCCCCATTCTGTGACCGCCAACGTCGGCGACCATTCGGCCGACGTCGGCAAAACTGCCGGCGTCGGCATCCTTCATTACCCCTTTCTGCATCCGTTGCAGCCCCCTAGACCCTTGAGCTCGAAAACAGACTTCTCTTGGCGCTGTAGCTTTCGTCTCTCCTCTGTCTTGACCTCGTGCAACAGTAGCAACAGGTGAAAAGGCTCTGGATCAGGCATTCTCTTCTTGCAACAAGTCTTCCGTGGCTCCAACAACAGCACCTCCTTCCTTCAGTCAGCAAAAAGGTAAGCAAAGTCTGGTTTTTTCATTTCATTTATTTAGTTTTCAGTAATCTATCCTATCTATTGTCCTCTACTCCCTCTGTTCTTCCCCCTGAGAGGCTACAAAGCCTTCTCAGGTCCTGTCCTCTGTGTCTCTTCCTCTTCCCCATCCCCCTGTCAACAAAGACCTTGTATAAGGCACCCGACCAGAGCTAGACCACTCCCCAGTCCATCTAAATTTGTCCCTGAACTCTGTCTCGCCTCCGTTCACGAACCAGACCCATCCACAGCCCAAAAAGCAACTCAGACCCGACTACAAGCCATAACCCCGACTGACGCCGGTCACTACCTCAATCGACGTCGGCAGGATAGCCGACGCCGACAGATCAGATAACTGACGCCGGCAACATTTCTGACCTTGGCGACTGTCTTCAGCCCAACAGCTCCTTCAGGTAGTCATTTTGGTCTTTTCTTTCCTTTCTAATTTCTTTGTCACTTCTGTATTCTGGCATTCTGTCTTTTTATCAGTCACTTATCTTATCAAAACAGTGGGTTGACCTCCCTTAAGGAAGTTTTTACACTTCCGGGAACAAGCTTTTGCCTGGCAACCCACCGCCTATTCATCTAACATTTTCTTGTCCAAGTTTCCTTTTTTCTTGTAGGTGTCATTCCTCCACAGCCAAAGAGGAGTGCCCACAAACATCTGGATTCACGGTGCGCAATCTTTAGTCCAGGTACTTCCCATGCCTTGTCCATTACTTTTTTAGTTTCTTCTTTCTCTTAGATCTAAAAGTGAATTTTGAGTAGAAACATTCTGGCACGCCCGGTGGGACCCTAGGTTCCTCCTGGGTTCCTTTTTCTTCATTCATTTAGGAGCATTAGGTTCTTACCTTCTCTCCTCTTTCTCTTCTTCTCAATGACACTATAAGCAGGACTAAAATGAATCTTTCTTCCTTGCATTTCTAGACTAGTCTAAACATCATACTCTTGACCCTTTCTCAAAACTTGTCTGCATCACAACATCACATTTCGACTTGGGCATTAAAATGTATTGCACTTTCATTTCTACTTGTGCTTGCATTAGTCCACATCTAGTAACTTAGACGCATATTGAATGAATCGTAGACACTTGATGTTACACTACCAAATCACATGCACTAAACAAACATAAAACATACCTGAGACAAGGCCCGACTGGGATTTCATCCCCCAGCGGATACCTTACCCGTCCTGGTGACCCTACTTGGATTTCATCACCAAGGGGGAAGCCCACTCTGTTCTCTGGTGGAGTCTAAACTCTAGGCGAGGTATATCTTGGCTAAGCGAGACCAGCTAACCACTGGAATCGTGAAGTGAGGGGAGCTTGCTCCTTAGCACCAGGCCACGTACCAGACCCTAACACAGATCTTTGAGCACCTAAAATGACATCTGAAACCATCTTTAGACTGCCTTCTTCTAGGACCCATTTTTCAGCCAATCTCCCCAAACATTCATCTAAGGCATAAGCCACAATTTCTAAGGTTAATTCCTAGGATTTATCGCTTAGGCTTGTGTGTCTTTCTCTGTTTTCCTCTTCTCATCTGTTTGTTTGAGTGAGTGAGGTCACTTTCTTCATTGTTTTCCAAGAACCTTTTGGTTCTCTGGAAAACACAGTCGCCGACATCGGCTCTGCCACCGACGTCGGCCTTCCCCTGTCACCGACATCGGTTCTGTTACCGACATCGGCTTTACCTGTTACCGGCATCGGTTATTTGACCGACGTCGGCCATCTTTCTAACCGACATCGATTTTTAAATCGACGTTGGTCTCTGTCACTGTCCTTTTTTTTAAAAACCAGCAGCCTGAAACCTGTCCTTTCTCTGCCAAAGACTCCATCCTAGTTTTCTGAAACTGAGCAACACAGTTCTTGAGACCTGAACCTTCTTTGCCTTGCATGGTTTTGACTCGCAGCCAAGCCAAAGCTCTTGTCAACCACGCTAGCCGTCAACCACTTTCATCCACCCCATCCGTGACCAAGCCTACAATGGAGTTCAACTCGGAGACTGAAAGAACTCCCATTCATCCAACCCCGCTGCAGACTCCCATTGTCCAAGAAGGGGACCAAGACTTCGAACGATTCTTGGACCTCAACGTCAAGGCCTTACAACATTATCTCGCGCATAGCCAAACGTGAGACTCCTTGGGCAATCCAATCTATGGAATGCCAACCTCCCTTGTCGTGACTATGGCTGTATCGACAACATCCATAGTTCAACCTTCAGACACTCAAGCCATCGCTTTGACCACTGACCAAACTTTGACCAATCCTCCAGGTGTGGCCTCTCCCTCTATCATTGGGCCCACTTCCACTAGGGTTTCGGCCCATTGTCAACCTCAACCCCCTCAACCGCTATCCACTCCTTTTCAAAACCTTATCGTCTCTATTCCACCTACCCTGGCCCCTATCAACACCAGGGTGGCTTCTTATCCCTTGGCCCCCGTTATCACAGTTCAACCTCTTGTGGTGACAATGGGCCCAGCTATGTCTTCTACCCAACCACCTTTAGCCTCCACCTCTGCCCCTGCGATTAGTCATCCGTACATTCTACAACCGACTATGTCGCATACCTCCCCTAGCCTCTTCCAAGTGCCCTACAACTTAGGGGGCGCGCAACCCGTCAATCCGTCGACAGACATCATCAAAATGCTGATGGACAAGATGACCAGTCTTGAGACCTCTGTTTCCAGCTCACACAACACTCTTTCATACGAGCAGATCTGTAACGAGCCCATTCATCCTTCTGTCCCAATCAGACCATATCCTAGCCAGTGGGAGCTTCCGAAGTTTTCCCGCTTTCAAAACAAGGAAGACCCACAACAACACTTGCAAGCATTCAGACATGCCTGCTACCTCATTGGCCATGATGATGCATTACTCTTACGCACGTTTCCTATGTCTCTCTCGGGTGCTGCACTTGACTGGTACAGCTCCCTTCCTAGCCATTCTCTCTTCTCATTCACACAATTGGCTCAGCTCTTCCTCGATCACTTTTCCATCAACATAACCAAGAAGGTCTCAATCACAGACCTCTATTCTATCTGGCAATTTGAGGACGAGTCCATAGCCAACTTCGTTGCTCGATGGAGAGGCCTTATCAATCAACTCTCCTTTTCCTTACCCCAGGCCGAGCTTATTGAACTCTTTTCCCAAGCCTGCGCCAGACATATCTCTTCCACCCTGAGGGTTCAAACCTTCCGCACTTTTGACGAAGCCTTCATGATGGCTCGCAAACTTGAGTTGCGTGCCATCGAGGAGAATAAAGTCAAGTTGCGGAACAAGAATCCCAGCTCTAAGACCAATGACTCTTCCTCTGCCAAGCCATCATCATCCAATTCTAAATCCAAGGCTTCAGCTAATGCCATGGTTGTCAGACCTTCATCCTCTTCGACCAATCAGCCTGAGCCATCTACATCTCAGAGCGCTACTCGCCACAGCAAAGATACGTGTAGCGATGATATACTCCTCTCGGAGAATCATATGCGTCTGTGCTGGACAAGCTTCTCAAACAGGGGGCCCTCAATCTCCCTCAAGCCCGACCTCCTCCACAATTCGATCCCTCTCATGCCATCCCCGCGTGGTATAGGGAGCATGACTTCTGCAGCTTCCACCGTGTTAAGGGCCATGACACGGAAAACTACAAAACCTTTAAGAACATAATCCAAGACATGCTTGAAAAGGGGGACCTCATCTTAGACAATCCAAATGCACCCCCTAATCAGGCCATTGACATCTTCAAACAACCTTTCCCCAATCATCCGCCAACTCAAAACAACGTCCAGACCTTAATTGACGACAATCATGAGCACAACGTTCGAACAGTCAATACGGTCTCTCCATTCGTCCCCAATCAACCTCAAGAGGTTAGTCCATCAATCAGTCCATCACATGTAGACGAACCTCTCTCCCTGGCTAGTTCTCCACCGACCTCTCTCATCTTGGAGGACACCTTGGCTTTACTTGCACCACCGGTCTCGCCATCCTCCGTTCTACTGCCTATGGAGGACCCGACCCTTCCTACTCCTTAGCCGCAAGTGGAGGGCACCGTCATCCCTGCCCTTTACCCGCTCGGGGAGCCTCGCTTTTCAGATTCTTCTCCACCCAGGGAAGAACCTGTCGCCCCTTCGTCTTCATCTAAATCTGCCATGACTTCACCACACCAGGCGTCTAAGACCACTACACCCATCTCGTCTTCAACATCGCAACCATCAACATCTTCTTCTCAGCCATTTTCCCGATTAGTGGAGAAAATCGCGCTTCTCCCTCCAAGGAAAGTGACGCCTCAGGTGTTGTGGGAGCGTCTTAAAGCCCTTCAACATACCCGCGCCCTCTCATCACATGCCGCTAATCCTCCTAAGGCAGAATCTCATCAGACTCTTGACAAAGACCAGACTCTCAAACCTCAACCAAACCCGTCCAAACCAAAACCTGCATCTACCTCATCTAAACCCATCAAGTCATTTGGCGTTCGTCCTGTCTCCACCCTCACTCACCCACAAGTGAAGGTGGACCTAGGCCAGACCTCAACCAGCAGTACTCTTCCAACCAAGTCAAAGAGGGCTGCCAAACCACAGAAATGAACGCCTCCTTCTCCGTCACCATTGCCATCAATTTTGGGCCCTCATCCTTCGACCTTGACCAGCATCCTTCCCACTCCAGCCTTCAACCAAAACTCATTGCCTCCTTTGCTTCCTCTGCCTATCTCCAGTCGGCCCTCTCCTAAAAAGGCGTTCTCAATCACCAGGCCAGAGCCATCTCCATCTGTCACCGCGCCATCAACCCATAAGGTGGTACGGAAACCTCTTCTAACCTCGCCTAAGCAAAAGTCACCAACCTCGCGCATATCAAATAACACGGACCCTCTATTGGGCTCATACTCGTTGATATTGCGCCGACTTCTCCAGACTTCTGACATAACCCTTTCGCCCATCAAGCCTTTCCAACCTCTCAGGTCCAAGCCCTCTTGGTTCGATGATACGAAAATTTGTTTATATCATCGTACACCAGGACATGACACCGAGACTTGCTGTGCCCTCAAGGCCGTCATCCGCTGCCATATGGAGAAAGACACTCTTCTCCTTGAGGACACTCTTGACCAGACCCCGACTCCTTCCTCTTCAAACACGTCAACATCTCACCAGCAAGACATGACCCCTTCTTCACCTCCCATTTTCGAAATCAATGTTATCTGTATAACCACTAGGTCGCAGAAGGACAAGGCAAAAGAAAAAGCTGCCATTCCTTGGACCTATCCCTTCGTCAAGCCACCTCTTGCGCCCAAGCCTAAAATTTCTATCCTTGGTGCATCCCAACCTTCTTCGTCTTCCTCTTCTGGGCCAATTCACGACTCCATGCTGAAGCAGCTTCATCAGACACCAGTGAAGATGTCTCTTTATGACCTTATCCAAACCTCGCCTCAGCACCGTCAAGCCCTTGTCCAAGCCTTGCAAGCAGTGGAGGTCCGACCCGAGGACCCCCAACCACTCGCTGCCCTCGTCCATTCTTTATCTCCTGTCAACTCCATCACATTCAGTGATTCTGAGATTCCCACATCCAACACGGAAGATCAGGACGCTGCCCTCTTCATCACTGCCTATGTCGATCAGACACGCATCAAACACGTTATGATCGATGGCGGCGCTAGCATCAACATAATCTCTACTCATGCCTTTGATCAGCTGTCTCTTCCCAAGAATTGCGTCTCCAAAACTAACGTGATCTTTCAATGACACCACCGCCATGACCATTGGCACAGTTATCCTTCACATCCGCGTTGGCCCACGCACAGTCCTGGAGCTCTTCTATATCATCGAAGGAGAGTTTCAATACAACCTTCTACTAGGCCGACCTTGGATCCGTGCCATGGCTTGTATTCCCTCCACCCTGCACCGTTGTGTGAAGTTTGAGCATGACGGGCAAGTCCATACCATTCCCGCTGACCCTTCACCCTTCAAGACTTGCAACACCACCTACCGTCCTAACGATGTCCTCATTCCCATCAAACCGTCAACTCTGGCACCGCCTCCATCTGCAAAAGCTTTGACCAATTCACAATCGGTGGTTGCCCTCACCCCTCCTCTTCAAGCACTGACCAAAGACCCCATGGAAGACATCTTCCAACGATTATCACTTGGGGAATATCGCTTGTTGACCCTCAACATGTTCCAAACTCCGCAAGAGTATGGACGCCTTCACCTCAGTCCCAATTACGACCATCGGATTGGGACAGTCATACCTTATGGTCCTCCTCACTTCCAAACCAACTTTGTCTATGGGGGGCTTAATCAAGCTCCTACCAATGGCAATTCCCTTTCTTCACCTCAACCTTTCACATCTGATTTCTCGTTTCTTGGCAACCCCGCCTTTGCACACACTTACCTTCACAGGTGTGCATGGAAGGGTTTTGGTTTCAGACGTTATGAGCAGGGCTCCCATCAGCCCATCGAGCCGCTCAATGATCACGATGCCAAGAAACGGTATGGCCTGGGATATCATGACCCCACTCAGGCTCCTTCCGACCTCTGTCTCGAGCCAACCATCGACCAATCTCCTCTAGACTCGCCCATTTCTCCTTCGTCACCTACGGAGTCAGTGGTTTCCATCCCTCCTAGTTTTTTTTTCCATAAACACCATCCGCCTGGAACCCCTGACCTATCAGCTCAATGGGGTGTCCAGGTCTCTCCCTCTCATTTTTCCTAGCATGGTAGAAGATGAGTCGGCAACCATTCACACTGTCCATTGCGTTGACGATGACGCCATTCTTTCCTACATGGGTGCCAACGACTCTTTCATCCAGCGTTTCCTCCCTTTCGAGACCCAGGTTATGTTAAATGAATCCACCATTGACATCAACCTCCCTTCTTCTTTCGATGTTCCTCACGTCTTAAAGATTGGCCAATCTTTAGACGCTCAGGAGTAGCTTGACTATGCCCAGTTCCTTTCCAACCATAGCAAGGCCTTTGCCTGGACTTACAGCGACATGCCTGGCATCGACCCCACCATTGCTACCCATAACATTGTCACCAAACCAGAGGCTAAGCCTGTTAGGCAGAAGCTTCGAAAGATGCATCCTCGCGTTGCGCTCCTTGTCAAAGAGGAGCTTCAACGCCTTCTTTCTGTCTCCTTCATCCAACCCATCGATTATCCACAGTGGGTCTCTAACATCGTCCCAGTTACTAAAGCAACTGGGGGGATTCGGATCTGCATGGACTATCGCGACCTTAACCTAGCCTGTCCCAAAGACGAATTTCCTCTTCCTAACATTGACCAGCTTGTTGATCTCATGGCCGCCCACGAGATGCTATCTCTCATGGACAGGTTTTCAAGATACAATCAAATCCTGATCGCACCGGAAGACCAGCACAAGACTACCTTTATCACCCCATGGGGGACTTTCTGCTATCGAGTCATGCCTTTTGGGTTGAAAAATGCTGGTGCCACCTATCAGCGCGCCATGACCTACATTTTCCATGATCTCCTCCACAAAATCATGGAGGATTATGTGGATGACCTTCTCGGCAAGTCCAAACTCCACCGTGACCACTTGACCATTCTCACAATCATCTTCTCTTGCCTTCTTCAATACAATGTCCGCCTCAACCCCAAGAAGTGTGTCTTTGGGGTCCTCTCAGGCAAACTTCTCAGCTTCATCGTTTCCTTCTGTGGTATCGAGATAGATCCCGCCAAGATCCGCGCTATCCTCGAAATGCCACCCTCGACCAATCTCAAGCAGCTTCGCAGTCTACAAGGGAAGCTCCAGTCCATTCGCCGTTTCATCTTGCAACTTTCAGACCGCTGCCAACCTTTCCATCACCTCCTTAAGAAAGACGTCTCCTTTAAATGGGATAAGGACTGTCAAGAGGCTTTTGAGGCCCTCAAGAGCTATCTAGTCTCCCCACCAGTCCTCATTCCACCTAAGGATGACCAACCCTTCTACCTTTATATCTCTGCTACCAACCATTCGTTAGGTGCCATGATCACGCACCGAGACGAGCATCATCGTGAGCAAGCAGTTTACTACATCAGCCGAACACTGGTCGACTATGAAACTCGGTATACTCATACCGAGAAACTCTGTTTGGCATTAGTCTTTTCTGCCACCAAGCTCTGCCACTATCTTCTCAACCACAAAACCTTTGTCGTCACTCACACCGACCCTCTCAAGTACATGCACTCCAAGCCATACCAGAATCAACGTATGGCTCGGTGGCTCATGCTGCTTGCGGAGTTTGACCTCGAATTCATCCAGCAAAAATCTATCAAGGGGCAAACCATCGCTGACCAACTGGTAGATGCCCCTCTTCTCGACAACCAACCTTCACACTGTGAGTTCCCTGACGAGTCTATCGCTACCCTTTCCACCAATGACACCGTCTACCAAATGACCATGTTCTTTGACGGCTCTAAATGTCAACTCAGTGGGGGTGCAGGGGTCATCCTCATCCCACTCAAAGGGGAGCCCATGCCTCTATCTTTCAAGCTTGACTTTGATTGTACCAATAATATGGCCGAATACGAGGCCTTAATTTTGGGACTTCAGACTGCTCTTTCTCTCCACATCAAGTCTATCAACATCTTCGACGACTCGCAGCTCGTCGTTAATCAAGTTAACGGTTCATATCTCTGTAAAAATGAAGTTTTACAAAGGTATAAGAATCGTGTGGACCTTCTTTTGGTATCTTTTGACTATTACCTCTTGCAGACTGTTCCACGCTCTACGAACAAGTTTGCCGACACCATGGCTTCTCTTGCTTCGCATATCCCGTCTTCATCATCATCATCTCGCCTTTTTGTCACAGTGCATCGTGTACCTTTGCCTTCATACATCTCTCCTCACATCGACCATATCAACACTGTCAATTCTAGCCCACAAGATGACTGGTATAAGCAACTCGTGGACTACTTGTCTCTTTCTGTCACTCCTCCCAACCTCTCTAGCAATGCGCGGTGAGCTTTCATCAAGCGCACAGCTCGCTATACCATGCTAGGGGGTCTTCTCTATAAATGAGGCTTCGATGGCCTCCTTCTTCGCTGTCTAACCTCCACTGAAGCTCCTCAAGCCATAAAGCAAGTCCATGATGGGATTTGTGGGGGACACTTCAGTGGAAACTCGGTTGCCAAGCGCATCCTTCACCTGGGTTATTATTGGCCCACCCTTCATCAAGACTGTAGTGACTATGTTCGACATTACATCAAGTGTCAGCAGCACTCTAACCTGCTTCATCTCCCCAGCCACGCCTTGCAAGTCGCTCAAGATTTTTGGCCTTTCTCTCAGTGGGGCTTGGATCTCATCGGTGAGATCAACCCTCACTCGTCTCTTCGTCATCAGTCCATCATCACTGCCACTGAGTATTTCACCAAGTGGGTGGAAGCCATTCCTCTTGTCTCCATAAAAGCTGAAAAAATTGCCCACTTCATCAACAGCCACATCATCTGTCATTTCGGTGTCCCTCACAAAATCATTACCGACAACGGCAAGTCCTTCAAAAACAAGACTGTCCAAAAACTATGCGACTCATTTGGCATCAAACTCAGCTTTTCTTCGCCTTAGTACCCACAAGCAAATGGGCAGGTAGAGGCTTCCAACAAAATTCTCACTAAAATTCTCATGAAGGTGGTCGACAATACAGGTAGGGATTGGCACATTCATATTCCCTTCGCTTTGTGGACCTACCGCACTAGCATCCGAACCTCTACGGGTGCTACTCCCTTCTCTCTCATGTACGGAACAGAGGCTGTCTTACCTCTCGAAGTACAAATCCCGTCTCTCCGCATCTCCTTGCATGACATTCTCTCCAACGATGACTTTCATCAAGATCGCCTAGCTCAACTTGAGTTACTCAACGAGCACCGTCGTGCTGCCCTTAATCATCTCCATGTCTACCAAAGTCGCATAAAGCGAGCCTACGACAAAAATTTGCGAGAACGAGATTTCAACATTGGAGACCTCGTCCTCAAAGAGAATCAGCACGTGACCAATATGGAGCAAAGTAAATGAGGCAAGTTCGCCCCCAATTGGCTTGGACCTTTTATCATCACGCACAAGTATGGGTCAGGGACTTATCGTCTGTCTTCCCTCGACGGATGGCCAGAACCTGAGCCTCTTAATGCGTTGCATCTTCGACCATTCTTCTGTTAGTCAAGTACTCATCTACTTGACACGTAACTTGAGCTCATCCCTTGAGCAATCCTCATCCTCTTAATCCTCATCCCTTTCAACCCTATTTCCCTTTAACAAGTCCTCTACGACCCTTTTATGATGCATGGATGCTTTGTCCTAATAAAAGGGGCGTCCTTAAACTTCTACAGCCTTGTCCATGACTCTAAATCAAAAATCAAAATCAAGATGTCAAAACATATCCATGGTCACAAAATCAAATCAAAGCAAAAAGACAGACTGCTCCCTCGAAGGATAGCTGTACTATCATTACTGTATTACTAGACTGATCCCTCGAAGGACAGCTAGGCCAACTTATCAAACATTATTAAGCAAAAATATAGACCACTCCCTCGAAGGATGGCTATGACTAATCTTGCTACAAACAGCAACCTTTCTTAGAAGCTTCCCGCATTGATCAGCTTCGCAACATGACCGCTACATCGAAAGACATCTCTATGTAGGCTTCCCGCATCGATCAGCCTGCGCAAAAAAAAAAAAAAAAAAAAAACGGGTCATGGACTTGGCTTGTAGTTGTCTCAGGGTCTCCTATAAAAAGGGGCAAGATTATTCCTGCTCTTAAACTGGGTTACCCTATCCTCCTCCTATCACCTGCTCAAAAAACTTCGAGCTCACTTTAATGTCAAAGTGATTCGATTACCGTTCTAACTCAACACTGGTCAACGACGTAATGCATGAACGGGGCTTTGGTTCTACTAACCCCAATCTATGCTTCCTTTCTGGTCCTTGTCAATGAAAGAGCGATTTGCTTTTCATCTTTTCTCTTCACTTTAGTCACATTTAACCACATCAATCGGCGACTCATCTCAAACCCAACCATTTTCATCATTTTCAGCTGACATCATCCTAGACCATTTCACATAGTTTCTATGGACACCAGTACACATGGAAACTACCGACTAGACCCAATTTATGTTAAGCATAAACCAATACTTGTTGAAGCATAAATAGACTTCTATTCATTCTTAGCGTACATCCATCGCGACTATGGAAACTTGCTAGGGATGAAAGACTCTCGACCAATTCTACAGAGTACACCATCTGTAGCATCATTTTATCCTCATCTTACCCTCGTCATTTCAACACATGACCAATCTCATCATCGACCAATCTTCTCAATTTGTCTGAACTACATTGGTCTGAGGCCCTATGACCAGGGCTATGTAGGCAGCACTCAGATAACACATCCTTTGAGGTTAGCTCGACCACCCCCGTTTGTTCGTCTCTTTGATGGACAAACCTTCTCTTCTGTGACCTTGACCTTGACCACGCCCAGTCTATCGACTTTCTTTGTCCAAGACCAATCATTCTCTTTGACCAAGACCAATCATTTTCTTTGTCCAAGACCAATCATTCTCTTTGACCAAGACCAATCATTTTCTTTGTCCAAGACCAATCATTCTCTTTGACCAAGACCAATCATTTTCTTTGTCCAAGACCAATCATCGACTTTGACCAAGACCAATCAATCCCTCTGACCCTCCCTCCCTTTTAGGGAGAACTACATCGGCCTGAGGCCCCTACGACAGGGGCTATGTAGGTAGCACTCAGTTGACATGGGGTCTTCTGAGGTTAGCTCGGCTGCATCCTTTCATCCATCCATCCTCTTGACCAACGACCATCTTTCGACCTTCGACCACTTCCAAGACAATGTTGCCTTGGTTGTTTTTGCATGTGTGCTACCTCACGGCTGGTTAGCAGAATTGTCCGCAGACTATTTTTGACCCTTCGCAAGTATAAGATCGCGAGCCAGTTGATCCCTACTACTTGTGTCTTTTTCGTGTTTTTGGGAGCACTTCCTGAGCCCTAGATACCTGGAACACGACGACCATTTGGAGCTTCAGCTTAAATTGAGTGACCCGATCAGTAGACGACTAAATGCTGGGGCCCGGTTACTTCAATTTTGGCACTCCTTGACCCTCGACATGCGACAATTTGACCTGACCATCCCGTGACGTGGTATACGCGTAATCACGACTTTTGCAGCGTTTTCACTCACTTTTCATCTTTCTCATCCATTTCTTTGTCAAATCGACACTCAATCTTCGGTTTCCTTCTCTCGACTATCACTTTGAGGGGGGAACACTTCATCCCTTTTTTGGGGCAACCAACTCTTGTTTTTGTCTTGCAGTTCATCTAGAACAACCAACAAGACAAAAAGGGGCAAATGTAGACACCGCAAACGTGTCTGCACCTTGGTCCTCCCCCCTTGGCCTTAAACCCCTATCCTAACCCTTGACCTTGGCCCCCTTTCCACCCTACCCTTGCCACCTTGGATCCTCCCTTGAATCCCTCCACCTTCCCCCTAGCATTTATTAGGCCAAATCTCTTCATTATCTTCCCCCCACGCCCATTTTGGCATCCTCGTGACCGTTCTTCCCACACCCCCTCGCTCGGCGGCGTGCAAGAATGCGTAGAGGCTATTTTTAGCCTCTGTCCCCATTCTGCGACCGCCGACGTCGGCGACCATTCGGCCGATGTCGGCGAAACTGCCGGCGTCGGCATCCTTCATTACCCCTTTCTGCATCCGTTGCAGCCCCCTGGACCCTTGAGCTCGAAAACAGACTTCTCTTGGCACTGTAGCTTTCGTCTCTCCTCTATCTTGACCTCGTGCAATAGCAGCAATAGGTGAAAAGGCTCTAGATCAGGCATTCTCTTCTTGCAACAAGTCTTCCGTGGCTCCAACAACAGCACCTCCTTCCTTCAGTCAGCAAAAAAGTAAGCAAAGTCTAGTTTTTTCATTTCATTTATTTAGTTTTCAGTAATCTATCCTATCTATTGTCCTCTGCTCCCTCTGTTCTTCCCCCTGAGAGGCTGCAAAGCCTTCTCAGGTCCTGTCCTCTGTGTCTCTTCCTCTTCCCCATCCCCCTGTCAACAAAGACCTTGTATAAGGCACCCAACCAGAGCTAGACCACTCCCCAGTCCATCTAAATTTGTCCCTGAACTCTGTCTTGCCTCCGTTCATGAACCAGACCCATCCACAGCCCAAAAAGCAACTTAGACCCGACTACAAGCCATAACCCCGATCGACGCCGGTCACTACCTCAACCGACGTCGACAGGATAGCCGACGCCGGCAGATCAGATAACCGACGCCGGCAACATTTTCGACCTCGGTGACTGTCTTCAGCCCAACAGCTCCTTCAGGTAGTCATTTTGGTCTTTTCTTTCCTTTCTAATTTCTTTGTCACTTCTGTATTCTGGCATTCTGTCTTTTTATCAGTCACTTATCTTATCAAAACAATGGGTTGACCTCCCTTAAGGAAGTTTTTACACTTCCGGGAACAAGCTTTTGCCTGGCAACCCACCGCCTATTCATCTAACATTTTCTTGTCCAAGTTTCCTTTTTTCTTGTAGGTGTCATTCCTCCACAGCCAAAGAGGAGTGCCCACAAACGTCTGGATTCACGGTGTGCAATCTTTAGTCCAGGTACTTCCCATGCCTTGTCCATTACTTTTTTAGTTTCTTCTTTCTCTTAGATCTAAAAGCGAATTTTGAGTAGAAACACATCTATTTATAATCACCTCCTTGCAAATAGTCCTTCAAAAAACATCTTATTTTCACCCCTTAAATCATGGTCTATGTTCATGAGTAACCTTCTCTAGGTCTCAATGCAAATTTGGGTATGAATGGAAATGAGAAATAATCTATGTACATGAAATATCACTTTGAATTATAGAGGTGAAATGAAGTGAGAGTGGAGGTCCAAATTCGTACCTTCAAACAAATGCCAACAAAGTGTTTAAATCACACACAAGTTTGTAAGCCTACAAGTGGACATTCACGAGTCTAAGTATATGTTATTAGTGTATTGAAAACACTAAGATGTAACTTGAATATTTAATACTCACTCAACTCTAACTAGTTTCATTAAATATCACCAATAAGGTATGAGTGAATGAGAGACTCCAACTATCAACACACATAATTTTCATAAGATGTTTATATATACAAGCTTGTATGAAATGCAGAGATAAGTTAAAGATGATGTAATGCTTGGTTATAGGTTTTATAAGCCATTTAAAGAGTGATAAATAAGTGGGACAAGGTTAATAGTGGCAATGTGTTGAAAAGTCTAAAAATTCAAGAAGTTGATTCTCATAGCCTATGTAAGCAAATAGAGACCTAGTAGGTCCTCATTTTGAACTCAAAGAAACTACCAAAATAAAAGTGAAATTAGGAACCACAACTCAATGTAGATAATATAGAAAATAAACCATTGGAAGCATCTCGACTACCTACAAGTCAAGAGATGGTCAAAGGACTGAGTTAACAAGCCTAAGACACACACAAGACTATGTAAAAAATTGAGAAGGAAAAAAGGTCTCAAAGTGTCATGAATTAGTAAATAAACTTTGTAAGGATGGAGAATAAACTGCCAATGAGTGATAAGACTAAGTTCAAGACCTCATGTAAAACTCTTCTCCTAATCAACACTTATAGTCATGCCTTGGAAGGTGTGAGCTAAAAATTGCATATGGTGAAGGGGTAGTACCTTGATAAGGTTGCATGAGGTCAGTGAAAGGTTGGGAAACCTTATTAAGATTACTATTATGTTTAATTATTATAAACAAGGTTATAAAATCTTAAGACATAATTAAGACCTAGAAAATTGGTACCTGTAACCAAGCTAATTGAAGAGTGAGAAGGGTATTGTGTGTGGTGAGGTCATGGTGACTTAAAAGTGAAGATTTAAAGTATTAAGAACTCAAAAAAATGAGATAGAGAATTTTAATTTTAAATAATGGAAATTAAATGTTATACAAACCCTTGAGTGTATTCAGGATACTATAATGAACACTTACAGGTTATAGTCAAGAACAGGCTAGTTTCAAGCCTAGAAAAGGATCAAAGTACATGAAGAGAGAACTGAGGTTATCTCAAGTATAAAAATAATTAAATAGGTTAATTTTAAGATAAAAATAAATGTGAATATATGGCTGTTTAAACTGGTCAAAATAGAGACCTAAAACCCTGCATATACAGTAACCAAGACCATCTACAAGTCTACCTAGTTTTAAGAGAGTTTTTGCTTATTTGAGAGGGTTAAATCCATATTAGAGGTCTGATGAAAGGAATTAATTTTTTTTATTGTTTCATAATTAAATAAATATCTCATTTATACCCTCATACCTAATAATAAAAGTGAAGGTCAAAACCTAGTCTAGGCCTAATGAGCTTAAAACCACACATAGGCAACCCTAGAAGCAATCATGAGAAAAGAAGGTTGGTGAGGGTGGTATGAAGTTATGAAGAGATTTAAAGGTGAAATTTTATATTTAAAAACATAAAAGGATCAATGAAAATCAAATAAAACAATAAAAATATCAAATAGTCCTATAAGACCTTCCTCAAGTTCCCCTCATGCAGTCTTCAAGGCAGGTTTTCTCCCACTTGTTGTGACATTGACACTATGCATAGAGATAATATGTTTTAAATGATGTTATATAGGCATATTAACTCAATTATAATGTCATAATTTTATGGTTAAGGTTCATCACCTTTATGAGCAAAGCTCAAGAGTGTAAACCTCTCTCAAATGGCTTGCTTGCAACCTAGGGAGCATCTTCTCACACTCATAAATTTCATGAGGTTTTAAATGGGACATATTGGTGTTTTAAGGTGATTTATGGGTCCCATAAATTAAATATTATGCCATTATGAGAGGGAAATATGATCTATTCTTTATGAACAATCTTTAAGAATAAAATATGCCTAAAACCCTCCTAAAACCCTGATAGTGACCAATCAAGAGAAATGGACTTATAAATCACATGTAATGACAATGTTTTATCTTGAATCCTCATATATGATTTTTAATACTATAATTATATCCTCCATGAGTATTTTTTCTATACTTTAATTTGTACAAACTATAATAAATGCATTAATTTGTATGATTTTTAGTGTTTTATAGGGGTTTTGAGAAAAATAAAACTTGATAACTATTTGAGGAGGAAATTTGGTATGTTTTACACATATTAAATTTAAAAAATATGCATAGGATATTATATAAGTGGTCAAACAAATCTTTTTTTCCAAGCCAGTCTCAAACAAGCCTAAAATGAGACTAGGTTGCAAGGCCATTTCATGGTTCTCACACTCCATAGGGTCTTAGAGCCTCAAATTTGACATGGAGGTTTTTTATGGTATATTAAAGTGAATAAAATTATTTTAGGTTATTTAAAATGTGTGGGGATATGTTTGGTGTAGAAAAATAAGGTTTTAGGCAAGGAGGCCTAATTGAGGCTTAATTAAGGAGAGAGAAAGGCAAAAAAATGGAAATCCAATCAAAATTTGAACATGAAATATGAAATGAAGATATAAGGCCATATTAGGTCCTAAAATATGTTCTTGTTTTTTTATTACCCTCTGTCAATTCTTATACACAAGGATTTTTACATGTTTTTAGGGTTACAAGGAAAATAGGCCTAGTGAGAGCTTGAGGAGCAAAATTGAGGCTTGAGAGTTATTCCATGAACCAAAATATATTGTCTCAAGTATAATAATATATTTTGAGTTAATACATAGATATATAGTGACTTTGATAAGATGAATACAAGTTTTGATCCAATTGGACCAAGCTAGGCATGGGAAATGAAGAGTTTCAAGACACTTAGGCATATAAATGATGAAATGTTTGATCAAAGGAGTTTCATACTGCATGGTAAGGTTGAAAATTAGGAGGTATGAAGTCATTCATGGTGAATTTATTAATGATAACTCCATTTGTCACTCTTCTTATGCAATTTAGAGAATTTTTCAAGAAGATGATCAAGGTGTCAAGCCAAGTTCTAACTCTTATGCCACTTAGAGGATGGAACATCTTCAGAAGTGAGACACATGCCTTTGGAAGTATATTTATGTATTTTACATAACTATTTTCTTGTTTTAAATCATGGTGTAAACTTATCAATCTCCTTCTACTATGCCCCTCTATCTCTCTCTCAACACAATTCTCTATATAAGTAACCACTTTTAGATTTGTAAAGAATCCACATATAATATAGCAAAGCCCTGGTAGTCTGAGTAATTATTTTTACTTTGAATAAAATATTTAAATCTGGTTTTGAAATCTAAACTTCTCATCTAAGTGTGTGAATTAGTTCATGATTGAATGGCAAGTGATAATTATCTTTCATTGTGTTCATCTCACTCTCTAAGGTTTTGTACAAGTAGTCTGCCCTCTAACAGGTCACATGAAGTGTAGTCAGTTATTTTGTATGTATTTAAGTCTAAGTAAGAGTAATAGTATCTATAATTAGACATTATATTCATATACCTTGATAAATTCATTGCATCTTACCTTCATGTTGAAACACTTTTGTTAGAGAAACCTTGGGTGTTGAGATCATCTTTGTAAAATACCATTCATAATGCAAGTTCATGGTAGTCTTGTGAGGCTAATATTGGTGCATCACCTCTGTTAGGTTAGTGTTAATCTCTTCTATCCATTTTATTTTAAATCAAGTATATTTTTTGGTAGTTGTAAGTGTGGTGCAAGGGAATTATCCCTTTAATTTAGATGCCGATCTCTCCCATCGATCACATATAAATTGAGAGATGTTTCCATGTAATTGAAAGAGACTAGAATAGACCTCCTTTAGGGTGAAAATTTGATCTATAATAGGTTGATCTATGTTAGAATAAATGATGAGGATGAGAAATCTTTGTTAATTATTTACAATGGTAGTGCTCCTTATCTAAATGAATCTCACATAATCTTCTAAACAAATAATTAAGTACAATGTTCACTACCAATATATAGTTTGATGTTGCTCATAAAATCAAGCTTATTTATGTCAATGCATTTTAAAAATTTATTGTGAAGGGAATATATATTTAACAATCCCTCATTGATAAAGGTATAATCAAGATTTACTCTAAAAACTAGGTTAAAAACAAAGATCAAAACAAGGCTCAAGCACAAGCTCCTCCATAAATGTAAGCAAGTACATCAGAGAAGTCTAAACCATTAAAAAAGAATAGAAATGTTTATGATATGGGGTGACTAAATCATTTCATGTGCAAATTTTGAAACCACTACATGTTAAAGAAAACTTAGCTACTCAACCTATTACTTTAAAAATGCCACATCCAAGAAGAGGTCATTATCACAATAGTTTTTTAGTAATATCGATGAGCCTATTGAGATGGTTTTACAAAAGATAGTTTCTACCAACATGATTATTTGGCCAGTACCAAAACCATTTCCATAAAACCAACCTAAAACTAATCAATATAATGACAATAAATTTTATTATTATCATCAAGTTAAAGGCCATGTATTCACATATGTGTGCAACTTCACCATCTTATTCAAAATTTGCTTGAAAGTGGTGAAATAACATTAGATAATGTGGCTAAAACATCTAATCAATATTTGGGTATCTATAAAAACCATTTTATACAACATAATGCCAATAAAAATAAGAATTAGAATTGACCTCCTCACTATAAGAATTAGAGACACAACCAACAACAACAAAAAAATAGAATCAAGATCATTATACCCATTTCAATAAATTTAATTATAAAAGTATCCTTTATGACTATAATTTTATGGGTTTCATCACTATTGGACATATCATTATCATTAAGATCAAACCTAATCCAATTACCAATAATACTCAACAACCTTTGCCATCTATCTTAGGACTTCAACCTTTATTTTTTAGTAATCCTCCTTTAGCCTGTAATATCCCCAACACTAGTCAATAATCAAAAGTTAATATTTTAGTCCTTCATTCCCATTATTCTAATCATAGTAACCTTGCACTGACTCAAAGTTTCATAATCACAACTCGATGCTCTAAGGTTACTGTTAGCACTCCAAGATGCACCCTTTGAAGGATATAGTTTAGTTCTCTTCAAGATTGGACTAACATGGGATTAGCCTAAAGGTTATGGATGACATATAGTAAGACAAAACCTATAGTTTATAGGGATAACTACCTTAGTATATCAACTTAATATCTCTTCCTAATACCTACTAATATTGGGATGAAAAGAGACAAGAAGAAAACATGAAAATAAAACCTATTCTAAGGGGAGGTGATGCACCAATATTCAGTTATCCTCTCTTGATTGATATTTAAACACACTTTATGAATAAAATAGAAATATAATGATTAAAAAATATTATTAACACACTCCTAAACATAATTACCTAATGTGGAGGTTATGTGTAAGGTCTAAAACTTGAAGGCTATGGGAGGAAGGTTTGCTTGAGACACGACTAATTAGCTCTCTTTTCAATACAACTACCACTTATTAACACTTCACATGAAATGGATAGGATGAAAATTTAACACTAGGTGAAGGAGAATAACTTCAAAAGAAGATGATAATTATACTTTCTACATGTCAACAAACCATAACACACACTGTTGCTAATAGAGAAGTCTGCAACAATCCTTTTCTCTATTTATTCTCAAGGTAAAAGTTACAATTTGGAAAAGTTTTTCTACACCCAGTTGAGGGATACGAAATAAATGAATTAAGGCTTGAATATATAGAGTTTTTTGAAATATAGAAGAAGGAATATTGGCATATAAGTGGTATGAAGAGGCCATAATAGTCATGCAATAGTTACAATATTCCTTCACACTCTATGCATTACTTGGGTTGACTAGTGCCTTGAATGAGCACCTTGGAGTGTTGAGGTCTATTTTTAATAAATTTTGACTCATTAATTTCCCATTCATTCCATCCCTAGTCAATTCCATGTCCCTTAATTATTTACCAAGCATTGAAAGAGGTCTAATTAGGCCTTTCTCATGAGGCATTAAGTAGCTACCCATACTTGCCCATTGGCCATGTTCAATAAATCACCTAAAATCCTTCATAATTACTATATAAATGGATTTTAATCATGTAAATTGGTATTTATGTATGTATTATGATGGCACATTAACTCTATATCAATTTTCTATGCCCATAAGCATCTTCATTTTATAGGCCTTATAGACTAGTAACCTAGTCTCTTGTTCATTCAGTATTTGGATGACTATGAGAGTTGAAAAAAACATTAAAAACATTTTATTAGGCTTGATTTATACTTGAACCAAAATTATACATAAAAAATTTGACACTCCAAACATCCTACACCTATAATATTACCCTTCTTGTATGTCTAGACTATCTTCACTAGTTTTTGTAGATTGGTTGATTAGTGGAGGTTGGCATATGTATTTATAGGAAAATATGTGAATATTTAATGATTTTTAGAGGTGAAAAATATTTAAGACATCCCATTTAATGATTTTTAACTTGTGACCAAGTCATGCACCTTATATCCTACTCAAAACCTTGAAAACTTATAGTTTTTAGAGGTATACACACATTATCTATACAAACCAATACCACATAAAAGAATTTTTTGAGTGGAATACATGAATCAAGTGTTTTAAAAGTGGTTACAATGAATTTTGACGCATTTTATATTTAATATTTCCAATTGTGTCCTTATTAGGGTTTTAGGGAGGTTTAAGAAGGTTTAATGTTCTTAATAATGGTTCATAGAGGTTAGGTCCTTAAAATCTAAACTAATTCCACTAATACCTTAGATACAAATCCCACCACATATCTTAAAATTATCATCTCCCCATGAAGAAGTTTTATATAGTTGGGAGCTTGTGAAGTTGCCTCTCAGGTGAGAAGTATGCATTCTAGGTAGTCTTTAGGTGTTTTCAAGCCAAAATGACCATCTGTGCATCTCTCCTTCAAGAAAAAGTGATATCACACATCTATAATAACATGATTCTCATCTTAATTAAGGTTTGAGGTGTCCTCTAAACTCCCTTTACCCTCTTCTCTATCTTCTAAGTGGCACTGTCTCAATGAAGGTACTAGATCAATAGGTTTAAGTATAGGGCTTCTGAGTTTTATTCTTAATCTAGAGTTGTGAGGCACTAGCCACTATTATTAACATTAAAATAACACCTAAGGGAATTTATATCATCTATTTTGTCTTAATCAAGACATTTACCTCTTTTTTTCATGCATTTAATCCTTCATTCAAGCACTTGGACCTATCTTCAAGAGTTACTAGTCATGAAGGCCCCTGAGGGTGGCTAATATGAGGTCACCAGGGAACTTTGGGAGCCTATCTCTCCTAAAAAACCCATGTTATATTTAAATACTTCTCAATTCTTTGTTTATAAACTAAAAATGACTTTATTAGGTCTGATTTGTATAGTATATCCTATGCATGTGCTAACTAATAGGTGATTTGAGTTCTTACAGGACTTGAGGAGACCATTAGGGATATTTCATAGCTCAATTTATTCATTTGAATACATTTGGAGGTGTAATTTTATCATCAAGTCTAAACTAGGGTTTAATAAAGGTTTTGGAATTCCACCATCTTAATAATGGTTCATATAGTGTGGACCTCCAAACCAAAACTTATTATTATGAACCTTTACCCTACTAACCCCTTCATATCTCTTAAATAGCCTTGGGTTCCATGTAATGTGTGTGTGGAGATATGAGTAGAGGAAAGTGTGTCTCAAGATTGTTATAAGGTAGTATGTGTATGTTACTTTCTTAATGATTGTTAAAAAATATGGGCCCGCAACCCTACTCATTCCTTTATGAATTTAGAGGTCATATGGGTACTTAAGTTTCCCTAAGAGCCTTGGGCCTAGGTCCTTTTGTGGTGAATGGTACGAGTGTTTGAAAGTGTAACTCAACCTATCTTCTTAAGTAATTAAGCTTGAGAGAGAGATAAACCTAAAGATAAACCTTCTTATTACACTCCCATTCCTCAAATTCATTATTTATGATTTGAAACACCTCTATATACCCTCACACTATATTGAACTTACCTAGAGGTTTAGATTTGACTTTGAAGTGGATATGTGGTCTTAAGACCTAGGTGAGCCTTTAGGCCTTGCAGTATCTAGATTGAGTATTGGAACCTCAACCCATTATAGATTCATATAAGTATTTCATGTTGCCATATCACCTTCAACATAGAATCTACCTTATTCACATGTTTCCATATACTCAGACCCCTCACTAGCCCTACTCTCTCTTATAGCCTACCTTAAGCATCATTGCTTAGTGTATAGGCCTGAATTAATTAACATGAAAACTTGAGTAATCCATTTTATATCCATATAGGGGTGTGATCAGGGTTCACTCATCATGTTTCAAATCATGATCATATCCCTAAGGCTCATCTTCTCTAATTTTACCAACCATGTCTATTTACAAAGTCATATATATGCCTATGTAACTTGAGTATGCAACATGGACAAGATAGTCACCTTAGATTGATATCATCATCATGTGAATCATTGAGGCCTTATTACACCTTTACTAATATTCCACTTTCATATATTTTGGGCATTACCACTCTCTATAGTTTGACACCTTCTCATTCTAAGCAACCCTAACTAACTATATGTACTCAGGTTAGTCCAAAATGTACTCCCACATATTTCTTTGCCTTTGGTGAGATGACCTCCATATTTTATATTTTTTCTTATTTTACATCCTATCCCTTTATGTGTATATACTATCTTATATTTAAGGTAGGATACAAAATTAAGACTTCCAACAGTATTGTAGGTACTGATCCATGTATGTTGATTAACCTAGGGTCTATGAAACATGGTATTTGAGTTAAGAGAGTACCCTCTTTGTTACACTTGAGGTCCTAATGGATCTATTGTGTTGCAATCCATCTCTATAAGATAATAATATTCCTATTCATATCCCTTTATTATTCTTATGACTCATCTACATATGATGAATTTTAAGGACTTTTGTACAATGTGTCTAGTTGATTTCCTATAGGTGGTGATTTACCATCCCAACATGGTATATAGTTTCATAGGTCCATTTATTTATGATAATGATGGGTCTTGATAACCTTATTGGGTGTTTAAGCATTTATTACTCATATTAGACTTGGTTAGGGGGTGGTGACCTGAGGGTGATGACTGTGGAGTCATATGGAGTTTGAAATTGGAATGTAGGGCTTACAAATGAGGTGAAATGATAGTGCAAAGGTTGTCAAATGGTATAGGCTATTTGAGGGTTTGTTTTGAACTATGAACTCACACCCAAGATATCTTATATGGTCCTTAAGCATAGATATGCATATACTTAATAGAGCATGACATTTAGAGGCCATCAATGAGGCATACACAGTGAAAAATGAAGCCTAGGACTTTCCAAAAAACCTTAAATTTTGCTAAATAACCTTAATATTTACTAAACAAGACTGTGAAGGTGTTTGAGGGTATATTGGTAGTTCTTAGGTATGAGGGGTCATAATAAGTTTTGTTTAGCTCAAAATAAGGGGATTCTCATTATGGCACAATATTCACTTGCCACTTTTATGGCATCTTGATGGCATCCAATAGCCATTATTTTCAACCACATTGTCTTTCCTTAGAATGGAACCCATACATGTAGGTAGTATTCATTTGGAGGCACCATTTGAGAGATTTGGAGGTCTATAACATTCAACTTGAACCAAGGAGGCATGCATAACTCCAAGACACTATTATTGAACCCTGAAATGTTGTTCACCTTCAAATGTATGCATTGAACACTTTTTCCCACCAATGGAAACTTGATTGTAGCATGTAGATAGTGTTAGCTTAAACCTTTCTTACTTATATATGATCGTACATGTGAACCATAACTTGAGAGTTCCATGAAATGTCACTATAGGATTAGATAACCATGAATAATCACCATTTTTATAAAACAAACCCAAAACTTAATGAAACCATTCTCCTTATTTTGCCCTCTTTAGATGAAGATGGTTATCAGGTTACTAAGATTCTTAGCATATATTCATAGAGTTTAATAGACAAAACCTGAAACCAATACCCATGATTAAAAGGTCCCAAAGTCTACTTTATTTGGATAAGATCATGGACCTTCTCTCTTTCCCCTCTGTATAGAATGAGCATAAACCTGAAGTGTTCTCCATGTCTACCAAAGAGTGTTGAAGGAAGTGATATTTTTGGGCTTGTTTATCCCTAGAATACTTTGATTTATTCATCATAGTTATGTTTTAAACTCCATTTGTAGACCCCTAACTCCACCTGAGTAAATTTGTACTGTAGGGATCCATACCACTTTGAAAGCTCCTAAAACCTATAAATTTCCTATGTTTTCTCATGTTTTAAACCACAAATCATTATTGGCAGGTATAAGGAGGGAAAATAGGGGTCAATTAATGTCTTAAAGTTCATGGTATGACTTGGGGAGTTGAAGAGACACATATTCACATGTGTGGGCCCATATAGTGGTAATTAGGTGTGTTGAATTGTGAAAAGGGCATCATTAGTATATAAAATTCTTGGTAATCACAATATGGTGTTAATGGGAGTCGTTAAAGGCATGCTTGATGGATTTAGTGGCCTTTTAGGATAAAAAATATCATTTAAGGAAAAAAAATTGCTTTTTAAGATAATACATCATGTTTTCCAATGAAGGCTTCAAATAAAGGGCATTTCAATACTTATTAAAGGGGCCTAAAACATGCTAAAGACTTCAATTAGGCTCCCATGCTCCTAGATAACATCTATATAACTTAAGATTAAGCCATATTTGAATATTATCAACACATTAGATAGGTTCATGATGAGTTATCCACTACAACATTTAGTTATCTCTACCATGGCACATTTGGGATAATTGAGACCACTTTAAATCTTATGGACCTTCACAAATTCTCAAACACTATGGGGACACTTGACACAAGATGAAACAAGGAGTAGGGATAACCATTGTGTGTTTCATGACATGACAAGACATTGGACCTGCTACACTTGGTATGATAATCAGTGACCTTTATTTGGACTATCTTAACCTTATAAGGACATAATAAATATGACCAAAAGTGATAATTCTAAGTTCTTATGCATGGGTTGAATCCTTTTTAGGCATGAGGGTAGAAAGTAATCAACATTTCTAGTGACTTAGCTAGCTTAACCTAGCTCCTCATTAAGAAAACCCAAGATATCTTTGATTATCGCTCATAATTAGATGAGGACCCTTGATTTCACTTGACTCTGCCTAATACCTTATAGACCTTGAGGACCAAACAAACACAACAAGACATAAAACAAGAGATAAGAAAAAATAAGGACACAACATAGAAATCAACTATAATAAATAAACAACTAAGGGTAATGCAACTCCAAGAATTTGAATGTAACCAATAGTGTTTGGTAGGGGGTACACAAGGTACTTAAACAAATAACTAGTAGGATAGAAGGCTCAAGGATTCTATATGCTACATGAGATCTATAGTGGCTATCTGGTTTACCAGCTTACACCAATCTATAGATAGAATTTTAAACCAATTTAGGACTAACACAATCAAATAAAAAAAATATGTAGGTATCTCTAGTGGGTATAACCATAGTAAAGCAAGTAGCTAAGACCAAACAACTGATTGCATACAAATTATGGAAATAACAATGCTGAATAGAGAGAGCTGACAAGTAATGCATAAACTTAGAAGAAGCAAAGAAACTTTCAAAAAAAATGAAAGAAATTTTAAGAAATAAATATTTTTTCAAGAAAGGGTTCAAGATCTTGCCTAATCTAAGTTTGAGCTATCTCTTTAATTTGAACACTATTGTTTTCTAACAATGCAATTTTCTAGTTTAGCAAGAGAGAGAATGTTTATATGAGTTGTATATATTATTTTGAGTATGTAGGATCCTACTATGTAATGAGAAACATTTCCAATGAAAGAATAACATATAATGGAAGAAATTTTAAGAAATTAATATATTCTTAACCACATACAAATGCATAAACTTTAGAAATTATCTTAGATAATGCCCTAAATAAGCTAAATCACTAAAATAAATCAAATCCTAGCATGTATACTACTACAAACAAAAAATAATTTCAATTTTCAAATCAAAGTTACCTCATATCCAACTCAAAAGGAATGTGTTGAATTTTTACCAACCAATTATCCAAGCTAGGAAGTAAGAGAAGAAGAGGCTGCCAATAGCCAAAAGTTGTGGAAGAGGTGAAGGAGAAGCTACCAATATGTGAGACAGCCAATGCAAGGAGAACATGAACATGTGAAATAGATTTTTGAGGGAGAAAGGAACAAACCACAAGCTTTATGAACACTGTAAAGAGTAATGTGAATCACCAAAATAATTTGTAGAATAGTAGGGCATCTCCTATCACCATAAAAGCTAAATGTGCCAAGCAAAAAACAAGAGAAATTCAAGAAGGCAACCAATATTTGAGTATGATGATCAAGTCAGAATATAAGAGTAAGAATACATGAGAGAGTGAAGAGAGAGGCTCAAATTAATTAGAAAAAGACATATATCTCAACCCTAATCTACCAAAAGACAAAAAACTAGCTATTTTTAGCCATTTGGGCCCAAACAAAGAAATTTTTCATGTGTTATACCTAGGCCATGGAATAATCCATGGATTTTGTGAAGAAAACATGTGGCCTAGGCTACAGGTTTCCTCACTAGGCTATGGCCTAGGTGAAAAGGCCACCTAGGGTGGTCAACAACTCTCTGAAAGGGCCTTGGGAGGTGCCTAGAGACCCTATTTGGTACACAAAAGGTTTACGATGGACTAAATATGTATAGGGGATGAGAGTATAATGTGGGAAAGGTATAAATGAGTGATAGATGACTTGAAGTGGGATAACTAGGGTTTTTAGTCTACATGTGAGCTAATGTGTAATCATAGGGAAGAGTAAGGTCACATGAAGTATAGTTACATATGCCCCCAAGGTATAATTAATCAGTGTTTGAATGAATAAGGAGTGTTGTGTAGTACATATAAGCGAAAAAAAATAAAAATAAAGAAATAACTAAAAAGATAAAATAGAACATTACCTACACTTACCAAATAAGGATGGTGGTGGAAGAAGTTGATAGTGAAATCCATAGGTGAAAGTGTAAATGCTACGTAATCTAGATCTAATTCCAATTCTAAATCATACATAGAAGGGACACAATTCATATAAAATCAAATCAGATAATCCAAAATGACATTCACTAAGGCATTGACCCTAGTGTTCTCCCTATGAGGGATATGGCTGAACTAGATGTCCTCAAAGAAGGAGAGAAAATTATGCATTGCCTCAAAGAGGGGGAACAAATTAGAGCTCAGGATGACCCAAGCACAATGAGATAAGATAGGATAAAAATTATTTAAAGAATAACTACACATAACATGTAACTAACACATGAGTATTAATCAAATCGCTAATGTTTGCATGATATTAAAATGTCTTGGTCATCTCACTAGTAAGGAGGTAAATAGTTACAACAATCACATAGCCTCATGGGTCATTGATAATCCAAGTGGTAGTGATAGATCCTGGGTTGCCTTGACTACCACCATCAGTGTGAATCACCACTAAGAGGTATACCATAATGAGGGTCATGGATGAAAGAGGATGTTGTGGAGGGATCATTTTGACATGGAGTAAAACAAATGAGTAACATAAGGGAGACAAAGAACATAATCAAGTCACAATCTATGGGTGAAGACCAACACTAACTATGGGATGAGGTGACGAAGGGTGGTAAGATGTCCATGAAGGGATGAAGATTACTTAGTGAAGACTATATCAAACCTTGGAGAAACCACAACCTTGAACCCACACATATAAGAACTACTGTGAAAGAGGGAGTAAATAGGGATCAATTATGAATGAGCTAAAAAACTATTTACTAAAATAAGAAGAGAGATTGACTTTTATCCCAAGGTGTACCTCAACAAGGAGTATATGAGCCTAACAAGCCATAGGAGCTAGGGGAATAAGAGACTGGAATAGTCCCAAAACACACCCAAAAAGGACTCAAATAGAGAAAGAAACCCTACCATTATGTTCAAAATGGGCCAAAACCCATAAGATGAAGGTTTGGTAGTTTTAGAAGTAAAAATGGGATAAAACATAGGTTGAGAGAGGGTAAAAATAAGGCTACAAGCCCAGGCTATGGCCTACCTAGGCAAAATCATAGCCTAGACCACTATCAAGCCACATGGACCATGGCATGGAACATTGTTAGGCCATGGCTTAGCCCATAAACCCATGTCCTAAACTAAAAAAAGCTAAAAACAAGCCTAGGGAGCCTGAAAGGGCTTAGAACTTGCCCAGAAAGGTTGTGAAGGGAAAGAGACAAGAAAAATAGTTGTTGAGATTATCCAAACAAAAGGTCTTTCTAATTTAACCACATGAATGAATGATCTAGGGTCATTTTTCTCTCTCATGTAGACACTAGGGGGAGTTAGAGTGTTAGAGGCAAGAAAGGCATCTCAACCAGTAGAGCCACCATCACTATATGGGGGCCAATCAAGAGAGAGTGTCTTAATACCAAACATAATAAGAGGTGAGGAGGGGTGGTAAGAGGCTCATGATAGATGAATACCAAATAGGGAAGGCCAAATTAAGTCATGAGTAATCATAACCACTAACCCACACCACCTATAAGTACTGTAGAGAAGGAGAGAAAGAGTCAGTAGAGGGCTAGCTACTAGTAAGCCATAGTCCAACCAACTAAAATAATAAAAAGACTCTACTTCTATCCCTAGGTGCATCTAAGGAGGAGTGCACAAGCCAAATGGATAAGGAAAACCACAAGGTCTGATGATGGATGCCACAAGGGGGGAAATCCACTGAATGGCGGCTTGAGGAGGGTTTTTTGGTAATCTTTAAGGCTCATCAAAGCACCATAGTCCTAAGGATTCCCCTGAGCGTAGGCCAACATTTCACCCTAACTATAGGCCTAACCTTGAGGCAAGCCACTTTTTAGCCTACAAATAGGCCAAATAATAGGGAAAAGGTAGGAAAAAGGAGATGAAACATCCATATCCTTAGGTTCACCAATCATGACCTGAGACACAAGAGTGTCAAAAGGTGGGGTTATTATTGGTGAATGAGAGCTCTGAACCCAAAAAATTAATAGGATGGTAGTGCATATAATGCATGGGAATGAGATTATCATAATCTCTCCTCTCATTGATTAGGTTGTGTTTTATACCATGAATGAAATAACACTCAAGATCAGACTCAACTACTCTAGTGGCCTCTACAAGAGACGTATTGAGAGAGCCAATAATTTGATGGGAAAAACACCATGAAAATGGAGGCTCAACATTCATAGATATATCTTGAAAGAGTTCTCTAATAAGGGAAGATCCAACTTAGTGTCATGGAGCCAGAGAGGGAGTTGGCCAATACATGCCAAAATCTGAAGGATTGAATACTACTCGATACTCAACTAGATCACAATGTTCATCCTTAATAAAATGAGACTTATAAGTAGGGGCATATATGAATCCATAGTGCCCCATGAGGAGATAGCCAAAGCCTCACTTGAGGGATTTATCTTTGTATAAAGTAATGCCCAAGTATTTGGGTTACCCTCCATGGTATGTGTTTTAGTTAATTTCTTCTCATTTATTAATTTGGAAACAAGTAATGAAACTAGTTATAGGGTGTGTACAAGAATACCTAGAAAAGTGCACACATGAATCCGATGATGATAGGAATTCCTCTTTGGCTAGGAAGGAATAACCCATAGATAAAAAAGACACTAGAAAAGGGGGGTTGTTAGTAAATAGATGAGTAGACTACCTAGCGTGAGCTAGATCCAAGAAGCATATTGCTTGCTAGAAGGTTGTCAATCCACTACTATAGAAATTAAGTTAGAAATGATAAAATAAATATCTATTTATATAAGATAAATGAAATGCAATACAAAGAAAGTAAAATGATAGTTAATAGACAAATGACAAAAAGTAGCAAAGTTAGTCAATACTTATGCTAAAATGGTTAGGGTTTGGTCTAGCAAATTAGAAAAGTTACTACAATCAAGAAAAAACAAATAAAGTTGGGTTTGACTAGGGTTAGGGTTTGAAAATAACTCGTATTTTTATGCATAGTGACCATTGATGGTCAGGTGAACCATGAATAGTTTAGGCTAACCATTGATGGTTGGGTAACCATCGATGGTTGAAGTGACTATCAGTAGTTGTGCTAACCATCGGTGGTTACCTATGTAATTATGGAAATGATCAAAAAAGAAGGTGTAGATTGGGTATTTGGGTAAACAAAGGTCTATTATGAGGTTTAGGGGTGGAAAATAAGAAACTAATTGGTGTGATAGGGTAGGGAGGCTAGAAATAATATAAATGAATGAAAACAAGTGAAAGATACCTTAGGTAGAAGGCTAAATTTGGCTAGAGTAACAATACTTCAAATTTTGAAAGTGATTTTGATAGATCTATAGGTCTCTGATAATATTTCTTGATTATTAAAAGGATTCTAGATACATGTATACAAGAGATATTAGATGCGGGATTGTGGATCCATTTCACTTCCTCTTCTCCTTTTATAGGACAAAGTTAATAATTAGGATGGAGGAAATTACTAACTTGACAAGGGGATAAAGTTTCTAATTTAATACATTTTAAATATAGTTTTAAAATCAAGTTTCCATTTAGGGAGATACTTATCTCACAAAAATTTCTCAATTATTCAAAACTTTAATGTAGTCTTGGATACCTAATCATCGATGGCTAGGCCAATCATCAATGGTTAGGTTGACTATTGAAGATTAAAGGGCCAGAAGAAAATGGGTTAAAGCAAGTTAAAAAAGGGGTGAATTAAATGGTTTAGTTAAATGTGTTAAGTTAGGGGTTTGATAGGGTTAAGAGGTAGTTTGACATTGAAATCTATCATGTGTAGTTTTTGAGTGTCTACATTTTCCCCTTTTTTGTTATGTAACTTTGATCTAAAAAGCTATAGAAAAAAATAGATCATTGGTCAAGGTCTAGTTGCCTGAAGAATGGGAGGAGGTGTTCCCCCTCAAACTAGGAGATATTGAGGTGAAAGCAAAATCAGGTTAGGGTTTGATAAATGGTAAATGGGTAGTCACAAGGTGGGTGACATAAAAAGGTTGGGCATTTGAGATGCAAACATGTGCACAAGTCAATATTATGCAAATACTAAAGTTATCAATGTTGGCAAAAATAATTTCAATTATAGAGGGATATATGATAGGGATAACCAATCAACATCATTGGTCATAGCTAATCAGGTCAAGCCTATCAATACATTTAGATAGGGTTAGTGTTGGTTGTAAGTATCCAAGGTAGGAAGTGGTCCCATGAAATAACATAATTGATCAATTCATGCATGAGGTGGTACAAATTTCAAGAGTTTAACATGTAAAGGTTTGTCTATGTGGTCAAAATGGCCATGTAAAGTTATTGCAAAACAAGAAAATGGTCTAGGTTAAAAATGACTAATGTCAAGGTAGAAATGGGGTAATGGTTGGTTGGTTGGGTATGGGTTAGTAGGGGATAGCTGAGATAACTCCAAAGGCACTAGGAAGGTGGATGCTACCTACATAGTTCTATGGACATAATATCCAAAAATAACTATAGGCCAAATGTAGTTCTCCATAAAGGTCCAAACCTATGTAAGGTGTTGTTGAAGGGTTTGAAAAAAGTGAGGAACCTGACCATTGATGGCTAAGGGTTTCTTTAGGGTCGATCGTCGATGGTCACCTTGACCATCAATGATCAGGTAAATACATAAAAGGTTGGAAGATTAAAATTTAAAAAAATGAAGTCATTTTTACCATTTGGAAGTTTATCAAGATATGTGCATGGTGTGTTGGTTTGTTTTATGTGTTTACTAAGTTGGAGTTAACTGATTGGGTGATTGAGTTTGAGTTAGAGTTGACTTGATGGAGGGTGGATGAGGGTATGGTTAAGTAGTTGGATGAGGGATTTAGCCATGACATCGATCATAGAATGAGGTAGGTATTATTTTGAAATTAATAAGAGGTTTTAATTGAGTGTTTTATAGGTGTGTTAACATTAGTGGGTGATCATTTGGGTAGGATGTTGAATGGTGTAGAGTATTCCCTAGGTTTAGGTTTTGTGTGAAGTATGAAAATGAAATAGATGAATGGGTTGGTATCATAGGTGGACATTGGGGGTGTTGAGGAGGCTTAGGTAGGTAGATTGGGGTAGGTAGTATTTTTGTAGAAGTTGAGGGTTTGAGCCGTGATTCCAATAGTCACACATAGTGACCATCAATAGTTCAACTTGATCATTGATGGTGGGGTTTTAGGGGTAAACAAATCTAGAGGGACCATCAATGGTTCCAAAAATTGTCGATGGTTGAAGAATTTGATAAAATTTATGTTAAAAGGTGAAGTGGGTCATGTTGCATTTGAAGGTTTTGGGTAAAAATATATGGTAAGTAATTTTGAAGGTCTTTGTTAAAGTTTTTAAAAGATTTTTAAAGGATGTAAAAAAACATTGGGAAACAAGTGAAAGATGTTTGTTAAAGTTTTGAAAGGTGTTGAGTAAGGTAGGAAAAGTGTGAAAGTTAGATGAAGATATCTATTTTAAGGTTTAAAATAGTGAGTGTAGAGAGGAATGAATGGTTAAAAAGGTAGGTAGAGAGAGTAAGGTGAGAGATATTGTAGAGGTAGAGAGAGTGAGTTGAGAAATATTGTAGAGGTAGAGAAATAAAGTGTTAGGGTTTGAATAGGTTTAGCAAAAATTATATAGAATAGGGTAGTGGTTGGTGAGAGTAGTTTAGGCATCTAAGAGGATGATAATAGTAATGTGAATAAAAATAGAGGTTGGGGGTGATTATGAAATGGAAATAGGGTAGATGTAAGGGGGTGATTTGGAAAGAGATTGAAATAGAGAATTAGAGATTGGTAGTGATATTGTCTTTAAAAACTAAGTAAGCATGCTAATTGTATTATGATGTAGGCTTATGAGTAGATCCAGATCAAGGACTAGGTCCCTAAGATATTTTCCAAGGTTCATGATGGGATGATGGTGGACAAGTGGAGATACATAAAGGAGCTTGAATTAGTGGCCATGAGACCTTATCAACACCTATCATGAGATGAAACACTGATTGTGACACTCATTGAGAGATGGGATCCCACCACAAACACCTTTTTGCCACCAATAAGGGAGATGACAATTATATTAGAGGATGTGGTGATGATCACATGGTTACCCATTTAAGGGGATCCAATTTATCACATAGAGAGTGAGGAGTGAGACTACCACATAGATTTGATATATGGAGTGGATTGGGTCCAAGATAGGTATCATATAGGGGGTATTTTCTATGGTCCACTATACTAGAGGGCTTTGGAAGATAAATCTTTACTCACCATGATAATGATGGCAGTGTCTTGCTTCATGTTGCTTGATTTGAGTAATGGCTAATTTTCATACCTATTACTAGGGGTGCTAATTGAGATGCTATTGAGGAGGACTATATTTGGGTGGACCCCAGTGTTATTGGTTTAGATCTACAGAGAGCTTTGGAAATTTATAGCACATATGTGTTATGTGATTAGTGTAGTTTTTCTCCATTATTGTGCATATGAGCACATATGAGTGTTGAGACCTTTGGGACTTCTATGGGATGGATATGTACCGATAGACTATAGAGTGGGATTCATGATATGGAAGGAATATTATGCATTGATAATGACTAATGGTGGTATTAGGGACATTGTCTAGTTTCAAAATACATTGGAGGGTTTGAAAGTGGTCAATGTAGTGTGGAGGACATATGTGAACTAGACTAGATAGATAGGGTATAACTATGACACATTATCACTATAGAGCTAGTGATAGATTTATGGGAGATGGGATGGTGAGACTGAGATTATCCCATTTTATTGAGTGCATATATAATTTGGACTGGTATAAGGGATCCTTATATATTTTCCATGATACAGGATCGAGGATGTTGAGTTCTTACTACCAAAGCCATAGGCATATGAGGTTGTTTTGGACCACGAGGAAATACTGATGAGAGCTAACATAGATGATGTAAGGATTATAGATGGTTATTCATCATGGTACCAAGCTAGGTACATAGTGACTAATTTTGGATGGGGTGATAGGGGCAGAAGTTGATGGATGTGGAGCCTATAGGGGCATTGACATAAGATGGATAAGAAATAATGGTGTTGGTAGCAACACAAGCCTAAATTATTAGGTTATAGGGATAGGTGGCCACTTTATAGGCATAGATTTTCACCTTATAGGGTTAGGTTGCTACAGTGATTGGAACATGGGATCAGGTGAGGATGTCTCTTAGATTAGTGACTCAAGAGAGATATTCATTGAGACATAGGGTAGGATCAACCATAATATCATCAGGAGGACTACCTGACATAGTTTTCAGGACACAATCCCTAGCTACCATCAAAGAGATAAGATATTATAAGGTAATAGTGCTATCATATTTTCCATCATAGATATGATATGGAGAGTACAAGGCTAGCTTAGTAGGGGGACCATTGATAACTATGTTAGGATAGTGGAATTTGATAGTGGGGTAGGCATGGATACCAGGGGACCACCACCAAATAGTAGTGTAGGTATAGGTACATATAGGGACAATGATAGTGGTGTTAGTGATAGTGGTTATAGTACCCTAGGAGCTTGATATTATATATGTTTTTGATTTTGACACTAGCCTATGTGCTGACGATGTGAGATGTACATGAGAGAGAGATTCTTATATCATTATTGTATACATATGGCATTATGACTTGGATGGTTATGTTGTATGATGTTCTTTGATGATATAGATGATGATTATGATCATGATGTTGATTATGTTTAATATGTTTGTTGTTTTCATGATGATGTGGTTATGTTTATGGATGACATATATGATGTTGCATGCTTATATTTATGTTGACTCTTTATTTTAGACATTTGGTGACGGTGATGTGGTTTTTTACTATTACGTTGATGAATATGATGGATGTTGTGATCATTTACATGATGTTGATTAAAATTTTTGATCACTGATAGCTTAGATGATGATTGGTCCATATAGGGCTAAGTATGTGTTGGTTCATGAGCGTGAATGTATGATTGATGGTTTTTTATGATAGATGGTTTTGGTTGGTTATGACATGTTAATGACAATATAGTTTATAGATAAAATGATGGTCATGTGATAAATAATGTAAGTACATTTATGGATAATGTTTATAGATAAGATGGGAAGTGATAATGTGGTGCATAGATAGGAATTTATAGGATGATGTTTTGAAATTATGGATAACAAGAATATGATGTTATAATTATATGAGGTGACAATGGTACGATGTGATTATTTATGATTTTATTGTTTTATTTGTTTTGTTTATGCGTAAGATGTGGGTTAAGATGGCTTTGTTTATGGTGTATGGTTCATAATGTTATGATTGCATTGGTGAGAATGATATTTAAATGTTTTGATTTGATATGGGAATATAAGGGAAGCACATAAAGTAGGTGTAGATAACAAATTAAATGTGAGAGAGGATAAGAATCATGAGACATATGTACACATGAACTAATGAATAGAGGGTAAGAAAAAGGTATGATGTGGTCATTGACAAGGGCCTAATCAAAATCGAAGGTGGATGTGAGTTAATAGAAATGAGCCTTTCAAATGCCTTGAATTAGCATGGTTCAATTGAAAAGGAAGGTATCATGATCATTTTATGTCAAGTAAGCTCATAGTCCCTTTATTTTAGAAAGTGTAAGAAAGGAAAGTAGGTGATAGGTAGATGGTTGAAAGGGAAAGGGTTAATGTGGGTTAACTTTCCCCTTCTATAGGTGACCTAAGAACCATAATAGATAAGTCCATGTCTTGATATAAAGTGTAGTTTGATCGATGAAAGAAGTCTACTAAATATATAAAAAGAGCTGATTATGGTCCTTTTGGGATAACTGTCTTTGATTTTTGATATAGGGCCCCTTTTTTTTCATTTTTTGTTGTTTGGTAAAAGTGGTGACATTGATCGATGCAAGAAGCTTCAAAGGATTAGTTTGACAAAATTGTCTTAGCCATCCTTCAAGGGAGTGGTCTAAGTTTGGATTTATTTTTTATGCTATAACTGTCCTTTAAAGGAGAAGCCTACCTTTTAAGTAGTATTTAGTTATTAGGTAGCCATCTTTCAAGGGAGCAGTCTACAATATGAGAGATATGGACCCAAATGATGTTTTAGGTATCCCAATTTGAATTTGAATACTAGTGTTAGACATGGACAAGTTTATTTAGGCTTAGAGGTGAACCTTTATGGAGAAGAGAATTTTAGCATAAAATGTTGATGATAGATGAAGGAAAGTGGTTTGAGAGACAACTGACCATGGGATTCCATCTAATTAGAGATAAAAAGTATCCATGAGAACCAAACCATGGTATCCATCCTTAGGATTAGGCTATATCTATGATGGATAATCACATGGTCTTATGTTGAAATCAATTATTCCCAAAAGAAATAGGGATAGGGAGATGAATGTGAAAATCTCATAAAACTGAGGGATGAGCTTAAGTTAGACACAAAAGTGAGTTTGATCCATCTTTTAACAATAGAAAGGATACATATGTGAAGCATATAGAGGCTTAAGTTTGGTTTGCCTTTGAGAGAAGATAAACAATAAGCTCTTGATCCATATTTATGGGTTATGATATATGGTCCAAGCCAATTAAAAGTAAACTTGCCTTGTTTTCTTTTCTTCATATTAGTTACATGTTGGTTTTCCTTAAGGATGAGGTCTCTGATATCAAATTCTCATTTTTTTAGGTGTTTTTTATATGTATTATTGATTCATTATTGATAAACATGAAGATGATTAAGTGTTGTGAGGTGATGTTCATCTAGTAGTTCAAGACCTATGAGGCATTCTTGATGATAATCACTCTTAGAAAGGATTTCATGTAAAGATATGTGAAGAGAAGGAATCTAAACTTTGAGAGGAAAGACTTCTTCTTCTCCAAAGATGAGAGAGGAAAGGGGTAGCACCCATAGAGGTTTGAATGCTAGTGTTGTCAGGGGATCTAGCTCTACCAATTAGAGCACATATGATTACTTCTCGTATTAGCAATTAAACACAGAATTATACCAGAATGATAAAGTAGCTAGAAACTTGAGACAACAAAGAATTTGAGAGACAATACACACTCTTGTATTAAATATTACTAGAAGAAAATACAATAAGGAAGATGCCACTTCTTCCTCCACCTCAAAGGATTTCCACACCTCAATCCCTTCTTCCCTCTCTCTCTTGCTCAACACAACAACTCTAAAGCCTGAGTTATTATCCCTCCTTGAATGCTTCAGCTGATCTCCTTGACCTTGCTAGCTTCAATGCTTTTACTTGCCTTCTTGATTATTACAATACATGCCTTATGGGTCTTTAAATAAAATCCCATGCTTACAAAAATAGAAATCTAACTACAATAATTAGACACGTAGCTCATGACTATAATTAGTCATTTGACATGCAAACACTTGCTTCACTTAACTGACTGTTCATCAACAACAGTTCTGGAAATACACAAGCGACCGACACCGATCCCTGCTTGTCTGGTGCTGCCGACTATCTGCCGTCACCAGTTTCCTTATCCACTGCATCTGATCGACGTCGATCATATTGCCGACATCAGTGGCTCTAGTTCTTCAACATCCTTCCTTATGTCTGCAAATAGTTGAAGCTTTTAGCTCCACACCTTAACAATCTCCCACTTGGAGATAAATAGCTGCAACTTGTACCTATACCTGTACACCATCTATTTTTTTCCTTAGGCTCTGTATCCCTCTTCAATGTCACTCTTGAAGACCAACCACCACGCAAACCTGTGATGCAATACTTGTATCTTATGCCACAAGAATTTTGCTGCTCCCAAATTCTCCATGACATACTTCTGAACCAACTCTACCCTTAGCTCAAAAAACTCCCTGTATATGAAACCCTGTAACAAGTAACACAATACAGTAACAAGATAATGTAGCTAATATTATCCAACCTGGTAAAGATAAAATACAATGGTCAAACCTCCATTGTCCTGCAGCCTACTCAAGACCATATACCATAGCCTTCTATCTCATGTGTCCATCCATTCTCTTCTCTAAAATGGGAATCCATCCCTTTATCCAGTGCTTACTTCCAGCTGACAACACTACCAACAAATAACTATTTGGTTCCCCAAGGACTCACACTCCTCATCCATGCCAAGCTCCCACTGTTTCTGGATTCTACCTGCATTGCTTCTTCCATCTTCCTAGTTCATGACTATCAGTAAGCAATATAAAGAAGGTGAACAATGAATATGAGGTTCACATACCTTTCCTGACCTCCACATGGGTGTTTGAGACTTATTGATTCACCCAACATCTATTCTAGTGATCGATATCGACCATCTCCCAGTCTGCTCCCGACCGATGTTAGTTCCCTGCACTAACCCTGACTTTCGACGTCATTTTCCTGGCCGACACCGGTGTCCCTCCTGCTGACATCGGTCCCTATGACCAATGTTGGACTTCTCCTGTCCGACCTACCAACCCTGCTGGTCTGCACATGACCGATGTCGGTATCTAGATGACTGACGTCGGTGCCAAGTGACCGACATCGATGTCTGTGTGTTCCTGTAAGTGATGAAATTTTCATCCATGAGCTCTTCTTGGATCAAACCTCTGTCCATGCTACCCTGCTCAGATTTATTCAGCCCCCGTGACTGATCTCTATCCTTCATCTCCTCTGTAAACACCAAGGCTTCTTTGTTCCTGTCAAAAGCATCAAATTTCCTCTTTCTGCAATGAACTATATTTATGCTTTCCAAATTTGAACACATACCTTTTGAATCAAGAACTTCCATTCCCTTCCTGTTCTTGTGACCAAGCCTATTAGGCCACATCTTCGAATCTACACCAGAAGTAGAATCAGTAATACAAGTAGACAGATAAAGAGTATCTACTTTCTTACCTTTTGCTAGAACAAGTGCTCCCTTGGTAACCTTCCAAGAATCCACTGTGAGGGTTATTGTGCATCCCTCATCTCCCAACCTTCTTACATAAATTAGACTCTGCTTCAGAATTGGAACATGCATGACCTCGTTTAACACCCATGTGTTGTCAATCTGCAATCTCAGCTGCACTTTCCCTTTGCCAACTATCTGACAAGGCGTGCCATCCCCTAAGTAGAGCACTCCAAAATCTCCCTGTTCATACTCATAGAATAAATCTCTGTTTGGGGATGCATGAAAAGATGAACCAAAATCTAAAATCCATGATCCTACCTAACTATTCGAAGAAAGTATGAGAGCATTCTGCATCACAATATTTGCATCCTTTGTTTCTTCAGTACCTGAATGTTGATTATCTTTATTTCTCAACCAACACTCCTTTGTATGTCCTTTCTTTCCACAAAACTAATAGGTAATACCTTTGGACTCGGGTCTCCTTCCTGACCTTGATTTCCCTTGCTCAACCTTCTCCCTCTGCCTTCCCCTACTTTTTGCACTTAGAGCATTCCCTGATGATTCACCTGTGCTTCTCCTACGTATTTCTTCATTCAAGATCACACTCACAACATCATCAACTTTTAAGATTTTAGAAGCAGATGCAGAATTACTTACTGCCATAACCATACCGTCCCAACTTTCAGGCAAAGAACATAAAATCAAGAGAGCCTTTACCTCATCATCAAAAACAATATTGACTGAAGCTAGTTGGTTTACCAAACCATGGAAATCACTGAGATGAGTATGTACCAATCCACCTTCCTACATTTGCAAAGTAAATAGCTACTTCATAAGATATACCTTATTAGAAGCTGAGGGCTTTTCATATAAATTCGCCAAGGACTTTATCAACTCTTCTATTGTCTTGCACTGTGATAAGCTAGAAATCATAGATGATGCAAGGCTCAACCTTATGGAACTAAGAGCCTTCCGATCAAGAATGTTCCATTCTTCATCCTTCATATCTGTGGGCTTGCATGTAACCCCACCCAATGGTAAGTACAAATCCTTCTGATACAGATAGTCCTCAATCTACATCCTCCAATGTTGATAATTCTTGCCATTAAACTTCTCCATTCGTAGCCTACTTTCTTCTACCATTGTTGAACTCCCACTCAATCAGAAAACCTTGTGAATGACCTGTAATAAAAAACAATACCCTGCTTCCTGCAAATCGTAGCTCTGATACCACTTGTCAGGGGATCTAGCTCTACCAATTAGAGCACATATGATTACTTCTCGTATTAGCAATTAAACATGAAATTATACCAGAATGATAAAGTAGCTAGAAACTTGAGATAGCAAAGAATTTGAGAGTCAATACACACTCTTGTATTAAATATTACTAGAAGAAAATACAATAAGGAAGATGCCACTTCTTCCTCCACCTCAAAGGATTGCCACACCTCAAGCCCTTTTTCCCTCTCTCTCTTGATCAACACAACAACTCTAAAGCCTGAGTTATTATCCCTCCTTGAATGCTTCAGTTGATCTCCTTGACCTTGCTAGCTTCAATGCTTTTACTTGCCTTCTTGATTATTACAATACATGCCTTATGGGTCTTTAAATAGAATCCCATGCTTACAAAAATAGAAATCTAACTATAATAATTAGACATGTAGCTCGTGACTATAATTAGTCATTTGACATGCAAACACTCGCTTCACTTAACTGACTGTCCATCAACAGCAGTTCCAGAAATACACAGGCAACCGACATCGGTCCCTACTTGTCTGGTGCTACCGACGTCGGCCGACTATCTGCCGTCATCGGTTTCCTTATCCACTGCATCTGACCGATGTCGGTCATACTACCGACACCGGTTCTGGTTCTTCAGCATCCTTCCTTGTGTCTGCAAATAGTTGAAGCTTTTAGAGAAGGAATATGAACTTTGAGAGGAAAGACTTCTTCTCCAAAGATGAGAGAGGAAAGGGGTAGCACCCATAGAGGTTTGAATGCTAGTGTGATAGGCCCATAAAGTGAAGGGGATGTGCAAGTGCTAATCTTGACTTGAAGCACTTACTACTTTGGTTAACATTTTGGTGAGATTTTTATTGGAAGATTCTACGTACCTATTTTCTTGTGGATGATAGGGTGAGGAAAATCTTAAATTGATGCCAAAAGTGTCACAAAGATCTTGGACTTTCTTATTTTTAAAGTATTTACCATTATCAATGATGATCTTGTGGGGAACATTGAAGTGATAGATGAGGAAGTGATTAGTTATGTCACAGAGGAGTGTTTGCTATTTTATTGGTGATGACTTTCACTTTAATTGAATTTTGATGAAGGAACTCAAGATCAAATTCAAATAGGAGCATGATCCACTTAGCCATACACTAGTTTTGGTATGGTTTAGAGTACATGCATTTGAGTGGGTTAGTGTTACTGAGGACATAGGTTTTGTGATTAATAAGGCAATGATGGATTTTGGAAGCCACAAATATTAAGGTGAGGAAAAGTTTCTTAGGATGGGTATACCTAGTCTCATATATATGAGTGTGCAACTAATGTAATAGAAAACTTGTTCTTTGTTGTGTTCATCCTGATGAGCAAGCATTAACCCTAGGGAATGGTCTATGGTAGATATATAAATGTAGAAGGGTTGGTCCTCTTTAGGGGGGATGAGGAGAGGTGGAGAGAGAAGGTATTATTGATTGAATCAAAGGCTTATTGATAATTATTGGTCCACTTAAAAGAGGTGTCTTTCTTTAGGAGATGGTGAAAGGGTTGACACCTATATGATAGCTAGGAAATGAAATGATGGATGGATTGAAGTATACCCTACAAGTTGTAGAGTTGATTAAGATTAGTATGAGGAGGAATTTATAATATTGATCTAACTTTAGTGGGGTATATTTCAATTTCTCAAAGAGAAAAATAAATCCAAGAAGCTTTCTGGATTAGACCCCAAAAATGCTTTTGTTGAGATTAAGCTTGACATGATAATGGATTAGTCATTCAAAGATGATTACAAAAATGGCTAGGTGATCTTTACAGTGTTTGGATTTCTCAAGGAGATAATCCACATAGTCCTCTACAATGTTATGGATTAGATCATGAAAGATATAGGTCATGACACGTTGATAGGTTTCTCCAACATTCTTTAGACTAAAAGACATGTCCATATAATAAAATTTCCCCCATGGGGTGATAAAGGAAGTTTAATGTTGATCTTTGTGGGTGATCAGGATTTTATTATATCTTAAGAAACCATCCATGAGGGATAAAATTTCATGGCTAGATGTAAGATCAACAAGCTAGTCAATGTTCAACAAAGGGAAGTCATCTTTTGGGCAAGTGAGGTTCTGGTCATGAAAGTTGATACAGAGGTGAAGTACCCCTATGGGCTTGGTGATAGGAATGATGTTAGAAACCCATTATGGATATTAAATGGGATGAATGAAGTTGATGGATAATAGATGTTAAAGCTCTTCTTTGACAAAGAGGGATATGTGAGGATGCATTCTACAAAGCTTTTGCTAAATCATCTTAACCTCAGGATAGGTAAAAATGTTGTGGAGGGAAATAAAAGGGTCAATTCCATGCATATCCTTATAGGACAAAGCAAACACTATGCTAAGGTCATGAAGGAAAGAAGGGTAATCTTGTTACTCTATGGGATTTTAGGATTGGCCAATCTTGACAATACAAGGGTTATCTTGAGTACCCAAGTTTACATCAATGGTAGATTCATTCAACATGGTTTGGTTCTCAAGATGATGGGATTTATGAATAGAAGAATCCCCCATATTGAGGTAGGTGAGATTGGAATCATCATCTTGATGTTGGATGGTTTTGATGGTAGGAAAATCCCTCTCTATCATTCTAGGATGGATGAGAGGAAAGGTTTTAGTTTGGCCACCCTTTTGATAGGTTACAAGCCCCAAACTAACAATATTGATAAAAAAAATTTAGATGGGATGATATAAAATTCCTTAGATTTTAGAGAAGATGGGGTTGGTGGAGATGGAACATCCTCATCAATAGTGGTGATGATCTTTGGTGAGGTGGGTTCTTCTAGTGGTGTGAACCCAAGGCCGAATAACTCATGAAGTTTTTGGGTTTTGATTATGGGTAACTTGTGAGGTCCTTATTCATAAAGTTTGAGACCAAACCCCTTCCAAGTACACCTATAAAGGTAAGCTTTGACAAAGGCTAGTTTATTGAGATAACAGATATTGGAGGTGAATGATCAGATATGAGGAGGAGTAGTACGAACAAGAAGTGGATGGTTGAGTCTACCATAGATGAAATTTGTTTGATTGTTGGGGAGCCCAAAAGGGATGATGGTTTCAATGTTATGATCATAGGAAGGGTTGTGTTTGAGGTTCCTATACTCTTAGGGAGTAGGGAAAGCATCCAAGGCTAAAAGGTGGTATTCCCCTAAGGAGAGAAGTTGAAACATGGATTCTAAGGGGTCCTCTATAGGAATTTGGGAAGAAGGGATATATGAGCTAGTTAAGGCTTCATCACTATTTTGGGTGGGAATGTTATGGGATTTGGATGGTGATGAGGTAGTGTTGTTAATAGTTGATTGTGAGGTGGATGAGGGAGGAACAAGAACATTGTTAGGCTAGTATGTCATATTATAAGAGGTAAAAGGACTAGGGTTAGCTTTGATGGTAATAACTTGATTTTTATGTTCAAATTTAACACACCAATATAAGGTATAAGGGAGATAACTCATAACATAGATCCAAGGGCATCCAAGTAACATATTGTATTAGAACTTGCCCTCTATAATGTAAAATAGTTCAAGAATGGTGCAAGGTCCCAAGTGGATGTGAAGGATAATTATCCCCAAGGTTTTGGTCATGGTATTGCAGGAATGGACATGCAAAAATGTTTTAGTTAATTTCCACTCATTTCTAAATTTGGAAGTAAGTAATGAAACTAGTAATAGGGTGTGTACAAGAATAACTTGTAAAGTTTGAATGTGAATCAGATGATGATGGGAACTATTAGGTATGGATCATGATTATCTTCTAGGATCAGAGTTTAAAATTCTAATGATTATTTTAGTTGGGTTTGGATCTCATTATTTGTATCCCTATTGCACATTATAGGTTGTAAAGGGGGAACCCCCCTTATGATGTCTAAGGGCTATGACCCCCCTGATGAGGGGTCTAGGGGTCTCACACCTGGATAGGGTTTTAGGGGCAACACACCTAAAGCAAAAATTTTATTAAAATTGCTTTGAAAAACTATAATTTTGTAGTCAATCTAGGCCATTGATTATATGTTTCTAGATCTGATGGTAGAGGTTATGTTTAGGTGTTTTTCACCCTAAAATGTATTGAGATATGGCTGAGATGTGTGAAAAGAAAAATTAACACAGAGTAAAGGCAAACAAGGGGAAAGAGGTGTAACAAGTTTTTTTACATGATTTTGTTTCTCTCTTGTATTATTAGAAACTATATACTAGACAAGTTTGGTGGATGTAGCCCATTTTGGGTGAACCACATTAAATTTGGTGTCTCCTATTATGTGTATGTTTTTATTTATTTTCTGAATGTTTGATTAATTCATTTTATAGTTTCTCTTGTATGTGATTTGGGGATAAATCTAGGTTTTAATTTATCCTAACAAGTGGTATCAGAAAAAAGGTTTTTTTTTCATAATTTTAAATCACAAAAAGAAAAGGGTTTGAACTCAAGTGAGAACTATGGTGGATGAAAATAAATCTAAGGTGGATAAGTTCAATGGATAGAACTTTTGATTATGTAAGATGTATATGGAGGATTACTTTTACAAAAAGGACTTCACCCTTTATAACATAAAATAGTTTAGGAGTGGTAGGAGGTCCCAAGTGGATGTGAAGGATAACTATATCTAAGGTTGTGGCCATGGTATCATTAGAGCGAGCATGCCAAAATGTTTCAGTTAATTTCCACTCATTTCTTAATTTGGAAGCAAGTAATGAAACTAGTAATAGGGTGTGGAGAAGAATACCTATTAAAGTACATACATTAATTAGATGATGATGGGAACTCCTTTTTGGCTAGGAAGGAATAACATGTAGATAAGAAAGACACTAGAAAAAGGGGGTTGCTATAAAATCGATGAGTGGACTACCTAGTGTGAGCTAGATTTAGGAAGCATATTGCTTACTAAGAGGCCATTAATCCATTGTTATAATAATCAAGTTAGAAATGATACAATAAATATCTACTTGCACAAGATAAATGAAATGAAATACATATAAAGTAGAATGCTAGTTAATAGAAAAATGACCAAAAGTATCAAAGCTGATCAATACTTATGCTAAAATGGTTAGGGTCTAGTCCAAAAATTAGAAAAGGTACTATAATTAGGTAAAAACAAAGAAAGTTGGGTTTGACTAGGGTTAGGGGCCTAAAAATATCTTCTTATATTTTTATGCCATAGTGACCATCGGTGGTTAGGTGAACCATCAACAGTTTAGGTTGACCATCGACAAATGTGCTAACCATCAGTAGTTACCTGTGTAATTATATAAATGATCAAAAAAGGTGTAGATTGGGTATTTGGTAAAATGAAGGTCTATTATAGGGATGAGGGGTGGAAAATAAGATATTAATGGGTGTGATAGGTCAGGGAGGTTAGAAATAAGATAAATCAATGAAAACAAGTGAAAGCTATCTGAAACTTGATTGTAGAAGGCTGAAGTAATTTGGCCAGATGATAGCACTTTAGCTTTTGTAAGTGATTTTGATAGAGCTTCAATTCTCTAATGATGATTATTTCTTGATGAAAGGATGTTGGATACCTATATGCAAGAGAGCTTGGATATGAGATTGTGGATTATAGATCCATTTCACTTCCTCCTTTTTGCCTTTTATAAGATGAAGTTGTTAATTGGGATGGAGGAAGTTACTAATTTGATAGGAGGATAAAGTTTCCAATTCAATATGTTTTAAAGCTATTTTAAAAAGCAAGTTACCATTTAGGGAGATATTTATCTCACACAAAGTTGTCAATGCTTCAAAACTTTAAAATAGGCTTGAAGACCTAACCATTGACAATCAAACCAACCATAGATGGTTAGGCTGACCATCAACAGTCAATGGCCTAGAAGAAAATGGGTTAAAGAAAGATAAAAAATGGGTGAATTAACTAGTTTAGTTAAATGTGTTAAGTTATGGCTTTATAGGGTCAAGAGGTAGTTTGAGATCAAAATCTACTATGTGTAGTTTTTGAGTGTCTACAGTATGAACCTCACCTTCATGCATGAATTGAAACATACAAAACATGGTCAACATGATGGCATACATGGTAGTGGTGCAAGGATGACCATGTATCATATTATATGAAAGATCCAAGTTTAACACATAAAACTGAATATTGACTATCTTGGGGCCAAACTTGACCTAGAGCTTCATGTTTCCCACCTATGTAATTATGTCATTATTGAAACCAACATAGTTATGGTGATAATTGGAGAAATTCTTCCAAATGATCCTAATCTCATTAAATACACTAGGGGCATGATATTCAATGTATCTCCTTCATCATTGATGTATCTCTTGACATTATAGTTGTCAAAGGAGGTATCAACAGAGAGAGGGAACTGAGCCCTCTTCTCAAGAACCAAAGAGTATGGAAAAGAGGTGGGGTTTAAAGATAGGATGGGAGGACAAATGTGCTCAGATGTATTAGAATTGAATAGCACTTTGATGTCATCTCATAGCTAGCCCTCATGAGAGAGACCAAGCTCATCAAAGATGAGACCCTTTTGCTTAGGGCAAAGGCAAAGAAGGTCCCAAATGGATATCCTAGATGAGAGGCCCTACAAATCCTTTATGAAAGAGTAAGGATATTATCAAACTTGGGGAGGGATGTTACATTGAAATTTAAATTTGACTTTGGGATTTACTACCCTTGTGGGTTGGATAGGAGGCCTAACACCACTAGTCTCTCTAATAGGTTTAGTGACCCAAATTGAGCATGTGGTTACAAATCACTCATACCCGATAGAGGCTATGCCAATAATAACAATGAACTTTCTACTCTCGTGCTTGGCTTTCCCTTTTGGGTCAGGCTAGGAAGAGGTAGAAGAAATAGGGAAACAAGGGGCCTTAGCCTTTGATTTATTATTTTTATTCCTCTTCTTCTCCTTATCATGGTTAGGTAGAGGCTCTTTGAACATATTCAACTTGTGTTTGGGTTATGCAAGTGGATAACTCTAAGATAGAGGCAAGGCTTGCACACTAGACTTTTGGGCAGCATAATTGGCATCATTATGCCCCTTCATCTGATGGAAATTGCAAAACTTGGTGGGGTCATAAGGAAACATCATCTATTATTTTATTGTGCTTGATTTAAAATCTATATTTTTAATTGGCTTCTTACTCAAAGAATTCACCTTGTGGCTATCCTTCTTTTCCTTCTTCTAAAGAAGAGAATCAATGACACCATCACTAGTTATGTTGTGGTTTTGATCATGCAAAGAGGATGAATTTTGGGTTAGCATGGGTCATATGCCTACACACACCTCAAAGAATTTAATATTTAAACACTTATTAATAGATTCATCATACGAGGTAAGCTCATGATTGAGGACCTCAAGGTGAACTTCCTACCTCAATGTTCATGTGAACATGTCATAAAGCCTATTATCTAAGAACCTTTTTCTACATATATAGACAACTAAATTCCACATATGCACAAAATAAAAGTTTTACTCACCCTTGGCGTATGCCATGGAGGTAAGTTATTAGATGTTGAGGTTAAAAGGTTTGGAGATATCAAAGTACTATAAGAAGTCATCTAGAAGGAGCTAGAAACTAGAGGCATATTCTAAAACAAAATAAGAGCTTCAACTCATAGAGAATGAGTTAAGAGCTTTAACATCATGCCTTCATCCTATTCCCAATATATGCATGCCATCATTAATGTTGTAATATGCTCCATGCGACTCGAGTCTTGAGTCCCATTGAACTTAGGTAGTTTAAGGATATGAGTAGGAAGGGGAATACCACGTACCCAAGGGGATATAAGATTCCTACAAAGATCTTCATAGGCATGATTTATAGTAGGTTAGTGATGAGGTACAAGAGGAGGATTATGATGATGATGGTGTTGCTTATGCTAATAGACATCATCATAACCATGATCATGGAAGGGATAATGATGAGGTGGCTCTTGATATAAGAGATGCTCAAGCTAGAAATCATCTCTACTATAGTATGGGGAATGACCATAGGAAGGATACCATTCTCTATAGGGACGATGGGATGATATGGCATACACATGAAAATGGTTGTGGTGACATAAATCTCCATGATGTTTATCATGTATCATCAGATAAGTGTCAACTTGAGGGTGTTGATGCTTAGGATAGGCATCCCATAGATCTCTAGTTTGTAAATGGTGATCAAAATTAGCACTCTCATCTAAAACTCTAAAGGAAGGATTAGGAGGATGGGATGACTCCTCATAATGAATATGCCTCATTTATTTGGAATACATATGACCCATAACATGGACATGAGGGGTTCTTACTATAGAGTCTCTTGTTAGGAAAGAGGTAGGGAACGCATGTGGGAACTTGTCGAGGCACTCGAAACTAAATGGGTAAAATCTCTATCTCTAGAGGAAGCATGTCACTGAATCCTAGGGGGATAAATATGAACTTCATTAACCTAAAGGCATATATAGAAATCATATGTGATAGCACACAACTCATTAGGTCTCAGTCACACAATGGGATCCTCATCACCTTAAATAGGTGAAGGTGTCATAGCATGAGCTGAGGGCAAACATCCTCAGATGAGTGAAACTCAGACTGGTGAAAAGGGGATTGAGTCAATTGGGTATATATCTATTAATCTTATTCCATTTATAATTTGAGAGGGTCTATATTACCATGCTAGGTCAAGGGAATGTCCTAGATCCTATGGTGTCTATGGTGTTCCATTGCAACTATGGCTTGCTCATGAGTGAGCTCAGAGATAAGGCCTTGAATCTGATGGGATTGGAATCCCAAATGTGGGAGGTTGGCCATGAATGTAATGAAACAAGATAAACATAGGATACAATATAAAAGACAAATAAATGGATAAATAATAGGGAGAATGATACAAAACCAAAGGAAGAAAAAATAACAAAGGTGAGAGCAAAAATATAACTAAAAATAAAGCCTAATAGCTAACAGAGGGAAGTTGGCTAAAAGATCTCTAAATGGGATATAACTAGCATGATACCATATGGCACCCCACTAAGAAAGCTAGAATGTAGCTCCAAGAATCTGAATAGAACCACTAAGGGTACTTAAACAAACAACTAGTAGGTTAGAAGGCTCAAGGATTCAATAGGCTATAAGAGATCTATAGTGGCTATTTGGTTTGCTAGATTGCACCAAGATATAGATAGAATTGTAAACCAAGTTAGGGATATCATGATGAAGTACATAAAGTATGTAGTTATCTGTAGTATGTCTAACCACAGTGAAGTAATTAGCTAAGACTAGATAATTGATTGCATACATATTATAGAAATAATAATGTTAAATGAATAGAGCTAACAAGTAATGCTTAAACTTAGAAGAAAAGGCACTTTTAGTATAAATAAAATATGTTTCAATCAATAAATATGTTTTCAAGTAAGGTTTAAATAGCATGCCTAATCTAAGTTTTAGCTATCTCTTTACTTTTAACACTATTGTTCTCTAACAATGTAATTTTCTAGTTTATAAAGAGAGAGAGAAAATGTTTATACAAGTTGTATAGATTATTTTAAGCATATAGGATCCTAATATGTAATGAGAAACATTTCCAATGAAATCATAACATCTAATGGAATATACTTCAAAAAATGAATATATTCTTAACCACATACAAATTCATAAACTTTAAAAACTATCCTCGATAATGCCCTAAACAAGCTAAATCACTAAAACAAATTGAACCCTAGCATGTATACTATTGAAGATAAACAAGAATTTCACTTTGAAAATAAAATTTCCCTCATAACAAACTCAAAAAGAATTTACAAACTTTATACCAACTAATTATCCAAACTAGGAAGTAAGAGAGGAAGAGGATTAGGCTATGTGTGAGCTAAGTCTAGGCCAAGAGCCAAAGGCTATGGAAGAGGTGAAGGAGAATCTACCAATCTATGAGAGATCTAATGAAAGGAGCAAAATAATGGGTACAATGGAGTCTTAAGGGAGCAAGGATCCAATTTTAAACTTTAGGAACACTATAGATAGTAATGTGAATCACAAAGATAAACTATAAAATATGAGGGCATCCCTTATCACAATGAAAGATAAGTGTGCTAAGAAAGAACCAAGTGAAATTCAAGAAGGCAACCAATATTTGAGTGTGATGATCAAGTGGGAATATTAGAGAAACAATATAGGAGAGAGTGAAGATAGAGGCTCAAATGAATGTGAAAAGGGCATATATCTCAACCCTAGTCCACCAAAAGACTAGAAACTAGTTATTTTTATCCATTTAGGCCCAAACATGGACTTTTTTCATGCATTCTACCTAATATATGACTTTTTTGAAGAAAAAATGTAGCCTAGGCCATAGGTTTCCTCCATACACCATGCAATAGGTAAAAAGGACACCTAAGGTGGTCAACAAGTCTTTGAAAGGGCCCTAAGAGGTGTCTAGAGAGCCTATCTAATATGCAAAAGGTCTGAGATAGATTGAGGATGTTTAGCATATGAGAGTATAATGTGAGAAAGGTCCAAGTGAATGATAGATGTATTGAAGTGGTATAACTTGGGTTGGTAGTATACATGCGAGCTGATGTGTAATCATTAGAAGGAGTAGAGTCATGGGAAGTATAGTTATAGGTAAGTGCATAGATTTGGGGGAAAATTCTATGGTCATTTTACATAATGTGATCACATTATTAAATAGCATGATCATGTTATTAACATAATGTGACCATATTATTTAAATTATGGATTAGTAATTACTAATCCATAATGCAATCACATTAAAAGATATTGTGATCACATTAATAGATAATATGATCACATTATTATAAAAACAATAACACAATATTATTACTATTGTTTTTCATATTAAATTAATGAACACGTAGATGGAGCAAATTTTGGTTAATAGGTAACATGATCTCATTATTAATAATGTGATCATGTTATTGATAATGCAATCACATTCCTGTTATAGTACACATAAAATCATGTGAGAGTTACACATGAAGGCAACTTTGGCCAAGAGTTTATAATTTACTACTCTGAAGGTTTTTTGCACATAAAAGCATGTGGGAGTTTCACATGAAGGAAACTTTGTCTATAAGCTTATATTTACTACCCTAAATGTTATTTTTCACATAAAATCATGTGGGAGTTATATAAGAAGGCAAAATTTTCTAGAAGATTATATTTACTACTCTAAATGTCAATTATAAGTTTACATTGATATTGTTTTAGTAAATATAAGAAAATATGGTCACTCTACATTTGATAGAGTTGGTCTCACAGTTGCATGCCTTATTATGTGGAAAATAGTTTTTCAAAATCCAATCTACTCAGTACTTAGGCATTTTCAGGGTCTACATATTAAACCTAGGGATTTTAAGACATATTTTGCAATTGATGTCTATTTTTGGTAAACATAGAGTTATTTTTTATGTTTTTGTGCCTTCTAGATTGATTCTTGACATTTATAGGAGTCTTAGATTTTTAAAAATTGAAGATTTCAAACCACTCACTTTTAAATTGATGTAAAGTGGCATGATTGGGGTAACATAGGTCACATTGATGACCTACACACATCAAATAACCACTTTGTGTTAATTTCAATTATTCATCATCCCTCTTTCATCTCTGATCACTTCTTACTCATGCCTCATCACCCCTAATCACTCTCTAACCATTCTTCATTATCCTTATTCACTCCCTCACTGACCCTCATTATCCTTAGTCATCTCTAATCACTCACTCATCATCCCTAATTACTACCTCATTGACCCTCACTATCCCTCATCATCCTTAATCACTCAGTCCTTATCCCTCATCATCCCTAATTACTACCTCATTGACCCTCACTATCCCTCATCATCCTTAATCACTCAGTCCTTATCCCTCATCATCCCTCATCACTCCCTCATTGACCCTCACCATTTCTCATCATCTTTAATCACTCCCTCATCATCCCTAATCACTCCATCATTGGCTCTCACCATCTCTCATCATCCCCAATCACTCCCTCATTATCTTGCACCATCCCTCATTATCCCTAATCACTCCCTCATTGCCTCTCACCATCCCCAATCAACAATTCATCATCCCTAATCACTCCCTCATCATCCCTAATCACTCCCTTATTGACCCTCACTATTCCTCATCATTTATAATCACTCCCTCATCATCCCTAATCACTCACTCATTAACCCTCACCATCCCTCATCATTCCTAATCACTGCTTCATCATACCTCATCATCTATAATCACTCACTCTTCATCCCTCATCACCCCTAATCACTCCCTCTTTAATCTTCACCATCCCTCATCATCCCTAATCGCTCCCTTATTTTATGTAATCACTCCCTCATTAACTCTCACCATCCCTCATCATCCCTATTTACTCCCTCATCATCTCTAATTAATTCCTCATCATCCCTCCTCATCATTAATTAATCCATCCAATACCTTGATGGTGGTATTTTATGGTATTAAACAATGCTATGGGATACAAGTGGAGAGTTGAGTTCTAGCATAAAATATAAGACAGTGATAAAAAAATATGGAGTAAAATTTGAACATAAATATTTAACACCTATGAAAAATATGGGCCTATTATAAATGATGTAATTCACAATTGAAAATATATCAAAAAAGGAGAAGCAAGTAAAACCACCATATCACCAAAAATGGGTAGTAAATACATGAGGATCACCAAGCTATGTGATTTCCTGAAACTAATAAATTGCTTTCCATATGAGGACATTTTATGATCTGAATAATTACATTAAAGACCTTATATTTATATGTCTATTGATTGAGTCATTATACCAGAGAGTCAAAAATAATTTTCAAATGATAGAACAAGTATTCCAAGATTGGAAAGTGACGCTTAATTCATTATTTCAATATTCAATCCAATGAAGAGTGTCACACTATGAGCTCTCTACTTTCATATCTCAAGAAGTGGGTACAAGTTATCTACCACTATAAAAAGGTAAGTAAATAATAGATTATGAACCCAATGATATTGTTGGTACTAAAAATATCTCTACTTCCCCCAATAAGAAATTATATGAATTAAATATATTATTTTATTAACAAATGTAGATCAATGGTGAGCCAATACACTTCATCATTTCCAATGGACATCAAAAGAATTTAATTTCTCCTAAATCATATTTTCAAAAATTAAACTTGAAATTTATACATCATACATAACCATATGCTATTGTATGGTCTAGTGTAGGCTTTGAGAAATGGATAACCTAGTAGTGTCACTTTATGTACAAAATTAAACTTTTTAAAGATGCAATCCTTTGTGACATCTCACGAGTAGAGGTGTGTGATGTTTGATGTGTAGTCAACTATATATTTACCATTAACATGTAGTCTATTAAGTAAGTCCTTAAAATGTTATGATATATTTTCATGATATAAAATACCATATATCATAGTTCATAAGATTTCAGTCATTAGTGCCAGGAAGTGCAAGAATATTGTCTATTCTAGTAATAAGTATACTCTTGATGGTAATAATTAAATTTAATAACATCTTTATGTCAGCATATCATAGTGTGGTTTATCCAACAATAACAAAGATAAAATAATTGAACCATAAACTAGATGAATATAAAGATATCTTTCAATCACCTAAATAAGTTCCTACATACTATACACTAAACAATACTATTGATTTTATTCCTTAAATAACTCTACCTCAAACCTCTTTATATAACATATCATTTTAGATAATTAATCAAGTAGTAGATCCATGAAATCATGAATAATGGACACATCATGCCCAAATCATTGCCTTGTAGAAGCCCAATTATGTTTATGCCAAAGTTGTGAATCAATTAAAAAAATCTTAACAAGATTAAAGTGAATAACTATTATCCTCATCTAAATATTAAAGCATTTTTATGCCATATCCATTGTGTATAAGTCTTTTCCAAAATTGATCTTAATTTTGGGTATCATCATATTCATGTTAAACCTCTAGACATTTGGAATACAGTCTTAAAAATAAAGGAAGAATTGATTGACTAGTTGGTTATGCCTTTTAGGTTAAATCATGTAATTAATTAATTCATTTCAATATGTTAAACAACATCCTCATACCCTTTACCTATGTCATTTTTTTAATCTACTTTTATAACATCTTAATCTTTAGAAAACATGGGATGAACATCTACACCATGCTAAACTAGTGTTTCACATTTTTCAAAAACATATTTTTATGATAACATGAATAAATGTTCATTTTTAATGCAAGAGATAAAATATTTGGGACACATTACACACACAAGGAGTGCATGCATTAACTTGACTAAGATTCAAGTCATACAAGAATGAGAAACACTAAATAACTTTGCATCTGATTCAAATTTTCTTAGAAATAGAAAATTATACAAGATATTTGTGTTTAATTTTTATATTTTAAACCAAACCACCAAAGGTTAAATTGAATAAAGTTTCATCTATTCAGATGCACAATAAAGATAATTTGATGAACTAAAATTTAGACTCTATTTTGTGTTAGTACTTATGTTACTAGACTATCACAAATGGGTATTGAAAACACAACAAGTCATTGAAACGATTTAATTTATATTATAATGGATTAAACAACATATGATTGAAATCAAAGATATCTTTAGAGTATATACTTACATCAGATGATGAGAGAGTGATTAGAGATGGTGAGGGATGGTGAAGGAGTGATTAGTGATGATGAGGGATAAAAAGAGATTGATTAGAGTTTATTATAGATGAGGAGCGAGTGATAAGGGATGATGAGAGATGGTGGTAGTCAATGAAGGAGTGATTAGGGATGATAATCCTGAGTGATTATAGATGATGAGAGATAATGAACATAAATGTAGTGATTAGGGATGAGGAGGGAGTGAATAGGGATGATGAGGGATGAGTGAGTGATTAGGGATGATGAGGGATGAGTAAGTGATTAGGGATGATGAGGGATGAGGAAATATTGATTAAGGATGATGAAAAATGGGAAGGGAGTGATTAGTGATGATGAGGGATAGCAATTGTCAATAGAGGAGTAATTATGGATGATAAGGGAGTGATTAGAGATGACTAGGGATAGTGAGGGTCAGTGAGGAATTGATTAGGGATAATGATTAATGATGAGAGAGTGATTAGGGGTAATGAAGGATGAATAAAAAGTGATAAAAGATGAGGGAGGGATGATAAATAAGTGAAATTAAAACAAAATATTTGTTTGATGTGTGTAGGTCATAAATATGACCTACACTACCCCAATCACATCACTTTGGATCAAGTTTAAAGTGAGTAGTTTTCAAACTTCAATTTTGACAAACCTTAGACTCTTATAAATTATATGAATCAATTTGTAAGGCAAAAAAACCTTTAAAATGACTATATGTTTACCAAAAATGGATATTAATTGCAAAAGTTTTGTACTAAAATCCCTAGATTTAATACCTAGACCCTAAAAATGCCTAAGTACTGACCATATTAGCTTTTGAAAAAATATTTTCCATGTCTTAAGGCATGAAGTTGTGAGACCAAATCTATTAGGTGTAGAGTGACCCTAATTTCCTATATTTACTAAAACAAATTTAAATGTATAAGAAAATAAATGTAACAATATAAATGTAAACTTATTATTAACATTTAGAGTAGTAAATGTAAGATTCTAGCCAAATTTGCTTCATGTGAAACTCCCACATTATTTTATGTGAAAAATAATAGGAACACAATAACATTATCTATTAACCAACATTTAGTCCATATACATGTTCATTACTTTAATGTGCAAAACAATAGTAACATGATCACACTATTTTTTTTATAATAACACAACCATGTTATCTATTAACATGATCACATTATCTACTAATGTGATTATGTTATCTATTAACATAAATATGTTATACATTAATGCAATCATGATATTTTAATTTGAATTCAAATCTCATGCCTTTTGGCTTGGCAATAGATTTGATTCCTGAGCCAATGACTTAGACTTGTCAATATAAAACTAAGTTTTGAGAGTTATGATAAAAAAACAAAATTCAATTTTGATTTCCAAATACACTAAGAATTTCAATTTGAAATTTAAAAACTTAATACCATTGTGATGAACATGCTCTCTTCTTTCCAAAAATATGATTTTTATAATTTTTGGACTAATTTAATGTTTCAAACTATGTTGATTTCTAACTATACATTTTTTAGGTAACTACATGTTGTAAATATACATGCCTATACATGTTCATGTAATTTTTATTTCATTTATCCAAGTGGAAAATAAGTTATATGGTCACAAACTAAGCTTAATTCTACACACATTAAAAAAATTGATTTTTATTTTTTTTGAGGTAGTTAGGTGCATCACACAGATGGCTATCCATTTTTTTGTTAGTTTTTAGAATATATTTACTTACAAAATTCATAAACCAAAATTATTAATTTAAAAAATATAGGTCACAAAATAGAAGATCTTATCTAAATTTTTCTCAAAGGGTTTCAAAGAATATTAAATGCTGCTAAAAAAATGTTGCACCACACAATTGTCTATCTACTCTTTTTATAAAAAAAATGGGAGTTCTACTCCAAATTTTATATTTTTGACCTAGTTATACTTAACCATTTTTTTAAATATTTTTTTATAAACTAGACTCAAAATGATAAATTTCGTGTTCTTACACCATGTTCAAATTTGGAGTGTAGACATCTTAAATTATCCATAGAAGTTCAGATTTTTGAAATTTTATGAAAATCATGTCCATGTGTAGGCTACTTTTTGTCCTCCAAATTTGTGAACTAACCCCTAAAAATAATGTGTAGAACTTAGAGGAAATAAACTAGCTATTATGTACAAGATGACTTGGTGTTTATAATAAAAATACTTGAGGAACATCCCATTGACAAGGATAGGGAGTTCCTCACCACTCAGTATAGACAACTGTAAGGCATTACTCTCCTTACAATTGGCAATGATAAATGGCCCAATCCAAAGATTATCAAATTTAGAATGCTTACCTAGCTTGGCATGGTCTTCATCCCATTTAAGTATAATGTCACCTTATTGGAAGGTCTTTGGTGAGGCTCTCTTGTCAAATGACCTTTTGACTTAATCTTGATTAGACCACATGGCATGTATGACATCATCTTTAGTCTCTTCCATCTCCATCAACTCATTCATCCTCACTTCCATTTCATCACTCTCCATAATTTTATGCTAGTGTACAAGTTCCAAGGCTGGTATTTCAAATAAAATGGGTCATTTTACTTCTTTTCCATAAACAAGGAGATAAGGTGAGTGACTAGTATAATTCTTGGGAGTAATCCTATCTTCCCATAAGGAAATTATTAACTTTGTGTGACATTCACTTTGATTGTCCTCCATTGTCCTTTTTATGATCCTAATTAAGTTATAATTGGTGGACTCTACTAGTTCATTGCCCTATGGATAGTAGTTGGATGAATACTTGAGGTAAATACCATGATTAAGGGCCCACTCACACATATTTTCATTATTTAAGACCAGTGTATTATTTGATATAATGTTGTAGGAGACCCCAAATTTAGTCACAAGGCTATCAAAGAACTCTAATATTGAGCTTTCATTTACTTCCTTAAGTGCAGCTACCTCCATCCACCTAGTAAGGTAGTCAGTAGCTATTAAAAACCACTTATGTCTAGCACTAGATGGAGGATGAATCATACCTATGAATTCTAAGCCCCATTACATGAAGGGCTGCTCAACTTTAATGGGTTTCAAAGGCAATACAATTAGTCTTTTCTTTTAAATGAACATAACAAATTTAGGACACCTCCTAACCCAAATATGGGAGTATCTGAATAAGTTTGGCCAAAAATATCCTTCTATTATGATCTTGTATGTTGTGTTCTTGGCAAAAAAATGCCACTGAGGTCATTTTTGAAGAGTAACCCATTAACAAGGATGAAAAATACATATTTTAGCCTTAAGTTCCTCCTCCTTATCCTATCTAATCCCATAATACATTCTCATATCTTGAGGAGCTTCACTATGTCTTGGATCTAGTTCGAAGGAAACATAGTTACAACTGTTTGTTGCTCATCTCAGGTTGCCAAGACCACTTATTTATCCTCCTTAGCATATGATTCAATGTGTTCACAAAGTCCTTTACCTCTATGTCATATTCCATAAAATTGGTCATCCAACCAACCCTCTTTTCACTTAAGTCTCAATTAAGGATGAAATCCTTAATGCTAGGGTGAACTACCATCACAAAAATATTATTGTTAGACACCATGTGTCTAAATTTTTTTAGGCCTATCATGGTAGTAAGAAAATGTTTTTCAATAAATTTATATCTCTCCTCATACCCCTCCTATTCTTGAATGAATAAGGCAATGGGATGCTCTAGGTCTTCACTATTTTGTTGCATGAGTATAACAGAAATAGTATCACTTGTGGAGAAGGCATACATGAAGAAGTATTTTGTAAAATCAGGGCTTAAGAGGGTGGGATCTTGAGAAATGGCCTAATTTATGGCCTCAAAACTTATCTTACCTTATTTTATCCATGATGACTCCTTATGTTTCTTAAGCATGCCAATTAGTGGTCTCACTAATTCTGAAAATCTACGTATGAATCTTCTGATGAAGTTAAACTTGCCTAAGAAAATTTGAAATCCTTTCTTGTGTTTGGCAAGGAACAAATCATGGATTGCCTCTATCCTCTTAGGGTCAATGTAGAGGCCATATTTTGATACAAAATGTCTTATAAGTCTACCCTCATGGACTAAAAATATACATTTATTGGGTTTAAAGAGACCCCAAACTACCTATACCTATCAAACACCAACCTCAAATGTGTCAAGTGATCCTTGGGCTCCTTGTAAAATATAGTGATTTAATCAAGGTATATGAGAAATATTCCATCTATGAGACCTTAGAAGGACACATCCATTTCCCTTTGAAAATTAACCCTTAAATTGGACAGTCCAAAGGGCATTTTATTATATGCATAAGTGCCCCAATTGATTGTGAAGGTAGTTTTGTGTTGATCCTCTTCTATCACTAATAAATGATTGTATCTAAAGTATTCATCAAGAAAAAATAACATTTTTTAACTTGTAACTCTTTGAATATTATGATCCATAGATGGTAGAGGGTAGTGATCTCTTAGTGACACCTTGTTGAGATCTCTAAATTCCACACACAAGCTTATCTACCCATTCTTCTTCCTCATAGGCACAAGATTTTCCACCTATGAAGAATGTTTGATGGGGAAGATATGTTGGATTCAATAAGTTTTTTCAAATCCTTCCTCACAAGGATTTCAATTTTGGGGTTGACTGGTCTTTGATTTTATCTCACAAGTTTGGCACTCTCTTTTAACTCTATGGTATGTTGAGACAACCTAGGGTCAAAACCCTTCAAATCATGATCCCATGAAAAAACATATACACATTCTTGGCATAATTATATGAATGATTAATTCTCTTCTTTGGTGTTTACCTTTCATAACTTGAGTAACTTATCTTTGAATATGACATCCTTTTCATAGTGTTCCTCTTTAGTGGAGATGCTTACCTTATCCTTCTTCAGATGGTCATCCTCATTGAATATTCTCTCTAATGTTATCAAGCCCTTAGGCAACGTATTTTTCTTCAATTAGACAATCTAGTCTCCATATTGATGTTGCATTCTGCCTTAATTCTTTGAGCATAATTCTACCTTATGTTGTAAGAAATAAGCAATTTACCTATCCGTTTCAAATACTTTCCAACTCACCTCATTATTAGGGACTGAGGGCTTGCATACCACTTTGATTTGGGATTTTTTTTGATTTATTTAACTCCACCAACTATATCATATTGTGCTCTAGTGGCAGCTAACTGGTCTGCATGTTAATTAGTTTCTCTAGGAATGGAATGAATGTCAAAAGCTTAGAAGTCATCCAAGAGGTCCCAAACCCTGTGTTTGTAGGCCTTCAAGAGTGGGTTATTGATTTCACCTAGGCCTCTTACCTATTGTAATTCTAATTCACTATCTCTTATGAATAAGGAATCCATAGAGGGGAAGTTAGTATCATGTTAGTCTCATAAAACAAATGAAATAAGCACATTGAATATTGACACTTCTAGCTTAGACACTAGGGAGAGATTAGGTAACAAAAAATAGATGAAAGCACAATTAAAACATAAAAGACACAAATCCTTTACCCCATTTGGGATCTCTAAATAATTTATTTAGTGGCTTTCTCATTTTTTGTACCAAGAAGTCTTTGGCAAATGAAACTTGTTGGATCCTTCTCTCCTTAGAACCATTGGCTTTGATGTGGATTATGATTGATTTGGTTTTAGATTTTGGCATTATAACATTATTTCAAAGCTTGTATCTCTCCAAATTAGCATTATATCTTTGGCTTATAAGAGCTTAAAAATGAATGGGCATAGCCTTGTATTTATAGTTTTAGGAATTAACTCGCACCCAAGGTGAGTTAAGGTTGAGTTGAGTTAAAAGTTGTCATGCAATTATGAATTTTAGTTACTAGTCATAGTTCTCAAATTAGAAGGTTGAGTTGAGACTAAATCCAATTGAGTTAAAAGTTTTCATGCAATTATGACTTTTAGTTACTAGTCATAGTTATCAATTTAGACATTTTTGGATATTTTGACAAACTATAAAGATAATTATGAAAGGTTAGGATATTTTGATTTTTAAAATTACCTTTTTTAGATATTCATTAATTTCAAAAGGATAGTTTAACTAGGCATTTAATCTTGTTTAATTTATTTAATTAATTTTTATTAGTTTTTTTAGCTATTTCAAGATTTAATTAAGAGTGTAAGTGCCCCATTTAATAGGTTCATAGGCCAAATTGACATTTGTGATGCCACAAGGTGATTGGGGATGAATCCATGAGAGGTTATTGTTGAATATGAGATAGTACCTCAGATAGGGATGCCTCGACATGATTTCAAGGTTTGATGAATGATCCACAAGTTAATTTTAGATGTTCAATGATTCCTAAAATTAATTTATAATAGTTGGTAGGAATCATTCTTGATAGTCTGGGAGTGCCTCTGAGAAGGTTTCACTAAGGAATATTGACTTTTGACTTTGATTATCTTCTAGTGCCTCAAACAAGGTTTCACTAAAAGATGTTGAGTTTGGACTTTGATTTCCCCTTAACACCTTCAAAAACATTTCACTAAGAGATTATTCTTCTTCTAAATGAATGTGGTCCTACCCACCCTAATATTTTGCAACTGATATGTCACCATAAATGAGGTTTAACAAGGTGTGATTTTATTGATCCCAATTGACACTTGTGGGAGGTAGAAGGTTAATATAATGGCCAGGTTGGTTGGTGTTAATGGCATGTAGAAAGATAATGGAATGGAAAGAGACAACATAATCCTCTTAGAATTTACTAGAAGAACTTGTGTCAAAGATGATGTAATCATACTAAAAACCATAGAACGATCACAAATGTATTCAAACTAATCTGCAAGGCATGCAAAACCAATATTATAATAACCATAAATGTATTTTGATTCTGAAGCTAGTTTTGACTCATTAGACTCTGAGTTCAATGTTAAGACTAATGTTTTTGCTTCTGATGCTAAATATAATGTTGGTTCAGGAATAAAACTTAAATTTAATGTCAATTATTCATCTGGTGTGTATGTTGTTACAATGATGTTTTATTGGATGTTTAGTATTGGATAAATAATGACCTGTGATGGCATAATGGGATCCATAGAGACTAGGTTGTCAAAGTGAGACTCATCAACAATTGGAAAAAGGTCAAGAGATAACTCTTCATAGACTGGCTTGTCAAAGGGAGGCTCTTTGAAAACAAGCATATAGTCAAGGTAATGATTTTCCTAAAAGTAGTTATAATCATTAATAATTAACTCAATAAATATTGGCTTATTAGAGTGAGATGTCTTGACAATGGGTAAATGATAAAAAAGTGATTCATCATAGGTAGACTTATCATAAATAGGTGTTTTAACAAAAACATATTGGATTGGTTGGTTGTCATGGCCTTGGTTTATAATCAATTATAAAATACCAATTTTGAATGTCTTGGTATTCAAATGATTGGCTTGATTGGATTGGTATGGGTTGGTTCAGTTGTGGCTCAATATTTGGCATGGGTTTTTTAAAGTGGGAATGGTTGGAAATGGATGAGTAATGGTTGATGGTTGGATAATGATAGATTTAAAAAATGTTGGTTTATGGCCTAAGGCAGTAACTATGACCCATCTAGTTATATTTGCACAACTTTGTTGGGATAATGGGTTACCATACATTGAAGGGCCTAGAATGGTAATGATAGGGAATTAAAAATCTTGGTTGGTTATAAAATCCAAAGGATGAGGTCTTACAATAATGATGGTAGGGCATTATGAAGCTTGGTTGATTACACAAACCTAAGGATAAGGTCCTGGTAAAGTGATGGTAGAGCATTGTGAAGCTTGGTTATTTGTACAACCCAAATGATGAGGTCTTGGTATAGTGATGGTAGGGTATTTTGAAGCTTCGTATCTCACACAATCCAAAGGATGAGGTCCTAGAATGGAAATGGTAGGGTGTTGTGGAGCTTGGTTGCTCGCATAAACCAAATGACAAGTTTTTAGTATAGAAATGGTAGGGCATTGTGGAGTTTAGTTACTATCAGCTAAATTTGGCCCATGTAGTAAAATTTTGACTGGATGTGGTTTGAATATGAACAAATTTTTGGATGGAATAAGTGGTCCAAAGATCACATAAATCTTGTAAATCTTTGAAAACATAATAAGTAAACTTAAAGTGTAGTTTGTCAAAATTTGAGAAAGCAAGTTTCCATGGTGATCATAACATCGAGGAACATGAATCAGGTTTACACAAGCCTCAAAAGTTCATTTTACCCTTGAATATTCAAACAATAGTTTAAGCACAAGTCTAGAAGAACCAGACTGTCACCACATGTCACAGAGAAATAAACATACTAGTTTTCTTGTGTATTTTTTAAGTATGCTTAACAAGCCTCTCAAGGAAAATAGACCACAAGGACATGATGAATTTAGTGCCAATATCATCCTATATAAATTTGGTGTCTTGATGAGCTTGTTATCTCAAGATATAAGCCTTTAAATTTAGACTTACAGAGTAAGACATGCACAAGGATGTCAAGTTAAAGCTATAACAAATAGTTGTTTGAATTTAAATGTTCCAAAGATGAATGCAAAGTTGACAAGTGTCAAAATCATGGAATCTAAGATCAGATCCAATGGTGAGCAAGACCTAATGATTCAATGGTCCTAAAGATCTAATAGCACACATTCGATCATACATTCATAGATCAACAACAAGCTCATAATCAGAAGGTCAAAGTTCCTAGGAAGAATGCATGGCTAAAAAGTGACAAGATCTTAGGTGATTATATGAAGATATAATGTTGCATGGTGACTTAAAAATCTAATGGGCCCAAGTTTATCAATAGTGTGTAATACATTGTACAAATCAAATCTAATGGCAATCAATGGGTCAAAAGTTTAGCGGATCCTAAGATAAAATGCATGGGTGATAAGTGTCTTAAGCATGTTAAACTATAAAAAGATTCATGGCTCATGTTAATTTATATATAGAAAGATGAATGGTGAGTGATAGGTCAAAGATTTAATGAATCCTAAGAACAAATGAAGAGCTACCAAGTGGCACATTTTTAAAATCCCAAATCAAGATCAATGACTGACATTAAAATCTAAAAGCCAAGAACTTCTAACAGAGGTTGAATGTGGTTTAAGTCAAAATAGAGTAATATTTCAAAGGGATATGTTGGCATTAGAGATCATTCAAACATCCTTTAGTAGTAGATGAAACCATATAATTAGGGGTTGTCAATGATAAAGTTTTGATGCCATTGAAGCTCATTATGGACCTTGGGTTCACGGATTTGTAACATGTAGGGTCCATCTTTTGGGGTCATACTATTATTTTATGACCATGATCATTGATTTTTAAATAATATCTATGTAGATGATGAGTTCTTAGATTCCATAAATGCTTAAAGGAAAAAAATAGGTCTTTTTAGGCCTAATAGAGATCAAATATGGGTAGCTAGCTATTGAAATGAGATCAAATAACCTACATATCTCCATTACAATTATGGCTATATGAAAACCAATAAATAGGATTTTTTTCATCTATAGTAGAACTATGTTTATATATTGAAATAGGATAGATATTTGATTATGAAGGAATGTCTCATCTTCCAATATAGTCATAGTCTCAACAAATAGGTACCTATTGCCACTCAAAGCAGAAATAACATGGCTCTATTAGATTCAAGATATGAGGATTTTATCCTCATGAACAAGTCAAGTGGAAGATGGTGTGGAAGATAAAATCAAAAGAATCTAATGGTTGGAGAAAGTATTTGGAGCACTAATTTCTATTTTAGAGCTTTTAAAGATTTTCTCCAATAAAAAGATCATGACTAATCATCTCCAATAGATTCTTGTCTTCTATTGCATTTCTCAGTTAATGAAAAGAGTTTGAAGATTATTGCAAAAAATGAAGGCTAATTTATTGATGAAAGATTAGTCTTGATTAGATCAAGTGTGGTGGAGCATTCATTGAAAGGTGACATCTCATTGATTGTCCTTGGTTAATGTGCTCCTTCTCTCTTCTCCCTTTCTCTCTATTACCCATTCTTTTTAATTTTTAAGGGGATGCTCATTTTTAGGAGTATTAGGGGACTCTCTAAGATATTGAAAAATATTCTGATCTTGATTAGGCTAAAACCCATCAAGCATTTATAAGAACTACCTTTTGATGCAATAATATACTTTCTTTACCTATCTCTTGCCTTGGATCAATGTTTAGTGAGTTGTGCTTGATGGACTTGTGAAGGATATTATTCCATATCCATTGTCCTCCTTACTTGCCTCTTTTAAGGTATTTTTAAGTTTTTAGAAGGTGTGAATTAGTGTTCTACTTGAACCTAGTCCATGAAACATTTATGAATTGAGATAGATTGTGAGGTTGTGTGAGCTAGCATTGTCTTCTATAGATCTAATGTGGGTTCAAACTTATGGTAATTTTTCATTTTTTATTAAGTGCATCACCTTTTAGATTGTTTATGATCCCTTTCACCCTTTGTACCCCTTTTACCTTCTATATCATTACTTTAGGTTATTCGTCAAGAGGAATTCAACCCTCTCTAGAGGTTCAAACCTACCATAGGATACCCATAGCTTGGGGTTGTTCCCATAGTGTATCTCAATTGGAGAGATCCTAAATAACCCTCTCCAAGGGTGAAAATTGATTATACAATATTTTCTAGCATGCCTAATAGGAATTTACTACATTCTACATCTAATTGAAAGGTTCTTGGTGTTACCTTTCAGTGTAATCAACCTTTAGAGGCACATTTGCAAACACCAATGGCAACTCCACTACGAACATCAGCTAGTATAAGTATCTTAGGTGCCTAATCACCATTATTTGGTATATATCATCAACCATTTGATAAAAATGCATGTTCTTTCATTCCTTATCCTTCATGTCAAGTTAACAATGTTCATGGCTTCACCCCAAGTGGCCCTTAAGATTCCATATATCAGCCTTGTTAGAATGTGCCTCTCTCTAGTCAACCAGAAAAGAACCTTAAGGAGATATGGATTGATCTTAAAAAATAATTAAGAGAGGTTGATAGGGAAGAAGAGTGCTATAGGCAACAAAAGAATATTAAACACCAAGCTTATTTTCAAGAGTAGGAGTTGAGGTTTTAGGAAGAATGCTTGGTTAGGTAAGACTAAGCTAAAAAAGAAAATAACTATTAGTTGCTCTTATGAATGAGAAAAACCAACCCTAGAACCCAATTTCACTCTCCTACTCTTGTTCATGCTCAAACACAATCCCCTAGTCCACCTTATCAAGTCTCATCCTCATAAAGAGCCAAACAAGTCACTAAAAACCATTTATCTAAGGAATATCAAGCCATCCCATCTTGGATCTTCTCATATTCCAATGACTTTGATTGTGTCATACCATCTCTTATGAAACTGACCTCTTCTACACCCATTCAATAAAAATAGAAGGTGGTCAAGCCTTATGCTTTCCCCTCATGGAAATCAATCAAGGAGGGCATAAATAAGAAAGAGGAAGTGTTAGTTAGGGTAGTCCAAGAATTAGTTTAAGAAAAAGAGGTGTTAGCTCAGCTCAATGAGCTTGCCATGTAAAAGCTATATGACTCTATCTCCCTTCCCCAAGATCCACCAAAGAATGCCTTCAAAGTCCCTAGCTAGAAGGATACTCTCCCAAGCTAAAAGCAAGGTGAACTTCTTCACCCTCCCACCATCTCCCTCTTAGCTAAAGAGCCTATTTTTCAAAGAATAGAGAAGGAGCTTATAAGCATAAGTGAACCTAAAGAATAAAACACATGTTTCTATGATGAGGATATCATGATAGGTATCCCATTCCATTCAAAGGAGGATAAATTAGGTTTGGACCAGCCATTATGACATGGATTTGACACTGATGAATTTGAGCTTGAAGGTAATACTAATGCCTTCATATTTGAAGAAATGGATATTCAAGATGAAGTTGAGAGAAAATGATATTTTTATTTGTTCTAAGATCTTCCATTTAGTGGGGTTAAATATAAGGATGAACAAAGTGTAGAAATTGATGTGGTTGTAGCAGTCAACCAGTCAACTGATCAGGTTGAAGAGGTCATAAATGAGTAAGAGAAAGAAATGAATGAGAAAGAGGATCAAAATAAAGTATGGAAATAGTTGTACCATAAGTTATCAACCAAATAGAGGTTATAAACCATCCTATGCCTCTTCCATAACATGAAAATGAACTTAAAAATTAGGTTGAATAATCTAACCAGTCTCAAGATGAACTATCTATTAAAGGTAGTACAAATGTCTTCAAGAATGAAAGAGCCAAAAGAAAATGAAATTTAGAACTTTGGATGGGTTTATGAGATACCATATGGTTCTTTTTAAATTGATTAAATAAATGATGGTGTTGAATTTGGCGTTATCCTAGATGACCAAGAAGAAGCTACCTTTTGGGATGAATTAGAACTCTTTTTTCTAAACTTGGATGATCAGCCTCCATGTTCAAAATAGCCATCAAATGAGGAAATTTCAAGTGACCCTATAGTCAATTATAGATAATTACTTGAAGAAATGGATCAATATGTATACATTTGAGACATTTTTGTCCCATTTCATCCTCTTAAGAGCATGTCAAAAGAGTTAGTAATTAGGCATCTTAATCAACCTACCATCAACTCTCAAAAGCAACGTATTTATCATCCTTGTCCATTACAAGTGAATGATGCTCAAAATTTTCCATTTAAACTAGGGGATTTTTTTTAAAGATACATCCCTATATATATTAGAGTAGATTTAATGCTTTTCTCTAAGTGCCTATATACACATTTGTTTAGTATTAATTGTTTTTTCTTTCCTCCAAGTGCCTACATGCACTTGCCTTTATTTATTTTATTATTTTTGTACTTTTTTATTAAACAAGAATTTATCCAAAGGGAAATCATTGCATCATTTCATGTCAACTAAGAGAAAAAACTTGTGAATCCATGCCCAATGGATCAGACAAGTCAACTAGTCTGAATTCTCAAGCATAACAGACATGCTTCCCAGTTGAGTCACTAAAGATGTTGGCCAAATTCAGACCACATAATAAAATTTTGAATGGATTTGGTTTGAAGATAAATATATTTATATATGGAATAAGTGGTCCAAATATCACATATAACCTATAAATATTTTTAAACACTTTAAGTGAACTTAAAGTGTAGTTTGTCAAAATTTGAGAAAGCAGGTTTCCATGGTGATCATAGCATTTACAAAAATGAATAAGGTTTGCACAAGCCTTAGAAGTTCATTCAAGCCTTGGATATTTGAATAATAGTTCAAGTATAAGTCTAAAAGAACCAAACCATCATCACACATCATAAAAAAATGATCATACTAGTTTACTTGTGCATTTTATAAGTATGCTCAAGAAGCCTCTCAAGGCCAAAAGACCACATAGACATGATGAATTTAGTACCAAGATCATCCTCTAATTTTTTTTTGTCTTGATGAGATTGATATATCAAGCTATAATCCTTTAAATTTAGAATTATAGAGTAAGACATGCATGTAGACGTCAAGTTAAAGCTATGCCACATAGCCATTTAAACTTAAATGTTTTAAAGATGAATGTGCAGCTAACAAGTGTCTAAATCATGGAATATAAGATAAAATGCAATGGTGAGTGGTGAATTAATGAGTAAGTGGGTCTTGAAGATCCAATGACACATGTTTGATTGTATATTCATAGATTAATGGTGAGCTCATAGTCAAAAACTCAAAGTTCTTAGGATGAATGCATGACTGATAAGTGGTAAGATCTTGGGTGCCCATATGAAGATATAATGATGTGTAGTGAATGAAAAATCAAATGGGCCTAAGATAATCAATGATGCATGATATATCATACAAAGTAGATCTAATGGCAAGTAATGGGGTAAAAGATTAGTAAATCTTAAGAGAAAATGTGTGGGTGACAAGTGTCTTAAAAACATTAAAATGGTAGAAGATCTATAGATCATGTTTATTCATATAGATAAATATCAATGGTGAGTGAGACATCAAAGAGTCAATGAATCTTGAGAATGAATGAACAGATATCAAGTGGCATATTTTTAGAAGCCCATATCAAGATAAATGACTGACATTAAAAGTTAAAAGCTAAGAACTTCAAACAGAGATTAAATGTGGTTTAAGTCAAACCAGAGTGATATTTAAAATGGATATATTTCCATTAGAGATCATTCAAGCATCATTAAGCAACATATGCAACCATATAATCTGGGGTTATCAATGATAATTTTTTGATGCCATTGAAGCTCAATATGGACCTCAGGTTCAAGAATTTTTAACATGTGGGGACCATCTTCTGGGGTCATAGTATTATTCTATGGCTGTGATCATTGATCTTTAAATAAGATCTATGTAGAAAATGAGTTCTTGGCTTCCATAAATTCTTAGAGGTAAAAATAGTTCTTTCTAGGCCTAATAGAGATCAAATATGGGCAACTAGATATTGAAATGAGATCAAACAACCTACGTATCTCCATTGTAATTATGGCTATATGAAAACCAATAAATATAATTTTTTTCATCTATTGTAGAACTATGTTTAGATACTGAAATATGGTAGATATGTGATTATGAAGGAATGTCTCATCTTCCAATATAGTCACAGCCCCAACAAATAGGTACATACTATTGCTCAAATCAGACATAACATGGCTCTGTCAAATTCAAGATATGAGAATTTTATCCTCATGAACAAGTCAAGTGGAAGATGATGTTGAAGATTAAAGTAAAGGGAACTGGTAATTAGAGCATTCATTTCTATTTTATATCCTTTAAATATTTTTTCCAATAGCAATATCATAACTCATCATCCCCAATGGATCATTATCTTCTAGTGCATTTATCAGTCAATGAGAAGAGTTTGAAGAATATTAGATAAAATGAAGGCTAATTTGTCAAATAAGGATCAATATTGATTGGATCAAGTGTGGTATATCATTCATTAAAAGGTGGTAGCTCATTGATTGTCCTTGGTTAATGTGTTACCACTTCTCTCTTCTCCCTTTCTCTATATTACTCATTCTTTCTCATTTTTAAGGGGATGCTCATTTTTGGGAGTATAAGGGGACTCTCTGAGATATTGAAAAATATTCTCATCTTGATTAGGCTAAACCCTATCAAGCCTTTGTAACAACTACCTCTTGATGCAATAATAGACTTTATTTACCTATATTTTACCTTGGATCAATGTTTAGTGAGTTGTGCATGATGGATTTATGAAGGAGATTGTTCCACATCCATTGTCCTCATTCTTTGCCTCTTTTAAGGTTTTTTTAAGTTATTTACAGGTCTGAATTAGTGTTCTACCTGAACCTAGTCTATGAAACACTTATGTATTGAGCTATATTATGAGGTTGTGTGAGCTAGCATTATATTCTATAGATCTAGTGTGGGTTAAAGCTTACGCGAGTTTCTCATTTTTATTTGGTGCATCACCTTTTAGATTTTTTAGGATCCCTTTCCCCTTTTATACCCCTTTTCCCCATAGTAGCATTAGTTTAAGTGATCCAGCAAGAGGAACCCAACCTTATTTAGAGGTTCAACCCTACCATAGGATACCCACATCCTGGGGTTGTTCCCATAGTGTATTTCAATTAAAGAGAGTCTGAATAACCCTATCTAAAGGTGAAAATTGATTCTACAATAGTTACTTGCACAATCTAAATAATGAGGGCCTAATATAGAAATGTTAGTCCTTGGATGCTATGGAGCCTTGTAAATGGATCTATTATGAATGTAATGAGACATATCTAAATTAATGATGAATGTTTCAAAAAAGTATTAGATTTATATAAACTTTAAAAAATAAGGTCTAAAGGACAAATGGTCCAAACACAGTCTAACTTGGTCAAAGGGTTGAGCTGCATCTCCAAAATACTTTGTGATAGAACTTGGTATGAAATAATCTAATGTAAAATGTCTTACACAAAAAGGTCAAGTACATGAATAAAACCAAAAATGTAAAACTATAGTTGTAAAGTGTTCCAAATAAGTCTAATCTAGGAAACAAAAGTTGCTAGGTCTTTTAGATAAGGCACAAAATCTAGGCTCAAAATAGACATGTGCTAGGTCTTTTGGAAAAGGCACAAAAGCTAGACTTGAAAAAAAAATAAGGTATGATATTTAATCTAAAAAATTGGAAACACTTTGACATAAAATATGCACTTGGATTTAAAAATAAACTTGGTCAATTTGTATAAGGCATAAAAATATGGGCACATGGAAGATAGGCTATTTCCCCTAAACCTAGGCAAAAATAATAGTTTTTAAATTGAATAAAGAATTAACCTAAGTTACAAAACCCAAAAGAGAAATATTGATGTTTAAACCAAAAACAACATAAGGCATAGGCATAAAGAAATTAATGTTTGGATTTGAACTTGTAAAGACTAATTTCAAACTCAAATTAGGAAAACTAGGCTTATTAAATTAGGAAAAATAGGCTTATTTTAACAAAAAAACAAGCTAGACAAGAATGGATAGCATAATGACACTAGGCAAAGATCTCAAAAGGCACACACATCTTGGGTTTTGAAAATGGGAATTTGGCACAAGGAAAACAACTATTTGAAATGATTTGAGTAGTGTAATAGTGTTATTGTGCTCTAAAGATATGATCAATGGTTTGTTTCAAGACTCAAAGTCACAAAACTTAGGATGAATCAGGTAGCGTATCATTACCCTTGTCAGCCAAGTGACACACACATAAACAAGTTTGTATAAAGACTAAGGCAAAGGTATGGTGTCAAATAGACATCATAATGCCTCCTCAAATAAAGGAGTGATGTGTAAACTATAATTATTTTGATGTAAAAAGACAAATAAATAATTTTAAACTCAAAACCATGCAAGAAAGGATAAAATGACACAAAAACCTAAGTGTAACATCCTAAATCCTAAACCTGAAAAGGTAGCATAATATTATTGCATTGTGTCTATATATTTGATCTTGAGAGGATTTAATTATTAATACAAAAAATAAAAGTACATGAAAATTAGGGTTTTTAAGCCCCCTCTTCTCTTAAGTGTTTATATAGTGGCATAGAACTCTGGGCTACATGCCCTGTATCAATAATATGTCTACGATAAGTGGGGTTGTCTAAAATTTTCAAATTTTTTATGTTTTTAGATGGTCTCAAGTATGGTTAACACTAGAGATGCAATCATGTTAATTTAATTCATACCAAATAAATTATTAATAAAGGGTCTATTCCTTTTCATAATAATTACATCCATGTACTTAGTGGAATCCCCTAGTTAACCAAACCTAATTTGAGTTTTCATTATGATCAGAGAGGCTAGCCACTCATCCCCTAGAAATTATAGTAATCATGCCTTGATTTATATACCCCATCATGGAGTGGGGTTGGTACAATGTTTGGATATGAAAATCCAGGTCAACGTACCCCAAGAAAACTTGTGAGGGAGAAGTAAGCTCGTGCTCACAAGCCAAAATGCATGAAAATAAAATACAAGTGAAAAGACTTTAGGGTCATATTTGGATCACCTAAACTATACAAAAATAGGGAGGGCCTTAATGATGTTGTTTTCATGTTTTTGGAATAAAGATACCTAAGCTAAGAATGAGCACTTTTGGTCACCCCATTTATCTAAAGGGGAGGGGGAGAGCATACACATATCAATCATTTTTCTTAAAATAAAAAAAAATTTCAACAAACAAGTGCAATGAAAATAAAACTCTTAAGAGAATCTATATAGTGTGAAAGTTCATTTTAATCACCAAAATAAGATTTGTTGTGAAGTTTAAGACCCTTGGCATTTGTTGAAAAACTTGCACAACTTTGAAAATATCTAAGGCATGAAAATGAACTAGGTTCTTTTTAGGCACCAAACAAAATGTGTATAAGATTTAACCATGTTCAAACTTTGTTTTTTCCACCTTAGGACCTATAATTTGTTAGAGGGTTTGTTATATATGTATGTATGTATATATATATGTATATATATATGTATATATATATGTATATATATATATATATATATGTATATATATATGTATATATATATATATGTATATATATATGTATGTATATATATATATATATATGTATATATATATATATGTATATATATATGTATGTATATATATATATATATATATATATATATATATATATATATATATTGCTTTTGGGAAATATTGGAAAATCAAAATATTAAAAAGCTCCCAAATACCAAATATTTGCAAGTTATTAAAAAAAATAACTTGCAAATGTAAAACAAAATTAGGAAACAACTAAAATAAAAATTAAAAAATAAGAAGGATAGTAAAATAATGATTTCTCAAAAACTATAAGTTTTATTTTAAAAAAAAATTATACATAATGTAGATAATATAAATATGCACCACCTGTAAAAAATTCATAAAAAAATAGTTTATGGATTTAAAAATATTATTATCTTAATGGATGTTTATAAAGAAACAATAGACAATCACTAAAATATTCATAACTTCTAAACTATAAATCAAATTTCAATGAAAATTTGAAAGTATTAAGCTGAAACCAATAAAAATAACCTGTCTAAAAATTAAAAATAAAGTAAAAGGATGAAAAATGAGATATATTTTAACATTCATTTTTTTAGCTAGAAAACAAAAGTGGCAGTCAATGTTTTGATCATAACTTCTAAACTATGCATCAGTTCTTTGCAAAATTTTTGGAGGTTGTTCATAGTCTAAGTTGCACATATATTAAAAAAAATTAGATCAAAATATTGAATAAAAAAAGTTATTAGTTAGATTTTTATCAACCATTTTTAGTAGGAAAATATAAAAGCCTAACAAAACATAATAATAGCCATTGTAATTGCCTCATATATCCCATCAAGTGTGTTATTATGTGAACAAGGAATCCATAGAGGAGAGGATAGTATCATGTTAGTCTCATAAAATAGATTAAATAAGTACATTGAATCCTAACACCTCTAGCCTAGACACTAGGAAGAGTTTAGGTAGCAAAAACTAGATAAACGCATAACTAAAACATAACAGACACAAATATTTTACCTTTTTGGGAGTTCCAAATGCTTTGTTGAGTGGCTTTCTTGGCTTGTGTATCAAGAAGTATTTGGAAAATGAAGATTATTGGCTTATTCTCTCCTTGGAATCATTAGATTTTATGTGGTTTGTGATTTCTTTGGCTCAATATTTTGGAATCATAACACTATTAAAAAGCTTATATCTCTCTAAATTAGCATTGTATCTTTGGCTTATGAGAGCTTAAAAATGAATGGGCATGGCCTTATATTTTTAGCTCTAGGATTAATTCTCACCCAAGGTGAGTTAAGGTTGAATTATGTTAAATTTTTTAATGCAATTATGAATTTTAGTTAGTGGTCATAGTTCTCAATTTAGACATTTTGGGATATTTTGATAACTCATAAAGATAATGATGAAAGGCTAGGATATTTTGATTTTTGGAATTTATCTTTAAACTAAGAATTTAATATTATTTAATTTATTTTGATTAGCCTTTAAGCTATTTCAAGATTTAATTAAGTGTGCTATTTCCCCACTTAATAGGTCCATAGGCCAAATTATAGTTGTGATGTCACAAGGTGATTAGAGATGAATATGTGAGAGTTTATTCTTGCATATAAAATAATACCCCAAATATGGATGCCTCAAAATCATTCTGAGCTTTGATGAATAATGCACAAGAAAATTTGGGACGTTCAATGATTCCTAGGATTAATTTACAATGGTTGGTAGGAATCAGTCTAAAGTTTGAGTAGAGGCTAGTTGTGGCCAGTTTTAGATGTCTACATCTCCCATAGCTTGTAAGAGCTTGATGCCTCTTTTTTTTGCCAATTTTAGTCCATGGATGAGGGCCTCATATTCTATAGTATTTAAAGTTTAATTTAATTGAAATATTAGGGCATAATAGTACCTTTTATTGTGAGGGGAGATAAGCATAACACTTGAACCACTTCCATTCTTTGATCTAGACCCATGAAAAAATAAGTTTTATACCCCTTCAAGTTTCTGGCTTGTGATAAAGATACTTGGTATGGTGTCTCCTTCATTCATGAAAAACACACCCAAACTTTCTTCTTCAATGGTCTTGTAAGGATTATAGCCATGATTATCTACTTCCCACTCATCAAGGAGTAAATCTGATATGCCTTCTAGTGGTTCCATGGGATCTTGGTTATTGGGGTGATCATCCTCATCCAAAATAGTGCAATCAAAATTTGATAGGTTAGGAATGTAGGGTTATAATTGGAACCTATAAATAGGTTTAGAAATTATGGTAACATTTGTCCCATGCTTGGTCTTAAAAACCATATAAGATCAATCAAAAGAAAGATAACCCACTATTTTGGTAGTGAAATCCCTAGACAAGCATAAAGAAAAGTAGGGAGGGAGATTAACCACTATCACATCCTGAGATATAGTGTAATTAAGATAGGAAAATAATATGATTTTAGGTCTTTAAGGACACCCATATTCTTGGTAGGAGAGCCATCTAATTGTAAAACCCCTTTTGCATGAGGTTCATATTTAAGCTTGACTTTATCAACTATAGACTTAGACATGATAGAAGTACTAGCCCCACTATCTATCATGCAATTATACACTAGGGAATCACCTATGATGATTGAAAGATATAAATGAGGTGGTTTTATGTTCTTGGGACTCATAAAGTTGATTAGAATTAGTGAGGACTGCATTTACCTTTTTTTCTTGTTTGTCCAAGACATGGAACTTGGAAAGTTCTTCTTGAAGGAGGTTTTTTTACCCTAGAATAATCAAATTATCCCACATAGGTATAGTAATATGGGACTTATTCATCTATTCCATGATGTTAAGATGCGAGATGTATACCTTAGACTGTAACTTAGGAATATAAATATTGCTTGGAGTTTATGTGAACTGAGGTACAAAAAGACCCTCCTAATTCTATCCTTTCCCATATTGCATTTACCAAGTTAATGGTATATTATGAGATGCATCTTGAGTATAAATCCCTTGAGGTGTTTGATAAGGTGGAGAAGATACCTTGGAAATTCCCAAAATATCATCAACTACCCTTCTCTTATCCCTTGTATGGGTTACAACTAAATTGTCCACCTTGGCTACATTGGTTGCCACTTGTTCAAAATAGTGTTCACCTTATTAGAAGTTATAAAAGGTAGTTTCAAAAGGTCCTTTTCTCCCACTTTCTCCTTTTTAAGTTGGATTCTTTCCTTGAGTCATAAAGGGAGTGTCTCCATGCATCATAGGAGGACCTTCCTTGTGTTTTGGAGGAGGTTGATTGTCATTTGATGGAAGAGTAAGACCCTACTATGAAAGATATTTGACACACCTCTCCACTTGGAGCCATTTCCATATCATGTGACTACCCCCATTGAGATTACCATTGACCCTCTTGAGCATAATTATTCTGAGTTGGGATTAGGGCTCTAGAACTATTGACAACATTAGGGTTATACTTGTTATATGGCCTTGCTTATGTAATCTACCCTTGGCCTTATTTATTGGGCTGATGAGGTCTATTATATTGATAGTGATGATAGGGGGATTTTTAAGGTGATTAATAAGGCCTATGGGGTGGAATTTACTACCTCTCTAAGGCCACTAACTTGTTATTTTAGGCCTTGATCAACCTTTCTATGTTGCCCAATCTATCCACTTGGTTTCCATATTCCTAATTATGATTGGTTGGGAATGGTAATGGGGAAATGTTAAGAACAAGGGGGTTGAATTTATGGGGAAAATGGCATGAGGGTTCTAGGGGTGAGCTTACCTGCTTGGATTAGGCAGTTTTTGCACTTATGACCACCTCATAAGCCTCTAAAAATATGCTTCCCCCATGGATTATATCATGACTACCACATAAGAATTAAGAGCCCTTAAGTAGTATAATAATGCATAATTATGGGTGGGATTTATTATTTTGGGGATTCTATCCTAAGTTTTTTGAAACTTATAATTGAAATATACCATAAATTCTTGTGGAGCTCTTTGAATTATGGTGAGTTGCTCCACCAAAGAGATATGGTCACTCCTATCCTCAAAATGTTTACACAAATTCTCCCCAAAATAATCCTAGGTATTGATGGATGCAAGTTAGAAGACCCTATACCATTGGAGTTCCTTACCCTTCAAGAAGGTTGTTAATAGTCTTATAGCTACATTTTCTTAGGTCATATTATGGACTGAACAAATTGGCTATGTTTGCAATATGTTTTAAAAAGGTATTTGAGTTATTTAATATGAAATAGGGAAGTATTTTCAGGGAAAAAACATGTATGTCATCAAATTTATTGATATTTAAGAGGCTAACACCATTGAAAGGCATAAAGGCTTGTATTTTAGACCTAGCCATTAGAGGTATAGGATTTGTATCAGTGTTTGTTTGGGTAGAATTGGGAGAGTTAAGGGGTGTATGATTAGGAATAGACCTAGGATATATCTTTCTCTTATAAATTTCCAATGAAAACTCAATAAAATTGATGTCTTTACCTTTTGATGAGGCTCTTGTTACCACTTTTTGCATGTAACTTGACTGTAGATTTGGCACTGAAGTACTTGAAGCTCCATGATGTTTTTTAAGATTGATAATGCATGATCCAAGTCACTTTAAGAATAGTCAAATTAGGTGTAATAGAACTATTATCACTCCAAAATACATCCTTTAAAGAGATATTTCAATTTTCTTCAAGATTGGACTAACATGGGATTGACCAAATTTTTTTGGGTGACCTATAGTAAGGCCAAACCTATATTTTGTGGGGTTATCTCCCATGATATATCAACTTAATATCTCTTCCTAAGACCTAATAATATTGGAATGAAAAGAGAAAGGATGAAAAAATGAAAAGAAAACCTATTCCAAGGGGTGGTGATGCACCAATATTCAATTATCCTCTCTTGATTAATATTCAAACATAATTTATGAATCAAATGGAAAATTAATGGATAAAAATGTTACTGACACACTACTAAACATAATTATTTCATGTTGAGGCTATGTTTAAGGTATTCAACTTGAAGGCTATGGGAGGAAGGTTTGCTTGAGATATTACTAATCATCTCACTCTTCAATACAACTACCACTTTGTAACACATGCATAGGATGGAAATGTAGCACTAGGTGAAGGAGAGGAATTGAAAAATAATATTAAAATCATACCTTATACAAGTAAATAATCCATAAAATACAATAATACTAATAGAGAAGTCTGCGACAATGCTTTTCTCTATTGATTCTCAAGGCTCAAGATATAATTTGGCAGAGTTTTGATACACCTAGCAAAGGGATACCAAAAAAAAAAAAATTCCTAAATATATAAATTTATATGAAATATATAATAATTAATATTTTCATATAATTGGTAAGAAGAGGCCATAATAGTCATGCAATAGTTACAACAATCTTCTACAATCCTCTATGCATTGTTTGGGTTGACTAGTTCCTTAAATGAGCAACTTAGAGCATTGAGGTCTATTTTTAGTAAATTTTAACTCATTAAGAGACCATTAACACCATAAATAGTAAATTAAATCTCACCTAATTAGTTAACAATCATTGAAAGAGGTCCAATTTGGTGTTTCTCATGAGGCATTAAGTAGTTGCCCATACCTACTCGTTGGCCATGTTTAAGAAACTACTCAAAATCCTTCATAATTATCACAAACATGGATTTTTTATCACCTCAAGGGGTTTTTAAAATTTTCATATGATGTCACATTAACTCCATATCATTTTTATATACCCATAAGCATCTTCATTTTATTGGCTAATTAGGCCTTATAGACTAGTAACCTAGTCTCTTGTTCATTCACTGTTTGGATGATTGTGATAGTTGAACCAAAAATTTAAACTAAGTAGGATATATTTATACCTAAAACAGTATTAAACATCAAAACTTGGGCCTTAAAAATATCCCATACCTGTAATCTTACCCTTTTCATATGACTAGACCATCTTCACTAGCTTCTATAGATTAGCTGATTAGTGGAGGTTGGTAGAAGTCCTTCCAAGAAAATTTGTTAAAATTTCATGATTTTAGGTGAAAAAATCCTTAAAAAATCCCATAAAATGATTGGTAACTTGTGTCTAATTCTTGCACCTCATATCCTTCTCAGAACCTTGAAAACTTATAATTTTTGGAGGTGTGTGTACACTATTCATACAAACCAGTACCATATCAGAAGACTCCTTTTAGTGGAATAAATGACCCAAGTGTTTTCCAAGTGTTTAAAATTAAATTTTATTCATTTTATCTTTAATATTTATAATCATGTCCTTATTAGGGTTTTAGGGAGGTTTAAGAAGGTTCAATGTTCTTAACAATGGTTCATAGAGGTTAGGGCCTTAACTTATAAACCAATTACACTAATCACTTGTAAATAAATCCCCCCACCTCTCCTAAAATTATCATCTCCCCATGAATAATTTTCATATAGTTATGATCTTGTGAATTTGCATCTCAAGTGAAAAGTATGCATTCTAGGTAGTCTTGAGGTGTTTTTAAGCCAAAATGACTAAATGTGCATCTCCCCTACAAGACAAAGTGACATCACACAGATAGAATAACATGATAATATCCATTAAGTTTTTATGTGTCCTCTAATCTCATTATTCTCTATGATATATCCTCTAGGTGGTACTATCTCAATGAAGGTGCTAGATCAATAGGCATAAGTGTAAGGTTTTTGAGTTTTAGTCTTAATATAAATTTATGAGGTACTTAGACGCTATTATTAACATTAAAATCACCCCTAAGGGCCTTTATATCATATATTTTGTCTTTACCAATCCATTTACCTCCTTTTTATGTGCATACAGTCCTTCATTCAAGCACTTGGACCTATCTGCAAGAGTTACTAGTCATAGAGGAGCTTAAGGGTGGCTAATGTGAGGTCATTAGGGAACTTTAAGACCCCCTCTCTCCTAAAAAACCCATGGTATATGAAAATCCTTCTTAATTCTTTGTTCACAGGTTAAAAATGACTTTTTTTGGCTTGATCCATATAGTATATGACCTACACATGACAACCAATAGGTTATCTAAGTGCTTAGAGGACCTAGGGAGAACATTAGGTCCATTTTATAGCTCAATTTATTCATTTGAATGCATTTAGAGGTGTAATTTTGTCATCAAGTTGAAACCAGGGGTTAAGAAGGGTTTTGGAGGTCCACCATCTTAATAATGGTTCACACAATATGGATATCCAAACCAAAAATTATTAGTATGAACCTTTAGCCCACTAAACCCCTCATATCACATAAAAAACCATGGCTCTCATGCAAAGTGTGTGTAGAGATATGAGCAGAGGAAGGTGTGTCTCGAGCTCCCTTTTAGGTAGTCTGTGTAGTTTACTTTCTTAACATTCATTCATAAAGTTGGGTACTTCAACCCCACTGATTCCTTTATGAATTTTGAGTCAATATAGGTAATTAAATTTAATTAAGATCCCTATGCTTAGGTCCTTTTGTGGTGAAAGGTATGAGTGTTTGAAAGAGTAACTCAATCTATCTACTTAAGAAATGGAGCTTGAGAGAAAGCTAAACCCAAGAATAAACCTTCTTGTTACACTCCTATACCTTAAATTCCTTATATAAGATATAAAACACCTCTATATACCCACACACAATATTGAACTTTCTTGGAGGTTTGTATTTGTCTTTGAAGTGGATATGGGGTCTTGAGACCTAGATGAGCCTTTAGGCCTTGTAGTATCCAGACCAAGTGTTGGAACCTCAACATATTTTAGATACATATATGGATTATATGTTTCCATAAAACCTCCTTAAACCCAACCTCTACTTTGTTCACATGTTCCCATCTACTTAGACCCCTCACTATCCCTACTCTCTCTTGTAGCCTACCTTAATAATCAGTACTTAGTGTATATACCTAAAGCAATTAACATGGAAAATTTAGTACATTTTATTTCCTTATATGGGTATGATCAGGGTTCACCCATCATGTTTAAAATCATGATTATATCCTTAAGGGTCATTTTCTCTAATTTTACCTACTAGGTCTATTTACATAGTCACATATAGGCCTGTGTCTCCTAAGTATGTAACTTGGACTAGACAGTCACCTTAGAATGATATCATCATCATGTGAATCCTTGAGTGTTTTTTATACCTTCTTCTCTTTTAGACTTTACATTCATATATTTTTTGCATTGTCACTCTTTTTAGTTTAGCACCTTCTCATTCTAGGCAACCCTGATTCATTGTATGTGCTCAACTCAATCCAAAATGTACTCTTACATATTTATTTTAATTTGGTGAGATGACATCCATGTTTTGTATTTTATATTATTTTTAATTCTCTCCTTTATGTTTATATAATGTATTATATCCAAGGTAGGATACATACTTAAGACTGTCAACATTACTATAGGTACTGATCCATGTATGTTGATTGACCTAGTGGTTTGTGGAACATGGTCTTTGAGTTAAGATAGTGCCCTCTTAGATAAAATTGAGGTCCCAATGGATCTATTATGTTCCAATCCATATCTAAAATATAGGTATATACATATTCATATCCCTTTAACATACTCAAGCCTCATTTGCATATGATGACTTTGAAGGACTTTAGCATGGTGGGTCTATGCGATTTCCTCTAGGTGGTGATCTACTTTCCCAATAGGATATATAGATACATAGGTCCATTTATTTATGGCACTGATGGTTATCAATAACCTTATAGGGTTTTTATGCCTTTATTCCTCATCTTAGACTTGGGTAAGGGGTGGTGACCTAAGGGTGATGACTGTGGGGTTATATGGAGTTTGAAATTGGAATACAGGGCTTATAATTGAGGTGAAATGACAATGCAAAGGTTGTCAAATGGTAGATGCTATTTGAATGCTTGTTTTGAACTATGAACTCACACCCAAGATGGTCTAAAGTGGACCTAATCATCTTTATGCATATACTTAATAAATCATAACATTTGGATGCCATTGATGAGGCATACATAGTGAAAAATTAAACCTAGGACTTTCAAAAAAACCTTAACTTTTGTGAAATAACCTTAATATCTACTAAACAAAACTGTGAAGGTGTTTGAGGGAAGATTGGTAGTTCTTAGGTTTGAGGGAATATAATAAGGTTTGTTTAGATCAAAATAAGTGGATTTTCATTATGGCAAAATATTCACTTTCTACTTCTATGGCATCCAATAGCCATTATTTTCAAGCACATTATCTTTCCTTGCAATAGAACCTAAACATGTAGGCAATATTATTTTTGAGGCACCTTTTGAGAGATTTTTAGGTCTATAACATTCAAATTGAACCAAGGAGGCATGGATAAGTCCAAGACACCATTGTTGAACCTTAAAACACTGTTCACATTCATATGTATGCATTGAATGATATTTGCCACTAATTGAAACTTTCTTGCATCTTACAAACAATGTTAGCTTATACCTTTATAACTTCTATATGCCCACATGTGTGAAGCAAAGGTTGAGGGTGCCATAAATTGTATTTTTAGGATTTGAGAAACCATGAAAAATCACCAATTTTATCAAATAAACCCAACACTCAATGAAACTATTCTCCTTCTTTTTCCTTGTGTAGATGAAGATGGTGAACAGGTTACTTAGCTTATTAACATTTGTTCATAGATATCAGAAGACTAAACTTGAAACCAATTCCCATGATTGGATGGATCTCAAGTCTAGTTTCTTTGGCCAAGAGCCTAGACCTTCTCTCTCACTCCACTATATGGAATGAGCACAAATCCAAAGTACTCTCCATGTCTGCCAAAGAGCCCAGTGAAGTAAGTGAACTAGTTTTGGGCCTTTTGGGCCCTGAAACACTTTGATTTATTCATCATAGGCCTATGCTAAACTCCCCTTTTAAAACCTTGACTCCATCTGAGAAAATCTATAATGTACAGATTTGTACCACTTTGAAAGCTTTTGAAACTTGCAAATTTCCTATGTTTTCTCATGTTTCAAACCAAAAATCATTATTTTCATGTAAGAGTAGGGAAAATATGGGTAAATTAATTTCTAAAAGTTCATGGTATGACTTGGGGAGTTGAAGAGACATGTTTTCACATGTGTGGGGTCATATAGTCGCAATTAAGTGTGTTGACTTGTGAGATGGGCATCATTAATATATGAAACTCTTTTTCATGGAAATGTGTTATTCATGGGAGTCCTTAATGACATGCTTGATGAATTTATAAGCCTTTTGGGGTCAAAAATCATCATTTAAGGCCAAAAAAATATCTTTTTAAGATAATACATCATGTTTTCCAGTAAAGGATTTAATGGATGGCATTTAAATACTTATTAAAGGGGCATAAAACATGATAAAGACTTCAATTAGGCTCTCATGATCCTAGATAACATCCACAACAAATGATTAATCCATACGTTGCATAGTTTTAGCATACTAGATAGGTTCATGATGATTTATTGGCTACATCATTTAGTTATCTCCACCATGGCACATTTGAGATAGTTGAGACCACTTCAAATCCAATTATGGACCTTCACACATGCTCAAACACTATGGGTACACTTGACACAAGTTGAAATAAGGAGTAGGTATAACCACTATGTGTTTCATGACATGACAAGACCTTGGACCTATTGTACTTGGTATGACAATCAATGACCTTGATTTGGACTATCCTTATCCTTTAAGGACATAAAAAAGACAACCAAAAATGATGATTCTAAGTTATTATGCATGGGTTGACTCCTTTCTGGACATGAGGGATGAAAGTAGTCAATAGTTACCATTCAAGGTCTTACACCTTCTTCTTCAAAAAATCCAACTCAAGGTCCTCCATATTAAAATACCAATCCAAGTACTCCTATTAATGACAAGCCTTATGATATTATGGAAACAAATACAAAATACACTTGCATAAATTTATGTTTTATATATTTTAAATACATCAAATATCCACAAAAACAATTGAATAAACTTCTAAGTTAGTCTAAGGTCCCAAGTGACATTGTGCCTGATAAATTTCAAACACTTATGAGTCATCTAGATCTATGTCAATAATTCACCTTTGATCAAATGGATATGTCATGCTTTGGAAATTTTCATAATAAACCTCTTTACATAGAAGAAATCATTTCTTGGCAAAAAGTTAAAAGAGTCATCATAGAGAATGGTTCACAAGCAAATATTGTAACTTTGAAGCTAGTCAAAGACTTGGGTTACACAACAATAAATCTTCAACCAAATATAATCACTATTAAATCTTATGATAATGAGGAATGGGAATATTAGGGCACAATTAATTTACCTATTATCATTGGGCCTCTAACGCATGATAGTATGTGCCATGTTCTTGATTTTAAACTATCATATAATTTACTTCTTTGGTGGTCATGGATTTATGAAGTAAATGTTGTAGCTTCTATTATCCATAAGTTTATTAAATTTTCCCATTATGGAATATAATTTACCATTCTTGGTGACCTATAACCATACCAATTCTATAAACATTTGGAAGTGTAGTATGAAAGCTACAACTATCGCTTTTGCATATAACTCGTACCCAAAAAAGATAAGGAGATAATTGATCAACCACCTGAGTCTAATTATGTGGATCCAATCACTCTTTCCTCCACATCATATATACTACCTATTGTGATAGCCAATCATTTTACTATTCAAGAAAATCACCTTGGGGAATACAAAATTAATAATGATTTCCATATATCCAAGCTACCTAAGATGCCTAAATCATATGGTAGACCTAAAATGAAATATACTAAAATGAAATAACATAAGAAGGATGATTCTCATCAAAAAATATCTATGGTATTCATCAAAAACACGTCCTAAGAGCAATAAAAAATCAAGGCCAATGATGATTCATGGTTATATAATGATTATTTTCCCACCTACTACCAAAAAATAAAGTATACTATTCCAAACTAGATAATGGATAATAAATCCTATAAGGGAAAAGGCTTGGGTGAAAAACAAAGACTTATTGAGCTATTATTAGTTTCCAAAAATAAATGAACTCAAGGTATTAGATAAAAACTACTTGGGGGTGACCCTTTAGATCTTGAGAGTGATTTTAATTTATCATCTAACATAGATAATTTTGACAATAACGTAGAGTCCTACTATAACATTTATGATGAGTTAGATGACACTAAACTATTTGACCCTAATACCATATGTACCATTAATTCTTTGCTATCTCATTCCCCTCTTTTCCTCCACCATCCATAATTGACTGACTGGGACCAAAAAGACTCTTATATACAATTAGATGACTTTAAAAATGATGAATCAATCTATGAATTCTTGGGCCTCAAAGATCATTTTCCACTTGGTGATCACAAGCAAGGATTTTTTATTGCATTAGACCCTATTACCTATTTTGGAGAGCATGTGAACTTCCTTAGTCACAAACAAAATTAAAAATAAAATCAAACATTGAGGTCCTAAAGTTAATTTTCTTTTGAGGTGCTTTTAGACCAAAGTAAAAGTAAAGAAAAAGATGAGTTCCATGGTGAAAACCTATTTTAGGTGCCATTAGATGGGGAAGTTCACCTTATTTCAAATGAATCCCAGGCCTCCTTCAATCCTATAATTTCATGTTGATCGTGAATCAATTCAAAGGACCAAAAATTATTTAATCAATTAGATCATGATTTCCCACATTCCTTTGCCAAATGGCCTTTACCAAACCTTGGTGTTTTATATTATTCCTGTATGGGTGAAATTGATGATCCAGTCAAGCCACTAGATGAAGATGAAGACCAATGTAGCACATTGATAACTATCCTAGAAGATGGATCCACACTATTTGTGGAGGATACCACCAAATTTAATATTAGAACACTTGTCAATCTTAAATGGATCAAACTTGGAACATCCCTCACTAAAGAGGAATGTGAGATTCTCACTTCCATCCTTACTTAGTTTATTGATATTTTTGCATGGTGTTATTCAAACATGCCTATATTACACCCTAATTTATTTTTACAATACTTTATTATACACCTTAATGCGAAGCTAATTAAATAGAAGCTAAGAAAAATTCACCTTTACATAGTCATTCTTATCAAAAAAGAATTATAAAAAATATTAGAAGAAGGGTGTATATGTCCTATTGATTATTCAAAATGGATATCCAACATAGTACCAATTAAAAAAAATCCACAAGGAATTTCATTATGCACTAATTTATGAGATATCAATAAAACATGCCCAAAAGATGACTTTCCTTTGCGCAACATTGATATGATTGTAGATTAAATGATAGAGTATGAGATACTATATCTTATGGATGGATTCTTTGGATATAACTAGATCAAAATAAAACTTGAAGACTGACACAAGAAAACATTCACCACTCCATGGGTAAAAGTGATGCCATTTGGCATCAATAATTCTAGTGCCACACACCAACATGCCATGACTGTCATTTTCCATGACATTATGCATGATATTATTGAAGACCATGTAGATGATATTTTAGGAAAATATAAGACTAAAGAAGGACATCTAAACATATTATGAAGAACATTTGAATGATTTCATGAATACAAAGTAAGGATTAACCCTAAAAAATGGGCCTTTAGCATTAATTTAGGCAAATTACTAGGTTTCATTATCTATCACAGAGGCATTGAAGTTGATCCATCCAAGGTTTAGAACATTATAAAAATGCCTCCACCTTCTAATCTAAATAAGTTCCATAGCTTGCAAGATAAGATTCAATCTATCAAGTGATTTTTTTCTCAGTTGACAAACATATGCCATCCCTTCACCCATTTTATGAAAAAGGGGACCATTTTCTCATGGAATATTGATTATCAAAAATCCTTTGAATAATTAAAATAATATATAGCTAATCCACCTATTCTATCTCCACCTACATCTAGAAATGCATTGCTTCTATACATCTCAATAACTGAATGTGCCTTGGGGGGACTGTTGGAACAACATAATGATCAAAGGAAATAATGAGTCATATGTTATTTAAGATGCACATTAATATCTATGAGAATTGTAGACACTTAAATTTGGCCACTGATACCTCCAATTAGGCCTTTGACTAATTTCCACCTAAAATTCACAATTTGGCATAAAAACACTAAAACATGCTAAATGATGTGAAAATGACATATTCAAGTGCTGATTTTGGCCAAGGTATCCCTAAATTGGGTAATGCAATTTATGGGCCAACTAACTTTAGTCAGATCATTTCAAGTCAAAATGCCTTTTTTGTACTTGGGTGCTCTGGATTTTTCTTTCCTATCAAATCTTCTGCACAATATGCATGCCTTTATTATTTACTATTGATAGCATCCTAAATGGGATAAATATTCCAATTCATTTGATATGGACTTCCAATTCCAATCCAATCAAATTTTAGACCAATAACAAGACATTTTGATCAATTTGAGTAATTTGTGCACAAAGTGCTTAATCATGCTTAAGAGATAATTAACCCAAATCAAGGCCTAATAAAAAATTCCATGAAAACTTGTTAAAAAATTATTTTTGAAAATGAATATTGAATATATGCATCATCAGGTGACCTCATTTCTTGGGAAGGCATCCCTAGGTCATAAATGCCACAAATATCATGATTCATGCCCTCCATGCCTCTTAATTGCCCCTTCTTCCAATCTCATGATGAGGATAATTACAAACTTAATTCTAAAAATTGAATTAATTATCAACCACACATCTCAATTTTAGGATGGATGGTTTAGGTTGATTCTAGACATTTGTAAAAATCTATAAATAGTAGGCCTTACCACATCATTCAAAAAGACTTGATAATGCAAAGTTATAATGCAAGATTGGTTATAAAAGCTTCATTAAATTAGTGTTACCATGCCAAATTGATTCCAATCCAAGCCAAGCCATAATCCAAAGGTTCCAATGAGAGATGGAGGTATCCAAGCTTCTATTTCTAAGGACTTCATGAGCACAAGCCAATCAAGCCACTACTACAAAGGCATTTGGAGCATCTAAGGAAGGTGAAGGAATTCTTTTTTTGTATTCCTTACTTTATAGTTGTGTTTGTCATTTATTTTTATTAACTAAGCTCTCCCTAATGTCTAGGCGTAGAAATGTTATGATATTAGTGTATTTATTTCATTTTGTTTTCATTTAGAACTAACACCATACTAACCATCCTCTCTTAAGTCAAATTCCTAAATCACATATGACACACTCTGTGCGACTAGATGCATATCACACCTAAAGAAGATCATTTTTTAACTCTAAAATATTTATTTGGACCCCTAAAAATCTTACAAATTGATTTTTTAACTTTATTTTACCATTTTTGGTTTCCACGGTTTTACACAGTAACTAATTTTGGTAAGACCGACATTGGTTACATTGCTTAACTAACATCAGTTAGATTTTAGTTAGGTAAGGTAACCATTTTCAGTTGTATATAACTGATGTTGGTCATTATGTTTTTCCAAAAACATAGACCCAAGAGCTATTTTTCCAAAGTTTATTGTTTCAAACCAAAAAGAGCTTCAAAGCTAAAGGACATACTAACATTTTTGCTGAAGGACCAAGGTTGACATTTGCTCAAAACATGTTTAAATCATCTTTGCATGCTTAAAAATCAATTAGGAACCTTGTTTTAGGTGTTTAATAAAGAATTTAGATGTTTTTTTGAATGTTTTCAAAGTTTGTAACTAAGACCAAGGGGTCAAATGAACACCATCAAATATTTCATTTGGGCTTAAAATTGAACACACTTGTCAATTTTTGTTTGAAATAGTTGTTTAATAAAAATTTTGTTTGGCAAAAAGAGGAATGTTGCCTGTATGCTCTTCCATTTATCCCCTATAGGGAACCCTTAGAATCAAAATCACCATTCCTATTACAAGTATCCTATTTCAAGGCTTAGAAATAATGTTGTCTAAAACACTCCCCAAAAACTCATCAAAGTTTGGATGATCTTGAAAATGACCCTAAAGTCTTTCTATTTCATGCTTTCTTTATTTTTATACAAACTTGGTTTGTGAGGGGGAATTCATCACCTCTCATAAGTTATTTAGGGAAGCTTTGACCTGAGATTTCATCTCTCGATGTTGACTTCATTTGGCTCTTTTGGAGTTGCATATGGGATGTAGTGGCACTTTGGACATCGCACTACACTAAGTGAACAACAGGATGTAGTGGTTGAAAAAGGACTAGACCTTTTTCTAACAAGCCAAGTGATATGTACCCAAAATCTATGCTTTTATTTTATATTTTTTAGCATGAAAGTCATTGTGTAATTTATTCCCCTAGATCATTATAAAACTTGTTAGATCTTAAACAAATCTCCACATACCATGGAAGTATTATTGGTGCAAGGTATGCCTCAAGGTATATGTCATAGTACGATCATTTGAGAGAAGGGGGGTGTAAAAACCCTACTATCTAATGTGTATTTACTTTTGGATGGACACTTAAAATCCTCTCAAATGATGTATATTGATAGATTATAACAATACCAAACAACCTTGTCAGTTTAGGATTTAAGAGTTGTTAATTAGTTGGTCTTGTCCTAGATTAAAGTCTTATTTGGATTTAAAACCTGGTGTAAACAAATAATCCAAACCAAACACATAGTCCAAATTTTCCTTTGAACAAAGAGGCATTATTTTGCGTGTGTGAGATCAATAATTTGCCTTGTTTAATGTTCATCAAAATCTTAGAGAGTCATATCATCCACTTTGGCATAGTTATGATTCCCAATTGAGTCTAGACCTTTACCAAAGTTTTTTAAGTCCTTCAATTATAATCTAAATTTATAACTTTACCTTTATAAGTTCATAGGGTTGATGTGTTAAGTGGGTTCACCATTTTCACTAAACTTGAGGGAACTTAGGTTTAATTTCCAATTTGGGTTAAAAGTCATTTAAGACTCATAATCATTATCATCACTTGATAGACTTAAGCTATTTTGTGCTAAACACTTACACTTTGAGTCTATGCACCATAACATTTTAAATCAAGAAAATTAGTGTTATGCCATCAAAATTATACAAAAAATGTCTTTGCCTTAAAGAGTTTTTGAAAAAAACCTTTTTTGTCACACCTTTTGGGTAGTATAGCATCATTATTCTACCTAAAACATTTTGAATATTATTTCATAGACACTCTTACATAGAATTCCAAATTTTCTCCTACATTTTTAGACCAATCCAAGTGCACTTTTGTGATATTTTGTCTAAAATAGTTATACTGTTCACTTTTGTCTAGCTTGTTTGTCAAAAGAACCAAGTTTTATATCATTTTTGTGAGAAAATAAACTATCTCTAAAAGTGCCTTTTATTTCATACCTTATACTTAGTTGATCACGTTCTTTTCCAAGAATCAAATGCCTAGTGTTTGTTAGAAGTGTTTCAAATTTGTTAGATGAAAACTTTCATCTATTTTAGAGACTAGCTTTTGACGCCGTTTGGCTAAGAATCCTAGTACATGCCTTGTTTAAGCTTAGCTTTTGATGCCGCATTTGGACAAAAGACCTAACAACTTTCAAATTCTTAGATTAGATTGATTTGAAACACTTCAACCTTAGAGTTTGGCATTTTGATTTTATGTCCATTTACTTGCTTATCTTTGTGTGCATAGTGAAACGTTAGATACGTCACGTTATCTTATTTCCTCACAAAACTTTGCATAAACCTTTTTATCCTTTTAATGAATCTAGACCAAGTTGGAAAATCATCCATTTTAGACATTATCCTTTTTATTGTTTATATAACTCTTTGATGTTTTATTGTAAAGCATTGACTATGGATCCTAACATGTATTCTTACACTCATAGTAGACTTATATACAATCTAGGGATTAGTAATGTGGTTATGTAGGAAGAAATGGTGCAATACCCCTATGCAAATAATATTGCTTATGAGATGGATTCTTATCCCTCTTATAATACTCAATCAATGGCATAAAAACAAGATCCATTTTCTAACTATCTGGTTAAGACACCACCTTATTTAGAACAAGACCAAGAGTAAATTGTACAATACCTAGCTACAATACCTACAATAGATGAGCCAGTACTTTAACAATCATATTCTACTAATAGGGCTTCCACGTATGATCCATTTTTGTTTGAGGGACATTTGTTAGAGAATAAAGATGAGATTTTGGTTAGAGCCATAGAGCTAGGGGCCAAGTTTCCAGTAGAATTCCCCCATAAAAATTTACTAAGTCTAGTAAGAGTGCCCCACAATATCATTTACGATCAATAGGCTTCTTCTAGCAATCCTATGGCTCTATTCCAAACAATGTACCAAGATCCTAATAGATCTAATCAAGGTAAGAACATCATGGAAGATCACTTTAATCAAATTCAAATAGCATATCAAACCTACATGAATCTAGCACATGATTTTAATTAGATGAACATGGTAATTAAGCCTCTTATTGACCTAATTCCTTCAATAGGAGTGTTGATAGAGTTAACTAGATAAGAAAATCTTAATTTTAACCCATTCATACAAACCAATTTGATAGATAGATGGATGGATATGCCCATTATTAAAGAAGTGTCTTCGATCTATACATAGAATAGTGAGCCAAATATAATAGACAATGTGCAAACAACTCCCAGTCTCGATCAAAGTGGTACTAACACATAAATAATTAGCCAAAAACATGTTCTTGTAGTTAATCCTATGAATATGTCATCATACCAAGGAGTATGATTTTATACACCTCAACCTCAACTGGTTGCTTCCTCAAGTGTATAATCTATGGGATTAGGTAATCAAACAATGGCTAACATCATGCCTCAATAATAGAATGTGACAAACCCTACTCTTCATAAATATGTAATGAGTATTATTCCATAATAATAGGTACAATCTATTGTATCAATGCAATAGAGAACAAACACATTTCCACCTAAATTAGGGGCAACTAATATTCCACCTCACCAGGTAATGATGAACATACCTCTTTAGTCACAGACTAATATGCCAATCCAAAACCAAGCAGTGACTAGTCAACAATGTGTAAATATTGGTTAATGATAGATGCCAAATCTACAACCTAATTTCACTTCCTTATAGGGATTCATTTAAGAATGAGGTCCCCATATTTCTCAGGTACCTACTAGACAAATTTTGGTTCAAAATATACCACAAATCCAGAGATAGGGTCTTGGTCCACAATTTCCCACTCAAAAACAAGATTTTATTAGTCGATAACATGTCCCTTTTCAACAACAATGGGCATAGAATATTTATATCCCTCCATCCCAACCAAAAAATCCTCCAATTCAAACCTTTATCACCAACCCAAACTAGACTATCATGTAACCAATTATGTAATTCTAAGTACATCCTAATTCACATATGCATATTCTTGGTCCATTCCCTAAACAAACTAATATACCCCAACAAGTATCTCCATCATACCCTAGTTAAAGTGTCCCACTTGTAACCTCCCAAACCAATATTCTCCCTCAAACCAATATTTCTTCTAGTTTCCTATCCCAAGAATTACAATAGATGAAGGATGCAATTGATACCATTCAAGATGGTAAGCAGACTAAAAAGTTCAAATTGGATGACATATGTTCCTATCCATTCAACATGGAATAATTATATATACCATTTCCTCCAAGATATGAACCACCAAAATTTGATAAATATAAAGGAAAAGGTGACCCTAAGGCTCATTAGACCAAATTATTTGTTTCATGTCAACTAATGGCATATAGCGACATATACCGTTTGTTGTTATTTCCAAGGAGCTTGGTTGGACAAGCCTTGGAGTGGTTTTTGAAGTTACCCAAAAATTTAGTAACTAATTTTGATTATCTTTTTTATAAGTTTGTATAACACTTTTATTATAATCTTGAGCATGAGATTTCATTAGTGGACTTAACACAAGCAAAGCAAAAAGCTGTTGAGAGTTTTGCAACTTATTTACAATGATGGAGAGCCCTTGCAAGCCATTTCACCCATAGTTTACTAGATAAACAATTATCTACTGTGTTTACCAAAAAATTGCATAGTGAGATAGCTTACCATCTAAAACTAAAATATGTACATACATTTAAGGAAATCATTGATAAAGGTTTGTTGATCGAGCAGACACTCATCAATAAAGGAGTCATCAAGCTTAATTCAACAAATCAAAATCAAGGTACTAATTATGGAAATGACCAATGTCAACATCCTATTAAAACACCAACATCACAACCAACATAGGCCAATAACCAAGAAAGACCAAAGCAATTCAACCACCATAGGAATGTTGTGGGAAATAGAGTAACCAAATCCCATCATGTCAAAATAGTGCAAACATCATCTGCACCACTTTTTTAGCTTAATCCTACCTAGAAACCTCTCCAACTAATACCTAAAGTGCAATAACCAAGACCTGCATAAAAAATACAACAACCTTTACCATTGCAAACCCCTATTCCTTATTGCCACTAATCTAATTAGTTAGCCTATACCAAAGCATTATCTATAAGGCATTCCTTATCCTGATTGGTACCATGAAAATGAATTCTATGACTATCATCAAATCAACGGGCATAGTCTATGAAGATGTGTCCAAATCAAAAATTTAATTGAGATTATGCTAGAGAATAGAGAGATAACATTGGATAATGGTGCTTCCACTTTCAATAAAACTCTTGGGATCTATCAAAACCCCTTTCCCAAACATAACAATCAACAACAATAGAATAATCAATAGCAACAACAATGGTTAGTGCAGTAGCAAAATTAGTATCAAAACCCATAATGATAGAATAATGAACAAAACTAAGGTTAGAATGGTAATAGCCAACAAACCTACCATGTAATTCCACATGACCACAAGAGGGTTGTAGGTCAAATTATAAGGGATAGTGTTAATACCATCTCCATTAATCCTAGACTAAGCACTAATTAGCCTAGACCATTGCTAAACAAAAACATTCAACCAAATTACATGGATAATCTTTGTTTGACCTAGGGGTGCATATAGGTAAACCAACAAACTATGAATTTTTCTTTTGGACCTTATATCGATAACTCATTCTTGTCAAATGACCACATGCAAGTGCATAGGCAACCAAGACTTATTTTGTCTAGTCCCACACCATTTCCAACATGAGTTAGCAATAATAGTCTAGTATTTAATACTAATTTTATAATCACTACTCAGAGGTTAAAGATTACTATCCTAGGCCCATAACCATCCACCACTTTGCCTATCATCCAACCAACTATTCAGCCTTAGAATAAACCATTCACTACTGACCAAGACAAGAAGTTTGATATTTTAGAATAATTACAGAAGACACTAACAAAAATTTCTATTTTAGATTTGATATAAACATCAATAATCCATAAAAACATCTTGAATGAGTTTTTGACCCAATCCACTATTGTTGGTGACATATCCCCTGATAAATTTCAAGCTTTGGTTAGACACCTAGCTCTAGTCCAACAAGTCACTTTCAACCAAAGAAATATGTCTTCTCTTGGCCCACTACATAATAATCCATTATACATAAAGGTTTATATAAGATGTCATAAAGTGAAATGTGTCCTTATAGATAATGGATCTAGCCTCAACATAGTGTCTCTAAAGCTTATCAAGCTTCTTGGGTACATAATAGTAGATCTCCAGCCAGAAATAATAACCATCAAAGCTTATGATAATCAAAAAAGAGAATCACAAGGCACCATTAGTTTGTTAGTTATCATTAGGCCTTTGACCCATGATACATTTGACCATGTGCTTGATCTTGAGTTATCATACAATATGCTTCTAGGCAGGCCTTGGTTACATGGGATTCATGCAGTCCTGTCAATGCTACACCAATGTATCAAGTTTTCCCACTCAGGGATAGAAGTGAATATTCTAGGAGATTTACATCCATATGAACATTACAAGCATCTTGAGGTTAATTTTAAAATCTATAATTATCAGTATGACATGAATCTAAGTTCCAAGTAGGAGAAAGGAAAGGCCATATTTATTGATCCTTCATCAGATAATTACATAGATCCTAATACCTTGGATTTACTTTCCTACATACCACCTCCTGAAGCTTTTAATCATTTCATCGTTTTAGATAATGGATTAGGAGAGTATATGCACTGGCAATAAAAGAACAAAGATAAGGGACCTATCACAATTGTACCAACATCTAGCTTAGGACCTAAACCTCTTGAAGGTGATGAATTATGATTATATAATGATAACCAAGCTGATTACTATAAAAATGCCAAGTATCTTACTCCCAATAAGATCATGAAGCATCACAATTATGAAGTAAGAGACCTCAGACCAAATCAATAAGGAACCATCAAGCCAATGTCTATGAATAAGTATGAAAGACCTTATGGACTTAGATTTAAACTACCTGGGGGTGACCCCACTATCTCATTCAAACTCCATCACCAACAACTAGTGATGATGATGTCAATAGCAAAGCAGAGTCTGATCATAGCCTCACCTTTGATAAACTAGCTAAAACCAACCTATTTGATATCAATGCCATTTGTACCCTTACCTTGGCCATTCATCACAACCATTTACCATTATATTATCCCTAACTAAAAGATTGGGACCAATAAGAATCTAGTCTAATGATTGATGAGATCTAGAATGATGAGGTATTTTGTGATTTCTTAGGCCTTAGAGATAATGTTCTGTTAGGAGATCACATATCAAGATTGTCAATCACATTAGATCCTGTAGCCTATTTTCGAGAGTGAGTGAACACCCTTAGCCAAACACAAATAAGTAAAATATTGAGGTCTTAAAGTGAAAACCTCTTTGAGGCAATTTTTGACTAGGGAAAAAGTAAAAATAGAGGCCAGTCTAGTGGTGAAAACCTATTTTAGGCACCATTAGATGGGGGTGTTCATTCTTCAAATTTAGACCAGGAGACCACCAATGATGAACTTGCTTGTGGATTTGAGTTTAGCTTTGAGCAACAAGTATTTTATCAAATTATTCAAGAATTTCCAACTATTTTTATCACATGACTAGATCTCCCATTAAGGGACTCAAATTCATCATGCCTAGGAGAAGTTGAAGATCAATCCTAATGGAGGACCTTGACATAATTCAATAGTTCAAGTCATTACCTACTTTCCTAGAAGATGGTTTGACCCTTCTAGTCAAAGATACAATAGAGGTAAATATCGAGACTCTCTTAGACCTGAAATGGATAAAATTAGGGGTATCCCTCACTAAGGAGGAACATGACATCTTTTTATCTCTATTGAGAGAATTTGTAGATATCTTTACATGGTCCTATTTTGACATGCCCAGTTTAGACCCCTCCTTGGTTCTGCACCACCTTATTTTTAATCTTGATGCCAAACTGGTGAAATAAAATCTATGTAAGATGCATCCTCACATTGTTATATTGGTAAATAAAGATTTTGAAAAACTCTTATAAGTAGATGTATCTGATATATTGACTACTCAGAATGGATCTCTAATGTGGTATCTATTACCAAAAAGCCTGAAGGGATTAGAATTTGTAATAATTTTTGAGACAACAACAAATCTTGTCTTAAATATGATTTTCCCTTGCCTAATATTGACATGATCATCAACTCCATAGTAGGTTATGCAATGCTTTCACTCATGGATGGATTTTCAAGATACAACTAGATCAAAATGACACCAAAAGACCAACATAAAATAGTGTTCACCACTCCATGGAGAACATTTTTTTATTAGGTAATGAAATTTGGCCTTAAAAATGCTAGAGCTACATGTCAAATGGCCATGACTATCATATTCCATGATATGATGCATGATATTGTTGAAGACTATATTGATGTCATATTAAAAAAATCCAAAACTAGGGCCAACCATCTAATAGTGTTGCATAAGATATTTGAAAGATTATGGGAGTACAAAGTTAGAATCAATCTAAAGAAATGTATGTTTGGTATAAATTTAGGAAAAATAATTGGCTTTATCATGTCTCATATAGGTATTGAAGTCAATCTGGCTAAAGTCCATGTTATAACTGAGATACCACCACCAACCAATTTAAATCAACTCCATAGTTTTTAGGGTAAGATCCAATCAATATAATGCTTCATCTTTCAATTAGTAGACAAGTGACATCTATTTACACACCTTTTCAATAACTCAAATGCCAAATGCCTTTTCACTAGGATGATTACTGCCAAATGCCTTTTCAATAACTCAAAGACTCTTGTTAATCTACCTGTTCTATTACCTTATATGCTAGGCAAGCCATTCTTATTATACCTATCAACTATTGACCATGATCTAGGGGCACTCTTAGTTCAACATGATGATAATGAAAAAGAGCATGTTGTGTACTACCTAAGCTATACCTTGGTTACATATGAATAAAACTATGCACCTATTGAAAAAACTTATCTGGCCATGGTCTTCACAGCTCAGAAACTATGCCATTACATGTTGAACAATAAGACCATGGTTATTTCAAAGGTAGATATGATCAAGTATCTACTATCTAAAACAACTTTGCAAGGTAGAATGGCTAAATAGATCATGCTTCTTAGTGATTTTGACATAGATTATGTCAATCAAAAGGCAATCAAAGCATGAGTTCTTGTAGATCAACTTGTTGAAGTACCTCTCATAGATGCACAATCACTCACATTTCAATTCCCTGATGAATCCATAATGATCATCATTGACACACCCCTTGAGGAGCATCCCTTTAAGCTATATTTTGATGTTTCATTTACTGCACATAGATCAGGGGCAGTCCTATTGTTTATTATACCATAGGGGAATCTAATCCCTAAATCATTCAGAATTAGCTTTCTTTGTACAAACAACATGGCCAAGTATGAAGCACTTATTGTAAGACTTTGACAAGTAGTGAATTGGAGTATATCTTATCTCCAAGTTTATGGTGATTCTTAGTTAATCATCAATCAGGTCATAGATCATTTTTAGACCAAAGACGACAAGTTGGTTCCATATAAAGCCATGGTTGACACTCTTAAGTAATAAATTACCAATATTCAATTTAAGAACATACTAAGGGATAGTAACAAAATTTTAGATGCCATGACTACTATTGGTTCTCTGATTTGACAAATAGATAAAGCTAGAGAGTATCAATTCCTCATTGGGAATTTGTCAACACCAGCTCATAAACCTTCAACCATTGCCATGATTTGTGATATTATTGGTCCTAATTATATCTAGTACTTAGACCTTTACAACTACCTTCATGACCAATTTATACCACTTAACCTATCTCAAAAATAAACCAAATCCTTCATTCATCATTTCACTAATTATACTTTACTTGGAACCACCCTTTATCATCATAGTTTCAATGAAACTCTACTTCATTGTTTAACTTCGATAGAGTCTACACTAGTGTTAAGAAAAGTTCACAAAGGAGTATGTGGATCTCATTCTAATGGGGTAGTCTTGTCCAAAAATATCTTGCATGCTAGTTATTATTGGCCCATAGTGGATGTAAATGCCATTGTATATGTAAAAAATTGTGACAAATGTTAATGGCATGCTAATCTGATTCATGCCCCAAAAAAAACTTTAAAACTGATGTTGACACCATGGCCATTTTATATATGTGTAATTGACCTCATTCAGAAGATCAAGCCCACTTCATTTGATGGCTATAAACATATCCTTACCACATCTAAATATTTCACTAAGTGGGTTGAAGCTATACCCCTCACATGACTAGAAAGTGAATTTCCAAATTTATCTTCAACCATCTCATTTGCCACTATGATATCCCTTTTGACATTATATCTGGTAATGGAGGATCATTAAAGAACATGGATGTTGACTAGTTATGTGTTGAATACAACATCACATAATTTTTTTTACAACATATTACCCTTAAGGTAATGGCCAAGCTAAGGCATCCAACAAAACCATTGTTAACATTCTCAAAAAAATTGTCAATGATGTCAATCATGATTGGCACTTGTAGATATTCCCTAACCTTTAAGCATACCATACCAATCATTTTACCCCCATAGGATCCACTCCATCCTCACTTGTTTATGGTATTGAATCCATCCTTCCCATTGAGGTTGAATTTCCTTCACTACGCATCTCTTTCAAGCATGTCCTAGATGATCATGACTATCATGTTGTCCACCTACAAGAACTAGACCTAATTGATGATAAACACATAACTACACTCAAAAATATTCAAGCATATTAGAACATACTCAAAGTCCATTATAATCGGCATATTAAGTATATAACATTTGAACTTGGTGATCTTGTTCTTAAAAAAAACCAAAAGAATATAATGGCTAAGAAGAAGCATAAAGGAATATTCAAACCAAACTAGATAGGGCCTTTCATCATTACCATATATTATGGATCAAGAGCATACAAGCTTGCCACACCATATGGAGATGAAATTATAGAGCTGATGAATATTATTCATCTCAAGCAATAATATGCTTGAGCATTGAGGTGTAATATCTGTAAGGACCATTTTAGTTATGCAATTTTATCACTATTCCTCTTTGTACAAATACCATCCTTATCCATCCTCTTCGTCGTATCCACTTCTCACTTATGTTCTATAAACCCAGTATGTTCTAAAGCCTAGCCCATTTGACCTTGGTTTTTACCATTCATTACATAGTTTTAGCATCAAGGTATCTAATTAGTTTCATTGGTTGGTTCAATTACTTCAAATAGAGATTATATTTTAGGATAGTGTGACAGAAGTTTTGGTATTTGCATCCTTAGTTTGTTATTCCTTTCTTACCATCAGTCTTGCTACTAATTATAACCACCTTTGGGAAAATTAGTAACATTGATCTATGTCATTGTATCCTAGTTATAACTTCATATGGGCAAACTTGGGGTAACATTAAGCATTGATGTACTAACTTGCCACTTCTTACATCATACTATGCCTTTTCACCACCTGTGCCTATTTTTTTTGAATTGACTACTACACTAGTCAAATTCTTCCACTATAAGGGTAGAACTACAGTGAATTGAAGTCTTACTTTAAAACTATGTAAGCAATATTTGATATTTGTTGAGGTCAGCTTAATCACCCTAAGCCACACTCTCACCATTTTATGAGCAAACTAAGCCAGTGCTCTCTCCATTTTATGAGCAACCTAAGCCACACTCTCATTGTTTTATGAGCTTGAACCATTTAGTGTCTCATCATTTTTTATTGAGTTGAGATACTCCAAAATAATTCCAAAAACATTTGTAAAATCATTATAAAAAAACAAAACCATTGACCACTTCTTTACCTTAAGGATTCTGAGAACCCTTACTAAGCACAAAAAAATCACTTGTCATTTAGTTTCCCCATTTTTTTGGCCTTTTCTCTCATATACTTGCCATTTTGCAAGACCATTCCTATTCTTCTATCACATTCACTCTGTTTGTTTTCACCAGTTATCAATTTCTTCCTATTCCCTGAGAGAACTACATTTGGCCTAAATTTTTTATTGGATATTACATCTATGAAACTATGTAGACATCATCCACTTGCCTAGTGCATATAGAGACAGCTTGGCCACCCCCTTCCTTTTCTTCTATTCCCCCATTTTGTTTGTTTGCTAAGTTGTCACCTATTTTTTAGGGGGTAATGTTCATATGGCTTTTATTGAATGTTTCTTTATTTGCTTATTCTTTTTGTTTGTTTATCTATTTATTTTCTTTCAGCATTGTTGCCTTGATTTATTTTATGTGTGTTCATTGGGTGATTCTTCACCCACACTTATACTTAAATCCATCCATATTCATATGTTTACATTTTCATGATGTTTTCTATCATTAGTGCATTGTTTTCTATTGAGTATTGGATTATGGGAGTCAGTCCTTATGCATATTTTGGCTAAGTCCTCATGATGTTATACCATGATGTATATTGACATTTGATATAACAAACCTCAGATTCAAGAAGTCTATTCAACAATGGTGACATCTCTTTAGCACTAACAACCTAATTCAATCCCAATAATATCTTAAATAGAGTAATTAAACATGAAAGGATTTAAATCTTTATTAGTTTGGATGAGCATCTCCCTACTAGTAGGTTGTTCCAATTCATCATTACCCTCTATGTTAAGTTATCATCCTCCTCGACCAAGTTTAACATGTTTTCCATAATCAGGGTCTAATGATTATAACCACCTATGGAAAAAACATTGCACACCATCTCACTTGCATTTCTCAATGATTATAACCACCTTTGGGAAAATCATTGTGTTGTCACCACTTTACTTTTTCTATCTATACAAGGGCATATTATTATCTTGTTTGTCTATCCTAATTGGGGCAGCTCCATCTTCAATGATTATAACTACCTTTGGGAAAATCATTGCGTTATCATACCATGGTGAGCTCCATCTTCTCAATGATTATAACTACCTTTGGGAAAATCATTGTGTTATCATACCACATTGTTACTATCAGGGTACAATGTTTATAACTACCTTTGGGCAAACCATTATGCACCATCTCACTTGTATTCTTAGTGATTTTGACTACTTTTTCAATATCATTGTGTTTTCATCCCATCATCTTTCATTTCTTTGGTTCCTTCATTTCACTTCTTTCTTTTTGAGGGACCATTTACCGACCTACTTGTGCCAACTGTTCCCTTAAGGGCACATCATATGGTTAGTTTATCATCATTTTAGTTGTAGGCATATAAGACCTTTTCATTATGAGAAGACATTTCTTTGATTATAGCTTGAAATGCCTTCTCAAATAGGGGAAAACTATAGACACCTAAATTTGGCCATCAATAACCTCCAATCAGGGCTTTGACCAATTTCCACCTAAAATGCATAATTTGGCCTAAAAACACTAAAACATGCTAAATGATGTGAAACTGACATATTTAAGTGCCAATTTTGGATAGGGTACCTTAAATAGGGTAATTAAATTTATGGGCCAACTAACTTTGATCAAATCATTTCAAGTCAAAATGCCAATTTTATACCTGGGTGCTCTGGATTGCTCTTTCCTATCAAATCTTCTGCACAAAATGCATGCCTTTGCTATTTTTTGTTGATAACATCCTAAATGGTATAATGATTCCAACACATCTAACATGGACTTCTAATTCCAATTCAGTCAAATTTTGGACTAATAACAAGACATTCTGATCAATTTGAGTAATTTGTACACAAAGTGCTTAATCATGCTTAAAAGATAATTAACCCAAATCAAGGCCTAATAAAAAATTCCATGAAAACTTTTTGAAAAATTATTTTTGAAAATGAATATTTAATATTTGTATCATTAGGTGACCTCATTTCTTGGGAAGGTATCCCTAGGCCATAAATGTCACAAATATTAGGATTCATGCCCTCCATGCCTCATCAATGCTTTCCATGATGCCCTCCATGCCTCTTACTTGCCCCTTCTTCCAATGTCATGATGACGATAATTACAAAATTAATTCTAAAAAATGAATTAATCCTCAACCACACATCTCAATCTCATGATGGATGGTTCAAGTTGATTCTAGACATTTGTAAAAATATATAAATAGGAGGCCTTACCACATCATTCAAAAAGACTTGATAATGCAAAGTTATAATGCAATATTGGTTTTAAAATCTTCATGAAATAAGTGTTACCATGACAAATTGATTCCAAGCCAATCCAAGCCACAAGCCAAAGGTTCCAAGGAGAGATGGAGGTAGCCAAGATTTTATTGCCAAGGATTTTATGAGCACAAGCTGAGCAAGCCACTACTACAAAGGTATTTGGAGCATCCAAGGAAGGTGAAGGAATTATTGTATTTTATTCCTTACTTTTTAGTTGTGTTTTTCATCTTTTTGGTTAACTAAGCTCTCCCTAGTGTTTAGGCCTAGAGATGTTATGTTATTAATGTGTTTATTTCATTTTGTTTTCATTTTAGAACTAACACCATACTAACCATCCTCTCTTGAGTCAAATTCATAGATCACAAGCATAATTAAAACTTAGTTGAAAAGACCTATTTAGCCATGGTGTTTATAACCCAAAATTTATGATATTATATGCTTAACAACAAAACCATTATCATTGCCAAAGTGAACCCACTTAAGTAACTACTTCCCAAGGTAGATTTAACTAGTCATATGGCCAAGTGGTTCATGTTATTAAGTGAATTTGAGATTGAATATGGACATCAAAAGGCCATTAATGGGTAGGAACTTGTAGATCAGCTTACCAAAGCACCCTTGTCAGATATCAAACTACTTATTTTCAATTTTTTTGATGAGTCAATCATGACCCTAGATGAAATTTATTTTAAGCCTCAACATTAGACCCTTTATTTTTATGGTTCTTACACTTCTCATGGATCATGATCTAGTATTATATTCAAAACAATGTAAGGGGATCTCATTCCTGAATAATTTCACATTGGTTTTTCTTATATTAATAATATAGCAGAGTATGAAGCACTTGACATAGGGATTCATCTAATAGTATAATGTAATATCAAGAAATTACATGTTTATAGATATTCTCAATTAATTATCAACTAGGTGACAAAGTAATACTAGACCAAAGATGACAAGCTAATTCCTTACAAAAATATTGTGGACCATCTTAATAAATATTTAAACACATCTATTTTTAATAGATTCCAAGAGTTATCAACATAACTAATAATGTAATGGCAACCATTGGTTCACTAATAATAATTTTAGATCATGCTAGAGATTACCAATTTATTATATAACATCTCTTAAGTCCATCTCATGAATCTTCCATATATTAAATGGTAAATGACATTGTTGGTCCTACCTCACTTTGGTACTCTAATTTATATGCCTAAATTCATGATAATATTCTCCCTTCCAACCTTTCTTGTATTAAATAAAAATCTTTCATTCATACCAATTCTCATTATACCATTATTACTACCACATTTTATCATAGAGGATATGATGGAACTCTATTTCACTTCCTACCTTTGGTAGAGTCTAGATTAACACTTAAAGAATTAAACTAAGGGATTTGTGGGGTCTACATCAATGAAGTGTTCCTTTCCAATAAACTCTTATGTATAGGGTATTACTGGCCCACTATGGATCCCAATGCATGTGCACATGTAAAATAATGTGTGGCTTGTCAAAAACATGCCAATCTCATTCATATTATAGCTCAGCGACTTTAGTGGATCACTACACCATAGCCATTTTCCACATGGTGACTCGGTATTGTAGGTAAAGTCAATAGTTCTTTATTAGACCAACATAAATATATCCTTACTACAACTAAATATTTTAAAAATTGGGTTGAAGCCATTCTACTCACTTACATAATGGGAAGTATATTTCAAAATTCATCCTCAACCATCTCATTTGTCACTTAAACATTCCCTCTAACCTCATTTCTAATAATGGTAACTCTTTTAAAAATAAAAATGTCAAAGCCCTCTATGCCAAGTAATAGATCAAGCATCACATTTCCACTACCTATTTACATCAAAGTAATGGCAAGCCAAAAAATCTATTAAAATCTTGATCCATAGTCTTAAAAATACTATTAATGATTTTGGATGTGATTTAATTTATAATTATTTCCCATCATATAGGCTTACCGTACCAATGCTCAAACCTTAATAAGGGACACTCTATACTCCCTTATTTGTGTCACATAAGTTATTCTCCTTATCAATATTGAGTTACCTTATTTTCACATTTCATCACAAAATATCATTAATGATAAGGAATACAAAGTCTCATAGCTTCAAGAATTAGAACTACTTGATGAAAAATGGGTAGTTGCTTTGATAAATCTTTAGGCCTATCAGAATAGGTTGTATCGTAGCTATAACAAGCATATCAAGCACAAAGATTTTGAACTTGGTCACCTAGTACTAAATTAAAATCAAAAGAATACAATTGTTAGCTATGAAAATAAGGACAAATTTAAGCTTGATTGGTTGGACCCATTCATCATCATAACAAATTATGGATATGGAGCATATAGATTGGCTACACTAGATGGTGAAGAGTTGGATGATCCCATGAAAATTATGCATCTAAATTATTTATACACTTTATTTTCATAAATATTGTCTATGAGGACCCCTTCTTGGTGGCATGACCTTAAATTACTTTCCCTCCACTATGTTTCTCATTGAGTCAATCTATTTTGATCTTATTCCTTCATCCTATTACTAATCTTGATCTTGATTTTGGTTTATCAGTACAATAGATTGTTAAAAATTCTAGAATTCAAATAAAGTTTCAATCAAATTGTTCATATTTGAAGACCATTAGCACATCCATAATAGATAGTATCTTAGAGTAGCTTACACATGATTTTTCTAAATGATGGTATTTAAAATGCATCTTTTAGCTCTTTTTAAAACTTATACCATTTGTTATGGTCATATGTCATTCTTATTTTCAACCTTATTGTTGATTCATAGTAACTTCCACTAGGGTTAAACTACATTGACCCAAGGTCCATTTAGACTATGTAGGCAATGCTCAATTTTTTAGGTCAGCTCAGTCACTTCCTTTCCCATATTGTTTCTATTTTACAAGAAACTTAAACCATGTTTTAATTATTTTTTAAGTAATCTATGCCACACTCTCATCATTTTTTGAGTTAAAACATTCTACACCTTATAATTTTCCATTGAGTTGAGATACCAAAAACCTGAAAACATTCAAAATAGTCAAAAAATCATAAAATTTTAAAAATCCCCAAAAAACCTAAAAACATTCAAAATAATTTAAAAATTTGAAAATCCCAAAAAATAACCTAAAAATAATTTTTTTATAAAAAGGGCTTAAAATCTCTATGAGAGACATTAAGCCTTAAAATTTATGATTACTTTGTCATCCTATCACCAATGGCCTTTGGTTCTATTCTAGATGGCATGGTTTATCGTATTTGTCAAGTAGAAACCCCTTATCCAACCATGATCATTTCCATTTACCATTTCCATTCCTAATATTTTTCACTCCCACTTCTAGGAGAACTACATTAGCTTGAGGTCCACATAAACTATGTAGGCAACACTTGAATACATGGGGCATCTTGATTCAGCTCGATCAATCTCATTATCATTCCATTTTTATCTATTTATTTAAATGTTCTCACCATTTTGTGAGTATCCCTTTTCTTATTTTTCTTATATAAATAAGATTTATCATGTATCATCATTTTTATTCTTTCTCATATCCCTAGGAGAACTACATTTGGCTTGAATTCCATGAGACTATGTAGGTAATGTCCACTTAAATGGGGTATTTGGCGTCAGTTCGATCAACCCTTCCTTTTTATTCTTTCCCCCCTTTTTTGTCTAGGTTTTCATCTTATCCTTCCAGTTTTCATCTAGTGATTAGGGAAAAAATACCCAAGAGTAATGCCTAACTTTCACACATACACTAATGATTTACTAATTCCATATTTTGTGGTGTGTTTTTGTGTTTATCAATCATGATTATGTTTGATTTTCTTGGTGTGTTTCTTTACTCAAGCAACATGATATTTTCTGTTACTTTACTTTTTAGTTTGTGTTTGATTGCTTATTTGCATGTTTGTTCATTTACCCTTTCTATTTTCATCTCAACTCAGTCAAGTATGCTAGCAAGGTCATCATCATGGTGTTTCTTATTGCATAGTTAAATTGGAGTCCATCCATTGGAATATGTTAGCATTGTCATCATGGTTCTTATCATTAGTGAATTTGTTTCAATTGACTATTTAGACTAGGGGTCAGTCCTTATGCATATTACATCCTGGTTATCATGATGTTTTATATCATGCTATATACCATTTAATATTATATCAAAAATCAAGTGCTAGAGGTCTAATTGATAATGCTATAGCAAAAGCTATCCTTGTCTACTATCCTCCAACCAATTAATAAATTACTTAATCATCATTTATCAAAACAAAAATCCACCCTCCTAGGGAAAACCATTTAGATAAATCCATGATCAATTTCACTCTATTGGGGTAGCTCTTTGAATCAACAATCAAATCCACCCTACTAGGGCACATTATTATGACCAAACAAGACACCCCTCTTTCAAGAAAAGTCCATCAACTAGTCTCTCTTCTAAATTAATGCCCAAATTTTTTTACCATTCTTACTTCTTCCTCTTTTTTTCTAGGGCTCATCTCTTTCAACTTCTTTCCTAACTGTCCCCTCGAGGGGGCATCCAAGGCTAATCAAATGTCCTTTGAATCATTAATCTAAGTTTATCAACTCATAAAAATTAAAGATAAAAGGAGGTGAATGAAGACATCATTCTTCAAGCATTATCAAATTTCTTCTTAATGACTTTTTCTATCTTTGAAAATGCGTTACTATGCCAAGTGTCTCGCAACACCTTATCAAATAGGGGTAAAATACAGACATTTAATTTTAATGAATTTCATGTCTAAATTTTAGTCAAGAGTAATTTTACATAATCACATGTAAATTTAATTGAAAATCACCACTAGACCTAATCTACCTGCACAACTAGCATTTGAATCCAAAATCAAAATGACACATCCTTGATTAGGGGAATAGATCGCGTTGCATCATTAATATTATATAGTGTGTCCTAAATTAAATAAATCCTTTACAAGTGTATTCATCAGTAAATTAAGTGAATACTTGATTGAAAAAGAGAAGCATTGTAAAAACCATGATTCTTCTAATTATTGATTAATCTCACTTAATCAAGCCTAATCATTCCTATAATAAGAAAATCCATGGATTTGAAATTATCATATTTTGTTAAATTTAAAAATAGAATATTTCCTCACAAATGGATGACATCATTAGGCAAAGTGTGTAAGAAAGGTAAGGTTATGACATGTTCTTACACCTATCTTACACACTCTTCCTCTTACACCCCTCTTACACACTCAATGAGGACTAATGATTGCACTTTCCTTCTAATTCTCTTCCATATTCCAAAAGGCCTTAAATGGAATCTCTTACACACTCCATGTGTGTAATCATGAATTTAAAGATTGATCCTAAACCATCCATCTTAAGATGAGATGAATAGTTCATAATGGTTCACGAAATTTATAAATAGAACCCTCACACCTCTTATTTCATCAAGCTTCTTAATGTAAACTTACTCTACTAGATTATTACAAGGAGATAATTTAACTCTCTCATATTAAGCCAAAACTAAGACCAAGTGTAGACAAGGAGAGGTGATTCCCATTTAAGTAATAAATCATTGATAAATACTTTGACATCTACAAGTCGAACTAGACCTATTTAGACCAGTTTTTAAACAAATCTTCAAGGGAGGTATAAATTTTGTTTTTATCTTCCAATATTGTATTTATTATTTGATTTCCCTATAGATCAACCTAGGGATTAGACTTGAAAATATATGTCTTTGAGTTATTTTGATTTTTTTCACTAGCAATTAATTAACCTCTATCAGGTTCATGATCTACACATATATAGATTTCATCTATGAGGATTGGGCTGTATAACATAAGTGTTGCCACAATGTTTACTTCTTTGTTCACTTCCTCATCTTTTCTTGAGTAGACACTATATTTATCAGCTAAAAGAGACCCTTTGGATTGATTGTTAGTGGGAGATACAATAATAGAAGTGTCTAAAATTTTCACTTCATCATTAAAAAAATTTGAAATCTCCACACAATGGCTTAGATCTATCTTCCACACTTATTCACGTATTAGGAAAAGACTCTGAAATGAAATAATTTTAGGAGCACTAAGAAAATCAGCCTCATTTAATTGGTATAACTCATATAATTCTTATTTTTTATGCTACACAATCAACATATTAATAGAGAATCTTTCATGATCTTATACTTCTTTTTCTAATGTATACACCCCAAGTTCTAACTCTTCATACATAATTTCATTCATCCTTTTATATTCTGTAATCATGTGGGTCATCTTGGGTTCTGTCTCAATTATGATTTGGTTTAGGATACCTCTCCATGGGAGATATATATGTGAAAAGTTAGTTTCCATATAACCATTAAGTATCTTTTACCAATCTCTTCTGAAGAGCATGACATATGTATATGGTATGTCCACCACTTGGATGTCAATAAACTATTAAATTCTTGGATTCAAATCTAGCTATATATGTATGTGGTTTAACTCACCCACCACTTTCATCTCTATCTTCTCTAGTTGGAAAAATGTTCTATTTGATTTCACTGGAGTGATGCCTAGTTATTAAAAAATTGCACATGGAATAATGTTACCTAAAGCACCTGAATCCAAAATATAATTATATAAGTTTTTACCAAAAATATGAACTATAAGTAGAAAAGGTGGATTCTCAATTTTTTATTTGTAAATGGAAACATGTACATTAATAGTCTTAGCATGTTCTTTCCCTCTAGGATCAAATATTTCTTTTAATAACATTTTGATTATAAATCTAAATTAACTCATAATAGTTATATTTGCCTTTGTTCTCTTCAGATCCTCTACAATGTTATATGTAGGTTTATTTTGCTCAGTTATGTTATCATCCTATGGAGGGTTATGTTGGTCCCAGATTGATAGGATGTTATAGGTCACTTAGGTAGGGGAATTATTGTTTGAATCCACATTAGTTGGAACCCAGGTGTTATTCAAAGGAGTAGAGGTGCTCAAAGGGTTTTAAAATTTGCTCCTCAATTAATAATGGTTTCCCCTTTAGAATAGATTAAAGGCATAGACATTGTCTAAGTTACCCTCATGCTAATTATCATCCTCAAATGGGAATTTGTAAGTCTTCAAAACTAGGGATGTATTTGTGTTTCCTCCAAATTATCATTGGGTGTAGGAACTATTTCCAAACTATCCATCTCCTTTTGGAAGATGTTTAAGCTATCTCTAAATTTAACATAATAATTTTTAGCATGATAAACTATGTTATGTAATCTACACCATGTTGACAAAACCAAGTTAAGCATGTTCACTGAGTTAGAAGCCCTATTGTTAGTATTCTAATTTGTATTGTCTAGGGGACTAGGAACATTTCCATCGTTAGGCTTGGTATACCACTACTTATTGGTCCTTTAAAAGTCAAAATTCCTACTTTGAGGTGGGTTAGTTGTGGTTTGGTTTATATTTTTAGGCAGTTGCCTCTATAAATTAACCATGTTGTTTGATAATATTTGGACCATTTTCTATAAATTGGTCACTTGAGGGTCGACACTAGTATTATGGCGGTTTCCCATTTGTGGTTATGGGTTGAACATAGGTGAAATAGTATTTATAAATGCTTAGGTATCTTATCTCCTTGGTTATAAACACTATTTTTAGGTGTTTAATTATTTATAAATGAAGTTATAGCTTATTGATTGCCACTTGATGCAACATAACCACTAGTTCCTAGCATAGTAACAACATTATTATATATCATGGGAACTAATTATTGATTATTCACCTATGGAATTATGTGATTTGGAGGTATATATGATTGAAAACTAAGAATGAGGTTCAAGGGAAGAAGATTATACACTAGATTTGAACTCAAATACATAGCTCCTGGGATTGGGTTCATTAGTGGCATGTTATATATGAGATCTTGGTTGAGCATGGGTATTTGATTGTAAGCACCTTATTTACCTAATGATGGTAGTGGTCATACATCATACTTGTTTAGGACCATTTTATGTTTAATATTAATCTCTTCATTATAAGTCAAAGACAAATATGTGACTGCAAAATGAATTCTCCTAAGGAACATGGATGTCATTGAGTCAAGGGCTATTAAGTAGGTATGAGCAGCTAGACCCTCTACTAAGAGGTATGGGTCTTTTAGCCTATAGTATAACTTATGAAATTGAGAATTAAACATACTCATGGGATTTTTTAGTTCTCTATTAACAACAAAAAAGTGGTGATATAGAACAATTGGATAAATTAGTAGCATGAAGTGATTCATAAACATTGTCTGAAGATCATCCCAAGAGGTGATAAAGCTAACTAGTAAGCCTATATACCAGGCATAGGTAGTTTCCCCCAAGGAATAGGTAAATAAACAATATGATACATCATCATATTGAACCTAGGTTTGGATAAGGGCATCTTTGAATGCCTAGATGTTTTCTTCAATATTCTAGAATCTACCGATTATACATTTTGAACAAAACATGTTTGGGTTCTTAGGTAGGTCATGAGGAATCCTTGGAACATTCATAAGGAACTTGCCTTAACTAATTTATGCCATTGGATTATCCATTTAGTGATTTTGAGGGATATTAAATGGATTAACAAAGGGGGTGACTACAATGGTAGGTGAGCTACCAACTGATTTGATATGTTTAGTTTTTATTTTCCCTTTGTTGGTCCTCAATTTTATAAGTTCACTAAGTTTCAGGAGCTCAAATTCAACTCTAACATACTTTGATCTAGTGTTTAACCTCTTTATTTTCAACTTTAATTATAGTATAACTTAGTGTAGGCAATGTCTCTAAAGTATTTTAATCTAAGCTTTGTTTGTAAACCCTAGCTTGTGTTTAGGCCTTCCTTTTAGTGCCAAATTTGTTGGTTGGTCTTTTGACACATCAAACATAATATAGATAGAGGGATCTTTGAGTAACCTCTAAATTTATTAAAAGAATATTTACATGACCTCCCCGAGGTTTATTCTACAAGTTCTTGGTGTATTAGACAAGACTAGTCGGCTAATGTAAACTATTCACAAGAGGCCTATTTTACAAATAAAGATTCAAGGGATTATATCAAATTTAACCACTATAGAGAGGGTGAAAGGTTTTAAAAATATAATCACAAAGGATATTTTTAATAAAAACACTTGAATAAATACACCTTAAATGAAATCAAGCATCTAAAGATTTGCAAGATATGAAAGGAGCTAATTTCTATTATTTTATCATTAATTATATTCAACACTAATATAATGGTAATAAATAAGACTTAAAATCAAGATAAGCATGTTGATTCAGATTGCATTCATTGATACCCAATATATAAAATAAAAAAATCATTAATAATGATAAATAAAATAGAGAAAAGGGCATTGTTACCATGAAGGTGAAGCTAAAGTGTTTGAATGAGAAAATCCCATGAACCCAATCCTTAGCTGAGCTACACCTAACACAACCAAAACTAGGATGGTACAAGAGTCTAAGGGGGAAGTTGACTGGGAGAAGGAAAGGGAATCACAACCATAAGACTTGGACAATATATGACAACCAAGCTCCAAAGTACTCAAAATATCAAGATATGTCAGTGGATTAATAATAATTTAGATTTACAGTAGTCATTCAATTAAAAAACTTACTATCATAACAAACATAATTGAACAAAATGAGAGATCAATTTACAAAATAAAAAATGTCTGAGATCACTATGTTTTTGTTATAATTCACAGTGAGCCAGGATTTACTATGTTGATTATTTGATCTTATATAAACACCAAGTTTAGATTAATTTCTAATTTTACCCATGAATGGTTGGTTACATCATTGAATGTGATTTGGAGAATATGGTTAAGAGTCTTTGATTTCTAATGGCTGATTTGTAAGAGACCATGATATTTCAATTAAAACCATCCTATTTAAGATGGCACTTCTTATCTAATATCATTGTGATTAATCTCCACAAGGGTGTCACTCTGCCAATTAGCTTACCTAGTTGAATTGGAATTCCTTTATGTCTTTCTCAATACACCATAAACCTATTTTATATTCAATTTTGATCACTCTTGATCAAGTTGTCCTCATGATCAACCCATAATTTAGACCAATTACTCAAGCAAATGGAAGATTCTATTTTTTATCGATGACTTTGATAGGCTAGACAACCACCAAATTTCCATCCTATGCTTTGTCTACACCATCGAGGTGATTGGACATGCCAACTCATCTAAAAGGTTCCACTCTAGGCCACGTGGCCTTCTCTCATTCTCTGATTCAAGCTTTAATTATTATTTATTATCCTAATTGATTTTCCTTACCTTTGGTCATTAATGATTTTATACTTAATGTAATCATGCCATATGACATGATCATGAAGCTCTTGTTATAATTAGGCTCCTTGTAGTGACCATGATCTTTGCATGATCAGGTTCTATAAGCTATTGATCTAAGAGATTAGATGGTCTATGATGATCCAAGTCTTCCTATATCTTTTCTATGTTTTCCAAGTCATAGGTTCCCATGATTCTTCCATGTGGTAACATTGTGGGCCCTTAGAGATTTGGTCCACTATTGCTAGATCTGTTGATGATCAGATTTCATGAGCTATTAATCTTGGAGATTGGTAGTTGATGACCTTCAAGATTATTACTATGTTTATTACATATTTTGAGTCCTACATACTACCATATGGTAACATCATGGGCCTTTAAGGATTATGGGGATCTATGTGCTTCGTTAATACCTTTCGAGTCTTAAGATCCCAAGATGTAACCATATGGTAACATCTTGGGCCTTTGGGCCTTAGATCTTTTCATTGGTAGAGTGAGATCCACTAGGTCTTGGGATCTTAAGATGTTAAAACATGGTAGCATCATAGGCCTTCAAGGATCTGTAACACTTAAAGGCTTCAATGATACCCTTGACTTTTAGGATATTGAGATGATGTGAAATGACATCATTTTGGGCCTTCAAGGCTTGGGGGAAGACTTAGAGGTAAATTTTTTCCAATGAAAAATCACTAAGTAAAAATCAAAGGGAAAGACAAAGATTTAGACCATTTAAACTATGTGGGTTGTCTAATGGGAGATTAGATGACTAAGAGATATATAGGGGATATATAATTGGCTAGACTTCAATAAATAACTCCACATAACACTCCTATGATAAATCTTATGACTTATACATTGTAAAACCCTCTGAGAGAAAGCATAAGAAGGAAAAGATGATAATAAATGTGAGAATTAATCAAAGATTTTACATTTTAAATTGAAACATTTGCATATACAAAGACTTTCAATTAGACAAGACATTCTACAATTTGTTCCATTTAACATATTATGTCAAAGATCATGAATTAGAAGTTAAACTAAAAAAAATCATTATTAAATTAATATAAAAGTGATTTTCAATTAAAAAAAGACCCATTATTCAGAATCCTTTTATCAAACAACCCTTTATTAATTTTGATAAATTTGACATTTGATACAACAATTAAATTTGAATAAGAGACAAATGCCACATGGTGAGTTCTCACTAGGTTGGAAACCCATCCTTGATGGTTTGTTGACAGGCATATACCCATCAAGTTTATACTAGAGGGTTTGATGACATTATCAGGTCCACATCGAGAACCCCATTCATTGATTTATGACCTCCAGTTTATGAGATGATGCCATGTGACATCACCTCAACTTCTCTTGTTCTATAGGATGAAACATAATTGTTTAATGTGGCATAATTATAGGGTCTCTAGGTTATCTTTATGGTTAGGCTCTCCTTCAAGCTCCAAGTTTCTATGATCATGCCACATGGAATAATCTTAAGTATTTGGGTCTTAGAGATATTTGGGTCTTTGAATTTGGATACTAAGGACAAATTCAAGTCATTGATCCAAATATTAGATGATGAGTAGGTAGTCAGGGGATATATGGATGGTTGAATACATAGATCGAGCCTAAGCTTCTGTAATGTTGAAACTTGTCACCATTATGGGAGTTTTGAGGGAAAAATCATAGAATTATAAACTTTGGATGGATCAATCCCTAGTTAAATGTGATTGAGACATGTATACTCATTTTGTGAACCTAGGGAAACTTTGAGTTTCACAAGATTTTGGCCAAAAAAATTAAAGCAATGACAAGCATAAAAATCCAAGGAAAAGGTAATGAAAAGAGCCTATGAGAAAACCCTTTTAAGTGAAAACATCACAAATGTTTAGTCATGAAATAAGAACTATTGTAGACTAAATATGCTAAGGGAAATTTATTAATAAACTCAAGGAAAGTCATATTATTTTCCTAAGTTTGAGTCAAATACTCTCAAAGAATAATTCAGAAGGACTAGACTCTATAGACTCAAGAAAATTCAAATATTTTAAATAAATCAAGATCTATATGCATTTTTATTTGACCAAGCATAATTATTCATATTTATTAATCATAATTAGTAAAAAATAATGAAGCACAAATTTATGTGCACATACCTAGTAACTTACAAACCAAAAAATAGAAACACAAATTGATAAACCACCAAAAGTCCTTTGAATAACAAAGCTTGGGATCCCAAGAAAAAAGAGGTTCCATGATTTTATTAATTAAATTAGGGCATGTTGTTCAATAAAAAACATAGACCATAGAGTTTGATATTTTTATGTGGAGGAATATTCATTATAGCTAAAATTTTGGAAGGATCAACCTCTATGCCATGGTGTGAAATATGAATGCTAATAACTTTCCTAATATAACTCTAAAGACACATTTATTTGGATTCAAATGAAGCTTGTAATCTCTTATTCTTCCAAAAATTTGGTGGAGTATATTAGGAATCACTTCTCTAGATTTAGATTTAGAAAAGATATCGTCAACATAGTCTTCCATGATGTCATGAAGCATACCACAAAAATAACTATCATTGCTCTCTAGTATGTGGCTCCAACATTATTAAGGCCAAAAGGCATTACTTGATATGGAAATGTGCCCTAAGGCATTGTAAATTTTGTCTTGCATTGGTAATTAAGAGCTATCTTAATTTTTTTATAAACCAAGAAACCATTCATTAAAGACAAAATATCATGACCAATGGTGGCATCCATAATTATGTTTATGTTTGGAAATGGAAAGTCATCTTTGGGACATGCCTTTTTTATATCCCTGAATTCATTACATACTTTGATTCTAGCTAGTTTATTTAATACTGACATACTATTAGATATCCATTCTGAGTAATCTATGGGATGTATGAAGCCAACTTCTAATTTATTTTTTAGTTCTTCCTTCACTAAGAGTGTTACTTTGGGATGCATTTTATAAGTTTATGTTATATAGGTTTAGCATCTAGATGAACCACAAGATGATGCACAATAAGTGGAGGATAAATCCCTGGCATGTCTGCATAAGACCATACAAATATGTTAGATAATTATTTAAGAAAAAGGGTGAAGATTTCCTATTTTTCTTGAGTGAATGATGCAGTAATATTGACTATCTTTTGATTTTCCTCTATCCCAATGTTAATTTTTATGGTGTTTTCAATGAGGAGAGTCAATTATGCTTGATATTTTATGGTTGGTGAAGGAAGATTGAGTTTTTCCCAAGGTATTCATAATTAGACATTTCTTATTGAGATGTTGTTGCGGTACTAATTTGATGATATGATAACAATTCCCCAAAATATGTAGAATCATCTAACTAGATGGAAAAACCTTTCTTGTGATCACTTACTATAATATGTCTCTTGTACTCAATAATTTTAGATATTACTTCATCATTTTGAAAGTGATCAAGCGTAGGTGTTGACTACTAGTCCCACTATATTAATTTTGGATATGTTAATTCAAGTGTTAAAAAAATGGTTTCATGGAATAAGTCTCTCATGGATACATCATAAAATTGGCTATATATGGAACTAATTTTAATGTTTGAAGAGCTTGCCTCAAACTCACTAGAAGAGTCATTTTGGTAAAATGTTGTTAGCAATCATAGTTGTTCGACCATCTCTTTTCCTTGATAAATAAATTTAGACCTCCAATGGAAGCCATATTAAAACCCATAACTCTAGACATACTTCAATTTATTTGGAGTTAGTTGACTATTATTTATTACTTAATTATAACTTACCTATGTAATAAAACTTCTGACCCAAATCATACTTATGACCAGGTGTATCTTGGTAACTTAATCTTCTTCCTCATAACTATAGCTATATGCTCCACATAACTCATTTCTTTCTACTAGGTAATTGATCACTCTATTATCTATTATAATTATTTCTACTTACCTTAATGATCCTCTCTATGAGACCATGTAGTTCCAACAATTGTAAAATAAACCAAAATTTTTTTGTTTATCCATAACTATCTCAATTTTTTTACCAGAATGAAATTGAATTTGAATCTTATTACCTCAAAATGGTCATGGAGTTTTCATTCCTCTATTTGCATTCACAATGGCTCTTTAATTTGTAAACTAAATGTGACTTCAAATGCAAAAAATAATCAAACTAGACAAATATATAATGTTTTCCTTACCACAAAATAAATATTTTATACATCAAGTAGCCTTTTTTGGTTCATCAAAACTATCTAGGTGTACATGACTTCAAATATTGAATAAACACTTGTAGTTATTAATTAATCAAACTGATATAGTATGAAATCTAGAACTTAGTTATTTTTCTCCTTTTGATTAAATTTGTTGAGTGCATCAAGCCTCTCTACATGAGGAGGGTGAGAGTATTGATATAAAAAATATTATGGATCCATGTTCATAGATAACAAATTCTCCTCCTACAATTTTATAAAACCTACCTAGAGAGAATGACCATAACTGAGAGACTCTACAAAGGCATCAACCTAGAACTCAAAAGCATGACTAAAAATATTAAGACAAAGATCACAAGAGGATTAAAAACATTATCATATTATTGACCAATTTTTGGTCCTACAAACCAAAATTTGGCACTCCCTCCTTTTTCTTTGCAAAGGTTATCCAATCCATGTTTTGACTAGATCATCCCTTTGCTACCTTGTGCAAAAAATGTTCTCTGATAGACCTTTCTAATAAAAAGGCCAAGTGTTTTGTCATTATGCTTAGTTTAGGGCAAATTAGGTTTGTGTAGTTGTATTACTTGTCTACTTTTATAAGTAGAAGCAATTGAAGGATGAGAAATGGTCTAAAGCAGTTCACAAAAGGCAATGGATTTACTTCAGTGGGCATTTTGATAGCTTGAAGGATGTTTGAAAAAAGTTCAAAGGGTAATTAACCTTGTGTAGGGAACCTTGAGAAAGGTGAAGGCCATTTCAAAAATCCTAAAGGGCACTTTTGGATGAAATAAAACCTTGTAAAGGGAAACTAGCTGAAGAAAGAGACAAATTAAAAAGTCCTGAAGGGCACATGCCCTTCGGAAAAGAGTCAATAAAAATAAATAATTATTTCAGATAAAATGTCTAAAGGAAAGTATGGTAAAAGGTCTGATAAGTCAAAGAGAAAGCAAATAAAAGGCCAAGGCAAAGGCAAAGGAGAAGTCAAAGGAAGGAGACAAAACATGGGCAAAGACAGAGCAAAAAAGACAAAACAAGGAACAATTCTAGCTACTGACAAAGACAAAGGATAGAATCAATGACCAGACCAAGATAAGTGGCATGGATGACTCAACAAGGATAATTAATAAATTTGGTGAAATATATCTATTAAATACCAATAAAATAGATTGGTTTTTGAACTATAGAGGAGAGCAGCCCATGTTTTCACACTTTGCCATTAATACACAACCATTTGTGCCTAGCATTAAAGAGAGCATGGTTCAGTCAACACAACTTGGAGATGGATTTGTCAGTTGATAGAAAGAGTATCCCATGCTTTTTCAAGCCTAAGATAGCAAGGGTAGTGACTTGGACATCTACAACATGTCTCTTCCATACATAATTGGAAGAATACAATAGGAGCATGGGCTTGTGGTCTCTATAGAAGTGTTTAACTTAGCATGGGTTTCCATCCCTTGATTTGTCAGCTATCTATTTCCAAGTTCTCTATATATTTTTAACTTCTCATTTGAGAAAAATCATCTTAGCTTGTATGGCAAAGCCCTGAAGGAATTTACCTTGAATCAAAAGAAGCATTTTTACCTCCATTTGAGCTTTCACTTTTGCATATGTATATGGTTTTATCTTATGTTAAGTCATTTACTCTTCATGATTTCATAAGTTTATGCCAACATATCTAGTGTATTATGAGTTCTCTTGCAGGTCAATAAGAAGTGTCTAGCTCATAGTATAGGTGCATGTGAATAGGTTGTCCATAGTGTGTCTTAGAACACCTTTGGTAGTTCTTCCTCCCTATATCTCTATAGGAACCCCTATTGAAACACTAATGTAGGAGGTTCTTATTTGAATCAAGTGTATGCTTACTTCTCTCTAGCGTAAAGTGTGTCAAAGCTGAGTAGACCAACCATTTTAGTACATCACCATATTAGTTTAGGTTATGATTTTAGTATTTATCTCCCTTTTCATCCCCCCCCCCATTATTAGTGGTAGGAAATCTAGGGCCTCAAGTTGCATCAAAGGGAGCTAGCCCCTAATCTAGAGATTCATCCCTCACATTTGCAACCCATAGTAAGAGGAATGTCTCCATTATATCACATGGATGAAGAGAGTTGAGCCTCCCTTCAAAGGGTGCAATCCACTACATCAACATATATATTGCAAAATAAGATTCCCAACAAGTACAAGATTTTTTCAAAGCCAAAAATCTATAATAGATCATTCGAGTTCTAGACAAGAGTATAGCCACCAAATTGTAGAAGTGTAAGAACTTGCATGGCTATATTATCACCAGCTACATAATCTTTTTTAAAACTTTATAGACATTGGTATGATGGAAATATGATGTGTATATGCCAAAATGAATACTTTTTAATCCATAACACTCCAAGAGAGCACATTTAATTTAATAGGTATTTTGTAAAACAGATGGTGTGCAAACTTAATTCTTTCAACATGAGCATACCTTGTGATAAAACATTAAAATTTGACTACTTGAGACATAGAGTGACCTAGGTTCAATTCATCAACAATCAAAATGTGCCAAAATAATATCAAAAGATCTTCAAATACCTCATTTCCTTCAAAAATCCATAAAACATTGTAATTTTGCCCATCCCATCAAAAAAACAAACGCTTTAATAGTATTGGGATGATTCAAAACCTCAACCTCTATTTTGGGCATATCAAATCTCTTGGGATTGAATAATAATATAGACACACTATTGTTAACAATATTTTAGTGGAATAATAAATACTAGATTTGTAAGCTATAACAATTAATGATGGAACCAAATAATAAAGAAGAAGAAGAAACACCTGAATGAGACCATAAATGATATTAATTATTCAAATAATGGGCTACTCTTTCCATCTTCCTACATTGGCCTATAAAGGATTTTCAATTTCTTCTCACATGATTCTTCTTCTTCATGACTCTTTAACTCCTTGACAACTCATATATTTATTTTCTCCTTTTATTACAAAAAATGACAAATAATAGTACATATTATTGCCCTTTATCCTTGCTAACAAGTTTTGTGCTCACATTATGTGGTGTTGGGTGAATATTTTGTCACCAACTGATTGATGACAAAATGGTTACATCAACCACAACATAAGGAGATTTATGCGGCAAAATGAGTGTGGTGACCACAACTAGAATGAGATAAATGTCTCCTCTCAACAAGGGGAGGTTCCCTATAATATATATACATACCATAGGGGTGAAATCATACCATCCATCTCTCTTTTTTTAGAGATGATGTTCACAAAATAGAGGAGAATTATAGTGTAATTATTTAAGGCACTTCTCTTCTTTCAAAAGTGATATTCAACCAATAGCAAAATTCTTCTTGGGTAGTAACAAAAACCACAAGAAATCCATGAAAGCACAAAGTCTTTCATTGTTCCTCCCACTAATTAGGACAAAAGAACACAATAGTTTGAAGCATAGACCAAAGTCTCCACTTCAAATACAACAGAGTAAAAAGTTATGAAGGATAGGGGAACTCAAAGTCTCTCCAGTATCCTTTACACAAAACACAAACTGAAGACAATTATGGTAGCACAAAGTCTGCCACAGTCGGCTTCAGGACATCTTCTAGCTTATTTCCACTTGTTCTGCTTATTTGATTAAATGGACAAGACTGTATTTAGGAAACTAACATAAGAACAATTTCCTAGATTACACAAGTTGTTTGAACACAAAGTCTAAAAGGTCATTTGCTTTCTCATTCACTTAACAAAATATGATTAACAGTCTAAACTCAAAGTCTCAAGATTGCCTTTCAATTTGGGCATAGCTTCGCTTCTAATAATAGAGAGATCTCTTTTATACAAAATGAGAGATTACAATATATAGCCTCACAAGAAAGACTTGGGCACTTGTTTTCATGAAAATGGCCCATGCTGAATTGAATGCATTGAATATCTGTGAAAAGGCCATGCTGGAACAGGTCATCAGCCTTGACTTTAGCATTTTGAATTATCTCAAATGTCTCCTCCTAAGCATGGGTTATCTGGTCTTCTTTATGATGCTTTACACGATTGTCCATTCGACTTTAGTTAATGAATAAAAATAAGCCGTGCCATTGAATGTTTTATGTTCTCTAAGGTCCACTTGGTGGACTATTCCACCTACTAGAAATAACTCTCTTGTAGATATTTCTAGATTTCCTATAGTTGTTCTCTCTTTCCTTGACACATTTTGTCTCTTCCTATCGATCTGAGCTCTTGGGGCTATCTTCTCACTTTTTGTTGGCTCCTTTGACTCCTTTCTGGGCTGGTCATTGAGTTTGTTCTTAGGGATTTTGAAAATCAATGGTTATTCCATCACCCTCAAATTGACATCCATGGGGATGTCACTAGTCACTTTGAACCTCTTTGAACCTTGAACCTTGAACTATTTTGGTTCAATGGTTCAATCTTTTGTAAAGGGATGCATTCACTCTCTTTTTATTCTTCAGTTGAACTATTTGGTTGAAATTCTTTTTGGAATCTTTCACTTCCTCCATTCACTCGAAGCTTTCGCTCTTACTTTGAACTTGTTGAACCTTTAAACCTTTGAACTTTTCAAAGTTCAAGGTTCAATGGTTCAATCTTAACTCTTTGAATCCTTATTTTCTTTAAATCTATTGAACTTATTGAACTCATTAAACCTTTAAACCTTTGAACTATTTTAGTTCAAGGTTCAATGGTTTAACCTTATCTCTTCAAATCCTTTTATTCTCTAAGTCTAATGAAGTCATTTAACCTGTAAACCTTGCAAAGGTAGGGTTCAATGGTTCAAAGTGGTTCATTCTAGTTGTTTGAAGCCTACCATTAAGTCTTTTGATTGAACCTCGGTGTTGAACCATCCTCAAAACACTAAGAAAATGCCTTAAGTGTTTTGAACTTCCTTTGAAGAAAGCTTGCCTGTTGAACTTGCAACTTTCTTAGCTAAAAAGGCTTGAATATTTGGAAAACTTAACTGCTCAAAACATTTTGGAAGAAATTAAGAAAGCATTTTGGCCTGCTTAAACCAAAATAGTTGACATGTTGTCCACAAAAGCAAGTGACAGATTTTGGGAACAACAGCTGGCTCCAATTGGGGAACTTCCATCAATTAAAAACTGAAGCAATCAAAGGGAGTAAAAACTAGAATCTCAGTGCCTTCATTTATGCCATTGGGATATGGAGTCATGCTACCCAAAAAGAAAGGCACCAAAAACCAAACGATGCAAAAAAAATGAAAAACACAAAATAAATAAGGATGTATATATATACAAATGGACTTATTTGATACTTCAAGGATTAAAGTGCTTCAAATTCTGCCCACTGTGAGGTAGAGCAAATGGCGTTCCATCTTGGTATTTCAGCAAGAAACTATTTTCACCATTTAAATGATGAATGCAAAATGGGCCTCTCCATAGGGAATCCAATTTTCCATGCATTCCTTTTGGTTCTCTCCTCTTGTCCCACAACAAGACTTGATCTCCAACCTAAAAATTATGGATCCTTACTTTTTGGTCGAAGAGTCTCTTCACTAGACTTTGATGCACAACAATTTGGTCCACCACCATAGTTCATTGCTCATTAAGTTCAGTCAAGCACATGATCCTTTTGTCGATGGAACTTTCAAAAGTTAAATCTTCCACTATTTTTACTAATTTTAATGCTGGTAATTCTAGGGTGATTGGTATCTCTGCATTCAGACCATACATAAGTTGAAATGGGGACATACCTATCACCTTCTTGGGTGTAATTCTATCTACCCATAAAGCATCAAGCAATGCTTTATTCTAGGTTCTCTGATTGTCATCTACCAGCTTCTTGATAATGGTCACTAAGTTCTTATTACTTGATTATGCTTGACCATTTCCTTATGAATAATAGTCAGAAGAGTGGGAGAGAATAATCCCATAATAATAACAAAACTAGATAATCTCATGAGAAGATAAATAAGCTGCATTATCTGTTACAATCTTGGTTGGGACTCTAAACCTAGAAATGATATTTTTCTTGAGGAAATTACACACTACTTTTGAAGTAGCATGATTGACTAGAATGGCTTCCACCACTTGGTAAAGTAGTCTATGGTTATGAGGACATAATCATGTCTAGCACTCGAGGATAGATTTACAGTGCCAATAAAATCAATTCCCCATTGCTAAAACAACTCTTCTATCACCATAGACTTGAGAGGTAATGCACCCAACTTGGGTTTACCAATGAACTATTGACATAGCTTGCATCTACACACCCAAGCATATGAATCTTGAAACAGAGTAGGCCAATAGTACCTAGCTCATAGAATCTTATGGGTAGTCATAGGGGCAAAAAAATGTCCTCCACAAGCCAAATTGTGGAAGGACTCCAAAAGTTTGTTCTACTAAGCTTTATCTACACAACGAAGGAATACCCCATCAAGGTTCCTCTTATACAGACCATTGTCCCATAGGACAAAGTTGGCAGATTTCAAATTAACAGTCCTCTTTTATTTATGAGACAGGTGAGTAGGACACTCACCATAGGTAAGGAAATGAGCAATATTTGAATACCACTCATTCGTAGTGGTGACAAAGAGAACTATTGGTGTGTCTTCAATTTTTGTTTCTTCATGCTCTATTTCTTATGGTATGTTATCAGTAATTAATTAGTAGACACCTCTTCCCTGCACAAGCTTCGTTGGTTTGATACCAAGATCAAATTCTTGGATTTTATCAATCCAATTGCCCCTTTTAGTCCCAAACTCCTACTGAGTTAAAATGGACTTTACTGTTGTATCAAGAACCAAAGCAACAATGTGTGAGTTCAAGATATAAAAATGGAAATGCTTTACCACCTTTACCACAGCATAAGCATGCTTCTCCATGTTTGAATATTTTAGCTCATGAGCTTTAAGAGGACAACTCATGAAAGTTATGGGAGATTCTACACCTTCTTTATTCTACTGAACCAAGATGGCTAAAAGTGTATGTTTAGAAGCATAGCTATACATCATAAAGTCTTTGGTGTAATCAAGACAAACCATAATTGGGGCATAAGTGATAGCTTCCTTTATATTTTGAAATGCTGACTTACCTTCTTCAGTCCTACTGAAAGTGAATTTGCCCTTCATCATATTCACAATGTGGTGAGTCTTCTCTACGAATTTAGGAATGAACCTTCACAAAAAATTCACCTTTCCAAAGAAAGAGTGGACTGCAATCTTATTGGTAATAAGAACAAGCTCTTGAATGGATTTGACCCCTTCTGGGTTGATCTTTATGCCTTCTTAGGACACAGTGTGATCGAGAAGTTTACCTTCTATGACCCTAAAAATTGATTTCTTAGGATTAAGAGAAATACCATTCTGCCTACATCACTCCATCACTTGTTGTAGATGATGCACATGATCAGGATGATTCTTAGAAAAGATTGTCAAGTCATCAAGGTATACCACAATGAACTTCCCTATTTCATTTCTGAAAGCAAGATCTATCGCTCTTTGAAAGGTGGTGCCATAATTGATCAAATTAAAAGGCATTTTATGATATGTAAAAGTGTCCCAAGGTGTTGTGAAATTAGTCTTATGTTGGTCTACTTCACCAACTTCCACTTGATTATATCTTGAAAAACCATCTAGCATTGATAACATCTTAGCACTAGTCACTATTTGTAGTAGCTGATCCATGATGGGTAGGGGATAATTGTCTTTTAAAGATGACTGATTCAAATTTCTAAAATCAACACACAAGCAAATTTTTCCATTCTTATTTCTCATAGGGACTATATTTGCAATTCAGGTAGAATAATGGATTAGGAAAATAATTCTTGCATTTAACATTTTTTGTATCTCAAAAAGAATAGTGCCTAATATCTTGGGGTTGTATTGCCTTTGCTTCTGCTTGTGAGGCAGCGACCCAATCTTGAGAGGAATTTCATGCTAGATTTCTTTAGGTTTAAGAGGTTTTAGATCATCATATTAATATACCAAAACATAAATGTAATGGTGAAGTAGAGTGATAAATTTGATTTTTTCATCATGGGTACAACAATTCCTAATGTTGACCATTTTTAGATTGTCTTCTATACTAAAATTTATTTGATCAAAATCCTTGGAGGATTTTGAATCCATTTATTGTTCCTTGATAAACCTATCATGCTTGTCAAAAATTTTCTCAAGAGAAACTAATCCTTTGGGAATTTTATTCCCTTTGAGATGAAGGAAATCTTCATCAACTTTTGAATTTGTTTCCAGCACTGATTCTCACGGTGGAGATTCACTACCTTCAAAATGAATCTTTTCAAAGCTATCCATTTGTTCCAAAAAAGTAATGATTTGGTTGGCACCATTGAACACTTACCAATGGTTAGCATTATCAAGTATACTTGGTCAAAATACCAACTCGATAGTGTAGCTATCTTCTTTGAAATCTTGGTGAGGGACCAAGAGAGTTGCAAAGATGGCTAATGAATCTGCACGGTTGTCGAATTCTCTAGGCATGGTAGAAATACTGAAAGCATCAAAGCTTTCAATTTAGTCTCACACCAGATTGTGATAATGTCACAATATCTCTTTCTTAGTTTGATATAGGTTCCTCACCTGACAAACCACCAGTTCAATGTCTCTTTTGGCATGAAGGAATTTAACACTTTTATCTTGAACAACCTTTAATCTGAGTAGTAGCGATTCATACTCAGAAGTGTTTTTAGTGTTTCTAAACTACAACTTATATGCATATGGAAAATTATCTCCTTGAGGAGATATTAAAATAACTCTAGCTCTAAAAATGGTAGAAGAATTGCTACCATCAAATTCCAGAATCTAGACATCATCAAAACTTGATCTTCTTTTAGATTTTTCTTCATTAGGAAGGGAAGATCCCTTTTCATGTGTACTGTGCCCTACCAATTCTTCTAATGTTTTATCTAATTTTTTTGGATTATCACTTAGTATGCTTTTTTGTATGAAAATAGGAACGTCGTTAGTAGACAAGAAGTAATTACCCATGCCTGAAGACTCAAATAAAATTTGAGCTTCAGGGGCTGAAAGTTTGAGTGACAATGTACTTTGATTCCTTCTCAAGAATTTTTTTTAAATGATGCCTTTGATAGGAATCCTCACTTTAGACAGGTCCATGCTCAATTATCTACTGATGTCCTTGTAAAAATTACACCCAAAAAGAATGTCGTAGGAGGCTGGGATGTCGGCCACTAGGATTGTCATTTTGATTCTCTTATCTAAGAAGGCCAAAGATGTAAATTGAGCATCTTTTATTTTTCTTAGTAAAGGTACTTCTTTTTTCCATGGAGAAACATCTCTCAAAGGTCTTAGTTAGCGTGAGACCAAGAGATTCTACAACCTTGGTGGGCATGACATTGTCAGAAGCTCCTGAGTCTATAATGCAATTGTTTAGCTGATGACCATCTATCAACATGGAAACATATAATGGATCTATCTTCCTAGGAGTAGCTGGAGGAGTGATGAAAAGATTATTTTAGGTGGATGTGTCCTTGAGGAGACCAGGAGTTACTTTCAAAATTTCTTGTCTTGCAGGGACAATTTTATTCTTGACGTATTAAACCAACCTATCCAACTACTCAAGGTTGGATTGCAAGAATTCAAACTCAAAAATTTGAATTTTGGTCTTCTTAGCATGGTTAATTATATCAAATGATTGAAATGAATTAAAAATAGGGGAATGTAGTCCATCAATCTAGGTTTTACGGGATGTAGGACTAGTATGCAAACTTGAAGTAGAAGGTGAAGAAATATTTGAGGTACTTACTTTTTTTAGTGATCACTAGGTCTTTTGATTAGAAAGGTAGAGAATCCCCTCTTTTAGAAATTGAAATTTCTGGTCAAGATTCTTCCCCTATTTTTCCTTTATGCAATTATTGAGCTGACTAGTTCTGGGATTGGGTAAATACAGCGTATGATCCATCAAATGCTTCTCCTTTACTTCTGGGTTCATTCTAGTAATTCAAGAAATTGATGTTGGAGTCACCAAATGGTCTTTCTTGGCCTTTTACAAAGAGATCATCATCATCTTCTTGGTTTAACTCAAGTTGGAAAGAAAAATTAGATTCAATTTCAAGATAACCAACTACTGAGTTAGCTAGTGTTGCTTCAATGGCAAGCTTCCCTGGTGGGGGAGGAAGGCGATTTGGTTTCCCTTGATTTTTGGTAGCATTACCCTGATATGAATAGCTAGGAAACATCCTTCTTAGTATATCCTGATAAGAAGGAGGAATAGACATCCCTTGCACCATTTGTTTTTTTAGAGCTAGCAATTCATTTGCTAGCTTTTGCACCATAGGATCAGTGGTGCCTATAGAGAAATTTTTAAAAGATGAAGAAGATTTACTTCTGTTAGGATATCTTCTTATCTTTACTGCCAAGATAAAATCATTTTCAATCTTAGTGGCCAAAATTTGAGCCACAACAAGGTTTATGTGGCCAACTCACCTCAATAAGAAATTTACTTTAGGAAGCTAACAACTGATGAAGAAGCATTTGAGATTCTCAGGCATCGACTGAGTAATGGTAGAAATCTTGTTCCTCAGCTTGTCAAATTTGGCAATAAAGTCTCTCATGGGTTCATGAGGCTCCTTCTTCATTTGTGTAAGCTGAGATAATAGGGCATGTGCATCTTTTGTAGGTTTGAATCTAGCCTAAAATTTTGCCTTGAGAGTGTTCCAATCAGTCATTATTTGTGCTTGCAGATGATAAAACTAATCTGTAGTAACGCCTTACAATGTTTCCACAAATAGTCTAGCTATAATGTCTTCATATTCAATGCCTATCGCACCACAGGCTATGCAAAATGCTGCAATATGTTCATCAGGATGAACCTTCCCATCACCATAAAACTTGGGGAAATTTTTCTTTAAACTATGGGGTAGCTCATGTAGAGGTGGGGTCAGATTCAGAGGACCAAAAGTACTACCCCAGGGGCCTTGAGCTACCATGATATGGCTGTTGAAAGGAGGGATAATAAATCTTTGTGGGATATGTATGGACAAAGCTCTATTAGCAGAGGAAAGAGAAGCTTTACCTGGTATTGATGACCTGATGTTGGTAGGAGGAAAACTCCTAGTTTGCTGAAGGTGAGTTTGTGGATGGGGAAGATCAAAATTATTTTGCTGCACAAGCTTAAATACATGGTCAATAATACCTTGAGCTCTCTAGCTTCATGTGTACGGTGGATTTGCTAGAGTGTAAAAAGGATATGGAAAAGAACTAAAACTGCTTCAATTTGAAGCTTGAGGCTTCAAAATACGTGTTCTTCCCCAACGGAGTCACCAAAAACTATTGGGTGAATATTTTGTCACCATCTAACTGAAGGCAAAATGGTTACATCAACCACAAATAAGGATATTTATGAATAAAAATGGGTGTGGTGACCACAGCTAGAATGAGATAAATCTCTCCTCTCAATAAGGGGAGGTTCCCTATAATTTATAGTATATATATATATATATATATATATATATATATATATATATATAAGTTGAAAATAGACATAGGGGTGAAATCATACCATCCATCTCTCTTTTTTTAGAGATGATGTTCACAAAATAGAGGAGAATTCTAGTGTAATTATTAAAGGCACTTCTCTTCTTTCAGAAGTGAGATTTAGCCAACAGTAGGACTCTTCTTGGGTAGTAACAGAAACTACAAGAAATCCATGAAAGCACAAAGTCTTTCATTATTCCTCCACTGATTAGGACAAAGGAACATAGTAGTTTGAATCATAGCCCAAAGTCTCCACTTCAACTACAACAGAGTAAAATGTTACGAAGGATAAGGGGAACTCAAAGTCTCTCCAGTATCCTTTACACAAAACACAGATTGAAAATAATTATGGCAGCACAAAGTCTCCCATAGTCGGCTTTAGGACATCTTCCAGCTTATTTCCACTTGTTCTAATTATTTGATTAAATGGACAAGACTGTATTTGGGAAACTAACATAAGAAAAATTTCCTAGATGACACAAGCTATTTCAACACAAAGTCTGAAAGGTCATTTGCTTTCTCATTCACTTAACAAAATATGATTAACAATTTGAGCTCAAAGTCTCAATATTGCCTTTCAATTTGGATAGAGCTTCACTTCTAATAACAGAGAGATATCCTTTATACAAAATGAGAGATTACAATATATAGCCTCACAAGAAAGACTTGGGTGCTTGTTTTCATGAAAATGTCCCATGCTGAATTGAATGCATTGAATATCTATGAAAAGGCCATGTTAGAATAGGTCATCAACCTTAACTTTAGCATTCTAAATCATCTCAAATTTCTCCTCCTAAGCATGGGTTGTCTGGTCTTTTTTATGACGCTTTACATGACTATCCATTCACCTTTACTTAATGAAGAAAAATAGGCCGCACCATTGAATGTTTTATGTTCTCTGAGGTCCACCTAGTGGACTGTTCCACCTACTAGAAATGACTCTCTTGTAGATATTTCTAATTTTCCTATAGTTGTTCTCTCTTTCATTGCCATCGATCTGAGCTCTCAGGGCTATCTTCTCGCTTTCTACTAGCTCCTTTGGCTCCTTTCTGGGTTGGTCGCTGAGTTTGTTCTCAGGGCTTTTGAAAATCAATGGTTATTCCATCACCCTAAAATTGATGTCTGTGGGGATGTCACTAGTCACTTTGAACCTCTTTGAACCTTAAACCTTGAACTATTTTGGTTTAATGGTTCAATGTTTTGTAAAGGGCCGCGTCCACTCTCTTTTTCTTCTTCGGTTGAACCATTTAGTTGAACTTCTTTCTAGAATCTTCTGCTTCCTCCATTCGCTCGAAGCTTCCAATTAAAATTTGAACTCTTTGAACCTTTGAACCTTTTGAAGTTCAAGGTTTAATGGTTTAATGGTTCAATCTTAACTCTTCAAATCCTTCTTTTATTTAAGTCTGTCGAACTTATTGAACTCGTTGAACCTTTGAACCATTTTGGTTCAAGGTTCAACGGTTCAATGGTTCAACTTTATCTCTTCAAATCCTTTTATTCTCTAATTTTTCCAAAGTCATTAAACCTTTAAACCTTGTAGAGGTGGGGTTCAATGTTTCAATGGTTCAAAGTGGTTTATTATAGTTGTTTGAAGCCCACCGTTAAGTCTTTTGATTGAACCTTGGCATTGAACCATCCTCAAAACATTAAAGAAATGCCTTAAGTGTTTTGAACTTCCTTTGAAGAAAGCCCACATGTTGAACCTGTGACTTCCTTAGCTGAAAAGGCTTGAATATTTGGAAAACCTAACTACTCAAAACATTTTGAAAGAAAGTAAGAAAGCATTTTGGCCTGCTTGAACCAAAATGGTCGACATGTTGTCCACAAAAGCAAGTGATGGATTTTGGGAACAACAGGTGGGTTAAATCAAATACCATGGAAAACTTAATTTGATTTAATCATGATTGGTTGGTTCTATTGGTCCTTGATCATAGAGGCCAAGGCCCTTACCTTTATAATTCATTATATTATACATGATGGATTTGGTAATGAGATGGCTTCTTAAATTTGTTTTTTAGAAATAATACCACCTTATACAAATGATGTTGTGTATAATTTACAAACCACTTGAGTATCCTTTCAATAATGGGGCCTACCATGATTTTTTGGATACATATGGATTTTACCTAAGTAATGATCATCTTGGATTTCATATTCACTCATACCTTTATCAATAATTTTGAATGGGATGGAGGATATGGTATAATTTTTGAAGTAAAAGGCTGATTGGATTCTTGAATTATAGATGGAGTACCTATAGAAGTGGATGTGGATATCATATTAAACTAACCACCAAGTAGAGGTGTTTTAAGTAACATGTTAGGATGATGTAGTACTAAGCTTTGGTGGTTCCTCAATAGGAGCTGTAGACACCAAAATTCTGCACACCACAATTCTGAATGTTGAAATTTCCCTAGACCACTTTAGGACCCCCTTGGTAC